>CM061142.1:312416064-312491656 GCA_030789695.1 Scilla litardierei | reverse complement strand
CGGGAGGCAACCCGACGGTTATTGCTTTATTTTTACTTTTTCTTTATTTTTGTTTTAGAAATTTTTAGTGTTTTGAGTCGTTCGCCCCAAAACTTTTGTGATAACGGGTCCTATTTTTCTTGACAGGAGAGGAGATAGGTAAATCCATCATGAGGAGGATGAACGAGATGACGAGGAGCGCCCCAGGAAGGCGATCGATGCTTAGGAGGAAGATGAAATCGACTGGAGGAAGAAAGACGGAGTTTAGAGCCCAAACGAAGAGAAACAGCAGAACACAAGGCTCACTCGACCGAGTATACTAGTCACTCGGCCGAGTACATAAGTTCGTCCGGCCGAGCCGCTCACGAACGAGGGAAGTCTGCTATACCCAACTCTCTGTTTATTTTCCTGATTTCAGTATAACTGCTACTCGGCCGAGTATATATATTCACTCGGCCGAGTAAAACGGATATGCTCCTAGGGCGAGTCTTGCCGAGTAGCTTGAGCCACTCGGCCGAATGGACTTACTGCACTCGGCCGAGGCTGGCAAGGCCACTCGGCCGAAGCGATAGCGGGTAGGGATTTTTCATTGATCTCGCTCGGCCGAGTGACCCAGTCACTCGGCCGAGTCGTAACTTTTCTTATAAAAGGGGGCGGGGTCGGGCTCGTTTTTCGAAACGACGCAAACGTATTTTTCCCCGACCCTTCAGCTCCCTCGCCCGCTCGCACCCCCCACTCGCCCGACCAACGTCGCCGCGCCGCCGCTTGGCCCGCCACCGCCGGCCGAGCCCCCGCCGCGCCTCGCCCGAGTCGCCGCCGGCGGCCACCACTCCGGCCACCTCCGGTATCGCCTATTTCGCCTTTTTCTCATCTTTTTGTGTATTTTTCAAGGATCAATGTGCTTAACGAGCCCCAAACCCAAATTGATTTCTATATCTATCTATTATACCCCTAATGCTCTATATGTTTTGAATATTACCCGCTGATATCTCCATTTCATGCGCAGGTCATTTTTGGGAGCTTAGGGAAGCCCTGGGGAGCTTCTAGGGACTGATTCGGGATTCGCGGAGGCGCTGTCTTCGCACGCTTCCATTGCTTAGCACTCGCGGCGTGTCGGGGTATACTCTTTCCTTTATTTTGCACACGCCGCACTTTTCACGCTTTTCGGCGCGCGCTCGGGGCCCATATGCCGCCCCGAACACGGCCGCGGTCGAAGAGAGCTTCCGCCAAGCGTGAAACGGTCGGTTTCCGATCGTACTTTCCTTGTGCACGTGCTCTTGATTGTGCACGTGCTTATTTTTGACTTTATTTGATTTTGAATATTATTGAGTGATTTATCGACGTGATCGTCTCTGGAAGTATTAGAATGTGGAATAACTTTGTAACAACATATCTCGAGTCGTTCTTCAGCGATGCTATCTTAATTGGCGTGACGTCGCGACTTTCTGTTTTGATGCGAGACGTTACGAATTTTAGTTTTGTCTCTCTACATCGAAATTTAGATCCGTCTTCTCCACTATCTTTCTTTAGTCATCTAGAACACCCCATAATTATTTTATAATTTTTGGACTTAATTTGACCAATTTTCTATTTTTTGAAAACTTTAAATAATTTTAAAACCTATTTTTAAAATATTTTTAATTACTATAAAATTCCTATATTATAATAACGTATTAAATAATTTTTAGGAAAAATTTTAGAATTTTTGGCCGCACCCATTTCGCGTGAGGGAGAGGAGAGTAATTTTAACTAAATTAATTATTTTAAATTATTTTAATAACATTTTTCCGAACCCAAACCCTAACCCTAGCTCTAACCTATTTAAATTAGCCCTAGGCAAAGTTATTTCGTCATTGCTCAAAACCTTAGCCGATGTTTCCTCTTCCAAAGCTTCGTCGCAACGTTGCGACAATCGCAACGTGCACGACCGGAGCTCTCCCCCGCAAATCCCCTTGCACGACAGGAGCAGCACCCCGCATCGCCGCTCGCACAGCACGCTGCATCGCCCCCCCCCGCTGTCGCCCGCTCCGACCGAGGCTGTCTCTCGGTCTGACCGAGAGACTTTCTCGCACCGCCGCTTCGCCCGCACGCTGCAGCGCTCCCCGCATCACCGCAGCGCCAGACCGACCCGCCTTGTCGGTCTGACCGAGAAGCCGCCCCGCTGCATCGCCCATCGCTTCGCCCGCACCCGTAGCTCGCACGACCGACGGGATCTGTCGGTCTGACCGACGTTTTCCCTCCATCCGCCGCAGCAACCGAGCCCCCCGCATCGCCAGTGCACGACCGAGAGCTTCTCTCGGTCTGACCGAGAGAAACCCTCGCACCGAGGGTGAACGACCGACAGAACTTCGTTGCAAGTGGGTTTCTCCCACACCAACTTCTGTGGTGGGCCCCCCAAGTTCTCCTGAGGTGTTGTGGGCCCCCCTTGGACCCCTAGCACTGCTGTGGGCCCCACTTGGACGTGCCACTTCGCGGATTTGCCGTCTACGACGTTGCGACACGTCGTAGGCCTTCGTCGCAAGTTCGAACTTTTGGAGAGACGTGCGAGGACCAGATCTGAAGCCGAGGAGTTCACCGATCAGACCCGACATCCAATCTACAGCAAACTTTGGTTCAGGTTGGTTCCCCGAAACTCGTAGAAACCCCCACAATAGCTGACTGAACCCTAAACTAAAAACCGACAACTTGAACTAAATTTACTTTCCAGCTCCTGTAAAATGTTGTTTGAACATAGAAAATCGACGAACGGACTAATTTGACTGTGCACATAGGATAGATCGTCGATTGGGTTGATACATCAAAAAGCGACTTCTGACGAATAGGATAGTCCCGAAAACCTAGAAATGAAACCTAATAGGATTTGATAAATTTGATACCTGACATCGTCGCCGTGGCGATATTTCAGACGGACTACCGCGGACGCGACGACTGGACGAGACGCTTCGGGAGGACGACACACTCGCCATCGCAGGCAAGTGTATCCACTTGCACTTTTTGGCCGTGCTTAGGCCTTAGTTGGTTAGAACTGTTAGACTGTGAACAAATAGAACCGGACGTGAAATGATAGCATCCGGGACGACTCCTGACGGCTCAGACTTGACGACGAAGTCTGAGCCCGACAACAACAATTTTTGACATCATAGGGCTATCATGTGTGTGCGTGTGTGTGGACACCCTAGAATAACTCTTCCCGTCTTGTCACGTCCCGTCCCGTCTTGCACAGCCCGCTGGGCAATAGTGCACTCGCCGAGTGATCCCTTGTACTGATTCACAGCCTGCGGGCAATATGGCACTCTCCAAGTTGAGAGGGTGATCCCTTGTACTGATACACAGCCCGAGGGCAATAGGGCACTCTCCAAGCTAGAGAGAGTGATCCCTTGTACTGATTCTCAGCCTACGGGCAATAGGGCACTCGCCAAGCTAGAGCGAGTGATCCCTTGTACTGGTGTCTTGTCTTGTCTTGTCTTGGGGTTTTGGGTTGGGTTGAGCGTGCGCACGGCAAGAGGGTCTGATCCCCCTAGAACCGTAAGGCGTGAACCCTTTTCGTGTCTCACTTGTCTTGTCCTGCCTTGCTTCCGTCACGTCACGTCTTGTCCTGACACCTGTAGGCTAGTCCCGTAGTTGGTAGCACACGCTACAACTACTACTTGTTGCGCTTTACTTTACTGCTACGTTACTTCTCTTGTACTTGTTGTAACCCCAGCATGCTAATCAACCAGTAAAACGTTGTCTGAAAAGTTGATACACTTGCAGTTTGGTCTAACCCTTTTTATAGACCTGACCTGACGTACAGTTCCTTCTTTTGGTGTTGTACGTCCGGTGTTGAGCCAGAGTACGTCGACGAGGCAGACTTGCCAGCTTACGGAGAGCCGGAGGACGTGGATCCGGAGTACGACCCGGAGGAGGACCAGAGTTAGAGGCCTCTTGTTGCTGATCCAGATTTCTGTTCCAGTTTAGATTGGGTGGGTAGCACCTGTTGTTTTCCTTGTCTAGGTTGGGTGCTTGCACCAGTAGTTTCTTTTCTGCAGTTGTAGCCTTCGGGCGTTTTAGACTCTCAGTACTTTTGGATGTTTTATTTGGAATAAAATGAAATGATAAATCTTTTCAATACTTTGTTGTTTCCGTACTAACTTGCAGGGACCTGTTGCCTTTGTTTGGAATATCACAGACGCTTATTGGGTCTGGGCTCTTTGCCCTGGCCTAAGCGGGCCTTAGTCACGCTTCGCCTCCGACCTTTTTGGGAAGCGGGGCGTGACAGGTTTTAGTGGTGGCCCATGCAGGTCCCCTCTTTCTACAAATACTAAACAATCGAAGTATTGAAATTCATTTTATTATCATCCAATAATTGTACGAGTCTAACCTCTGTGTTTCTGTCAATAGGATGGCCGGACGACGTGTTACCTGATAGGGGAACTTAGGCGATGGAGTTCCGGAGGACCAGAGCGGAGACTTCTGTCAGTTTCTGGGTGTGATGAGGGAGATGCTGGATGTTCAGCATCAGTTGGTTCAGCAGTCCCAGCGTGCTGCCCAGGCTGTTCCAGTTGCACCACCACCACCACCACCTGCCCCTCGAGCTGCTCCAGGAGTGAAGCAGTTCAACGAGCTCCAGCCAAAGACATTTTCGGGGAAGGAGGGACCCCTAGCTGCTGACGAGTGGATCCAGAGCATGGAGGAAAAGTTAGTTGCTGCGAATATTCCTGATGATACCCGGGTGGAGATAGCAAAGATGCAGCTGATGGAGAATGCGAGGAACTGGTGGCGCATCGAGGAGAGGCGTCTTGAGAAGCCAGTGGGATGGAAGACCTTCAGGTCTATGTTCAAGGATAAGTACTTCACCAAGTCTGCTAGGAGGGAGCTGCTGAGCAGGTTTATAGATCTGAAGCAGGAGAACATGACCGTCGAGGAGTACGAGGCGGAGTTTGAGATGCTGAGTCGCTTTGCTCCGCACATGGTGAAGAAGGAAGAGAAGCGAGCTGATCGCTTTCGTCAGGGACTGCGTCCGAAGATTCAGGCTTCTATGTCTTCGGCGAGTTTCACGACTATGAGGGAGGTGCTGGATGCTGCGAAGAATCATGAGCTTATTTCGCTCCTACCTGACCCTCCAGCTGATAAGGGGAAGCGTCCTATGGAGCAGTACCAGCCACCTGCCAGGCCGGCGATGAGGCCAGTTCAGACAGTACCATTCAAGAGGCCTGGAGCACCAGTTCAGATTCAGGGCAAGGGCCCATGCCACTTCTGCGGAAAGCCTGGACATGTTCAGGCCACCTACAGGAAGAGGATGGGGTTATGCTTAATTTGTGGAGATGCTTCGCATGCTGCGAAGGATTGCCCTAGAGCTCGTCATGCCGTAGTTGGAGCGCCAGCCCCGTTGCAGATGAGAGCACCTGCTCCAGTTCAGAGAGGACCTGCTGCTCGTGGACCACCTCTGCCACCACAGAGGTAGATGTACCAGAGAGCAGCACAGCCCCAGAGGCCGGCGTATACCATGACTGCTGTTGAGGTCGAGGAGCTGGATGGAGTTATAGCAGGTAACCCTTGATCCTAGTTTTTCATTTCATAGTTTAGATCTTTTTATTTGTGTTGCTTGGTTGACTTGTTGTTAGAGTAGTTGATTTGACCGTAGTTCCCTTATATCTTAGGCACCATTCTAGTGTCCTCTCACCCAGCCTTGGCTTTGTTCGACTCAGGTGCATCTATGTGCATCATATCCCGGAGGTTTGCAACAAAGCACTCTATCCCCACCCATACACTCCCTAAGTGTTGGGATATTACCACAGGGAACGGAGTGGTGATGGTAAATTTAGGATGTCGATCGATTTCTTTAGTGATCAGTGGACACGAGCTCTTTGCAGATTTCATTGTCCACGATCTGCCTCATTTCTATGTCGTTCTTGGCATCGATTGGTTGGGAGATTTCCACGCCTCGATCGACTGTCACAGCAAGAGGGTGGTGTTCCGGATTCCAGGTCATCCGAAGTTCGAGTTCCGCAGCAGGGACGAGTCGCTTGGGCCCATCAGATTTCGGGCCAAGCGGGAGGTGCCGATTGTGACAGCCATGCAGATGGAGATGGAGATCGAGAGACCAGCAGTCGTCAGAGACTTCGATGACGTCTTCCCGGAGGATATCTCAGGTTTGCCACCCGATAGAGCTTTAGAGTTTGGAATTGATCTTATGCCGGGAGCGCAACCGATATCGAAGGCACCGTACCGTATGGCCCCCGCTGAGCTCGAGGAACTGCGGAAGCAGTTGGATGAGTTACTGCAGAAGGGATTCATCCACCCTAGTGTGTCACCGTGGGGTGCACCTGTTTTGCTTGTAAAGAAGAAGGATGGGTCCCGCAGGATGTGCGTGGACTATCGAGGATTGAATGCTGTCACCGTAAAGAATAAGTATCCGCTGCCGCGCATCGACGATATCTTTGACCAGCTTGGAGGTTCGAGAGTCTTCTCGAAGTTGGACTTGAGGAGTGGATACCACCAGTTGAGGGTAAAGAAGGACGATGGTCAGAAGACGGCTTTTCGGACGAATTACGTACATTATGAGTTCGTGGTCATGCCGTTTGGTGTGACCAATGCTCCAGCTGTGTTCATGAATTTGATGAATTTAATATTCTACGACTTCCTGGACAAGTTTGTTGTCATCTTCATTGATGACATTCTTATTTATTCAAAGTCTGAGGAGGAGCACAGCCGTCATCTGAGGACCGTGCTGGAGACGCTGAGGAGACATAAGCTTTATGCCAAGTATAGCAAGTGTGAGTTCTGGCTGGACAGAGTCGCATTCCTGGGACACGTGGTGTCCGGTGATGGCATATCTGTGGATCCGAGAAGGTTAGAGCAGTCAGAGATTGGCAGACTCCGCAGTCAGCATCCGACATCAGGAGCTTCCTTGGTTTAGCAGGCTATTATCGGCGGTTCATCAAAGATTTCTCGAAGATTGCAGAGCCGATGACGAAGCTGACGAGGAGTTTATTTGGTCAGATGCTTGTGAGGATGCCTTCAGTATCTTGAAGGCGAGATTGACCACGGCACCGGTGTTGGCAGTACCGGATCGAAGCGGAGGCTTTGAAGTTTATTGTGATGCATCAGGGAAGGGCCTAGGATGCGTCTTGCATCAGCATGGCCACGTGGTCGCGTATGCTTCTCGTCAGTTGAGGACTCATGAGAAGAATTACCCGACACACGATCTGGAGTTGGCAGCAGTGATTTTTGCACTGAAGATTTGGAGGCACTTCTTGCTAGGTGAGAGTGTGAAGATTTTCACCGATCACAAGAGCTTGAAGTACATCTTTACGCAGAAGGAGCTCAACATGCGTCAGAGACGATGGTCAGAGCTCATGGCTGACTACGAGATTGATTTGCAGTATCATCCGGGGAAGGTGAACGTAGTGCCGGATGCCTTGAGTAGACTTCCTACTGCGATGATGCTTGCAGCAGACTGGAGGATTCAGCAGGAGCTGAGGGAGATGGATTTGGAGGTTGTCCTACCTGGTGTGGTTCGTTCGTTCATGAATTTTCAGATTCAGTCCACGATTGTGGATCGGATCAAGGCAGCACAGGCAGGAGATCCGAAGCTGCAGAGGATCAGGAGGCAGGTTGAAGCTGGACTACGGACGGAGTTCGTGATTCATGAGGATGGTTCGCTGCGGTATGTCAGTAGACTCTGTGTACCTGCAGGTGATGTTCGCGAGGAGCTGTTGAGCGAGGCTCATAGCTCGCCATATTCTATACATCCTGGAGGCACCAAGATGTATAAGGACCTCCGTCTAAATTATTGGTGGATTGGCATGAAGAGGAGTGTGGCACGGAGCGTTGCCAAGTGTTTGATATGCCAACAGGTGAAGGCTGAGCACCATCGTACTGATGGGTTGTTGCAACCGCTTCCCATTCCGGAGTGGAAGTGGCAACATATTACGATGGACTTCGTGACTGGTTTACCTCGGACCCCGAGGCAGAACGACACAGTTTGGGTGATCGTGGATCGGTTGACCAAGTCTGCGCACTTTATCCCTTTCCGAGTGGGCCAGTCTACGGAAGTTTTGGCGAGGAAATATCTGGAGGTAAAGTTCCGTTCTACTTTTACTTCTATTTTGATTTTCTCTTTAAAATAGTCGTGACGTAGACCGTGTACGTGCAGGAGATTGTACGCTTACATGGAGTCCCCGTGAGCATTGTGTCTGACCGAGACACGAGGTTCACGTCTCAGTTCTGGAGAAGTCTGCAGGAGCATTTGGGTACGAGTCTGAGTTTCAGCACGGCGTACCACCCGCAGACTGATGGCCAGTCCGAGAGGACTATTCAGATTCTGGAGGATATGCTGCGAGCTTGTGCGCTCGATTTGAAGGGATCATGGGAGGACCATCTTCACTTGGTGGAGTTTTCATATAACAACAGCTACCAGGCGAGCATTGGCATGGCGCCGTTTGCTGCCTTATATGGAAGGAAATGCCGATCGCCACTGAGCTGGGATGACATCGGAGATCGGGAGCTGTTGGGTCCGGAGATGATAGTTGAAGCTGTGGATGTCGTGAGGGACATCAGGGAGAAGCTTAGAGTTGCACAGGATCGCTTCAAGCATTGGGCAGATGCCAAGAGGAGACCTTTGGAGTTCCAGCCTGGAGATCACGTCTTCCTGAAGATTTCTCCGAACCGCGGAGTTATTCGTTTTGGGAAGAAGGGAAAGCTGAGTCCGAGGTATATTGGACCATTTGACGTGCTAGAGCGTGTGGGAGCAGTGGCCTATCGCCTTGCCCTGCCACCATCTTTGGAGGGTGTTCACGACGTATTCCACGTATCTCAGCTACGTCGGTACGTCAGTGATCCGTCACACACGGTCGATTTCTCGGAGATTACGGTTCGACCGGACCTGACATATGACCAGCAGCCTGTGCAGATCTTGGACCGTCGACAGAAGCAGTTGAGGAATAAGATAGTCGACCTGGTGAGAGTGATGTGGCGTCACGGATCGCCTGGAGAGTCCACCTGGGAGTGTGAGGATGATATGATAGAGCGCTTCCCGCATCTTTTTCCCAGCAATGCTTGATGTTGATTCCGAGGACGGAATCATTTCTAAGTTGGGGAGGATGTAACGGTCGATTTCCGATCGTACTTTTCTTGTGCACTTGCTCTTGATTGTGCACGTGCTTATTTTTGACTTTATTTGATTTTGAATATTATTGAGTGATTTATCGACGTGATCGTCTCTGGAAGTATTAGAATGTGGAATAACTTTGTAACAACATATCTCGAGTCGTTCTTCAGCGATGCTATCTTAATTGGCGTGACGTCGCGACTTTCTGTTTTGATGCGAGACGTTACGAATTTTAGTTTCGTCTCTCTACATCGAAATTTAGATCCGTCTTCTTCACTATCTTTCTTTAGTCATCTAGAACACCCCATAATTATTTTATAATTTTTGGACTTAATTTGACCTATTTTCTATTTTTTTGAACGCTTTAAATAATTTTAAAACCAATTTTTATAATATTTTTAATTACAATAAAATTCCTATATTATAATAATGTATTAAAGAATTTTTAGGCAAAATTTTAGAATTTTTGGCCGCACCCATTTCGCGTGAGGGAGAGGAGAGTAATTTTAACTAAATTAATTATTTTAAATTATTTTAATAACATTTTTCCGAACCCAAACCCTAACCCTAGCTCTAACCTATTTAAATTAGCCCTAGGCAAAGTTATTTCGTCATTGCTCAAAACCCTAGCCGCCGTTTCCTCTTCCAAAGCTTCGTCGCAACGTTGCGACGATCACAACGTGCACGACCGGAGCTCTCCCCCGCAAATCCCCTTGCACGACAGGAGCAGCACCCCGCATCGCCGCTCGCACAGACCGCTGCATCCCCCCCCCCCCCCGCTGTCGCCCGCTCCGACCGAGGCTGTCTCTCGGTCTGACCGAGAGACTTTCTCGCACCGCCGCTTCGCCCGCACGCTGCAGCGCTCCCCGCATCACCGCAGCGCCAGACCGACCCGCCTTGTCAGTCTGACCGAGAAGCCGCCCCACTGCATCGCCCATCGCTTCGCCCGCACCCGCAGCTCGCACGATCGACGGGATCTGTCGGTCTGACCGACGTTTTCACTCGCATCCGCCGCTGCAACCGAGCCCCCCGCATCGCCAGTGCACGACCGAGAGCTTCTCTCGGTCTGACCGAGAGAAACCCTCGCACCGAGGGTGAACGACCGACAGAACTTCGTCGCAAGTGGGTTTCTCCCACACCAACTTCTGTGGTGGGCCCCCCAAGTTCTCCTGAGGTGTTGTGGGCCCCCCTTGGACCCCTAGCACTGCTGTGGGCCCCACTTGGACGTGCCACTTCGCGGATTTGCCGTCTACGACGTTGCGACATGTCGTAGGCCTTCGTCGCAAGTTCGAACTTTTGGAGAGATGTGCGAGGACCAGATCTGAAGCCGAGGCGTTCACCGATCAGACTCGACATCCAATCTACAGCAAACTTTGGTTCAGGTTGGTTCCCCGAAACTCGTAGAAACCCCCACAATAGCTGACTGAACCCTAAACTAAAAACCGACAACTTGAACTAAATTTACTTTCCAGCTCCTGTAAAATGTTGTTTGAACATAGAAAATCGACGAACGGACTAATTTGACTATGCACATAGGATAGATCGTCGATTGGGTTGATACATCAAAAAGCGACTTCTGACGAATAGGATAGTCCCGAAAACCTAGAAATGAAACCTAATAGGATTTGATAAATTTGAGACCTGACATCATCGCCGTGGCGATATTTCAGACGGACTACCGCGTACGCGACGACTGGACGAGACGCTTCGGGAGGACGACACACTCGCCATAGCAGGCAAGTGTATCCACTTGCACTTTTTGGCCGTGCTTAGGCCTTAGTTGGTTAGAACTGTTAGACTGTGAACAAATAGAACCGGACGTGAAATGATAGCGTCCGGGACGACTCCTGACGGCTCAGACTTGACGACGAAGTCTGAGCCCGACAACAACAATTTTTGACATCATAGGGCTATCATGTGTGTGCGTGTGTGTGGACACCCTAGAATAACTCTTCCCGTCTTGTCACGTCACGTCCCGTCTTGCACAGCCCGCTGGGCAATAGTGCACTCGCCGAGTGATCCCTTGTACTGATTCACAGCCTGCGGGCAATAGGGCACTCTCCAAGTTGAGAGGGTGATCCCTTGTACTGATACACAGCCCGAGGGCAATAGGGCACTCTCCAAGCTAGAGAGAGTGATCCCTTGTACTGATTCTCAGCCTGCGGGCAATAGGGCACTCGCCAAGCTAGAGCTAGTGATCCCTTGTACTGGTGTCTTGTCTTGTCTTGTCTTAGGGTTTGGGGTTGGGTTGAGCGTGCGCACGGCAAGAGTGTCTGATCCCCCTCGAACCGTAAGGCGTGAACCCTTTTCGTGTCTCACTTGTCTTGTCCTGCCTTGCTTCCGTCACGTCACGTCTTGTCCTGACACCTGTAGGCTAGTCCCGTAGTTGGTAGCACACGCTACAACTACTACTTGTTGCGCTTTACTTTCCTGCTACGTTACTTCTCTTGTACTTGTTGTAACCCCAGCATGCTAATCAACCAGTAAAACGTTGTCTGAAAAGTTGATACACTTGCAGTTTGGTCTAACCCTTTTTGTAGACCTGACCTGACGTACAGTTCCTTCTTTTGGTGTTGTACGTCAGGTGTTGAGCCAGAGTACGTCGACGAGGCGGACTTGCCAGCTGACGGAGAGCCGGAGGACGTGGATCCGGAGTACGACCCGGAGGAGGACCAGAGTTAGAGGCCTCTTGTTGCTGATCCAGATTTCTGTTCCAGTTTAGATTGGGTGGGTAGCACCTGTTGTTTTTTTGTCTAGGTTGGGTGCTTGCACCAGTAGTTTCTTTTCTGCAGTTGTAGCCTTCGGGCGTTTTAGACTCTCAGTACTTTTGGATGTTTTATTTGGAATAAAATGAAATGATAAATCTTTTCAATACTTTGTTGTTTCCGTACTAACTTGCAGGGACCTGTTGCCTTTGTTTGGAATATCACAGACGCTTATTGGGTCTAGGCTCTTTGCCCTAGCCTAAGCGGGCCTTAGTCACGCTTCGCCTCCGACCTTTTTGGGAAGCGGGGCGTGACAAAGCGGAAGCGGTCGGATGATGCCGACCCCTCCCACGAGTTGGAGGACTCTCCTCCGCCTTCTCCCACACACCCCGCACACCCCGCACAGCCTACAGGCCCCGCACACCCCGCACAGCCTGCAGGGCCCGCACAGCCCGCACACCCCGCACAGCCGCCCCCTGCCGCTCCACAGCCACCACCTCCGGCTCCACTTATCGGGCCGCTGGGGATCACGTTCCGGAACGACGCACACCGCGTCGCTTTCGAGCGTATTTCCCAGCGCTCGATCGTACCCTCCATGTTTGCACACCTTACCGACCTAGGACACCTGGGGGTACTAGAGGGGATGCTCACGTTGTCCGACAACGTGGGCTGGCAAGATTTCTTGCAGGTGTCGGCGGACACGTTTGTCCGCCCGACACTTGAGGTGCTTAGTTCGATCGCCCGGACCGACGAGGGATGCTCGTTTCGGTTCATGGACCGGGAGTGCCAGGTCACTCTCGGTATGATGAGAGCATTTTTCTCGTGGCCCGATGTCCCCGGGGCCGATCGAGGTTACGCCCACACCCATATCCCCCCACCTTCCTTCGACGCCGGTGCCTTCTAGGCCCGGATTACGGGTCTCCACGCTGCCTTTGACCCTAGTAGGGCCAAGGACTCGGCCATTGTCCATCCCTGTCTACGTATAGCTCAGCGCCTTATGGCGACGACCTTTTTGGCCAGATATGAGCCTGGCACGATGTCTACGCCAGAGCTCTACATGCTCTATGCGATGACACGGCCCAGAGCTCTATCTAGGGATGGCGATGAGCTTGTCCCCGCCGTCGTGATTGATGGCGCGGCTTGGTTTTTGGACCGCATCATTGTATCGGTGGGCGCTCGCTCACCGATATGTTGCGGCGGCCTGATTACATTGCTTGCCCTTATGACCGACGAGGACTTCCCTGACGACCTGCGACGAGCACCGGGCCCCACTTCTCTGTCGATTGATGTTATGGCCCGGATGAAGATGCTTCGTCCGCACGGTGAGCGACACTGGGTCTGGTTGCACGGCCCTTACGGTGCCGATTACATGATTCTTCCGAGCCCAGCTCAGACTCAGATTGCACCAGCCCATGTGGACTGGCTCCCTGCGATGGATGTTCTCATCCCAGCTGCTTACGTGCTCGAGGCCGAGGAGGCTGAGCAGGCCCACACTGCCCCCGCAGACCCTGTTGCACCTGCCGAGCCTGCTGCCCCTGTTGACCCTGTGGCCCCTCAGCCTATCCCCGATGTTTCCGCTGCTCTTGACACCTCTGTCCACACCTCTGTCGGTGTCGGGAGTACCTTAGCTGAGCCCACTTCTGCTGCTTCCACGCCTGTCACCACCACCACTGGCCCTCTGTCCGCCGAGCCCGTATCTTCTGCCCCACCCGAGCGCCCGCCGACCGTAGTTGAGTGCGGAGAGCCCTCTGTCTCCACTGCTGCTGTATTTTCCGAGAGTGTCGTGGCGTCTGTCCATACTTCTGTGCCACCGACCTCTCCGGCCGCCTCGCTGCCTCTTTTGTATTCTTCTTTCGTTGTTGCTGCCTCCACTTCTCATCGCCCTGCCCAGCCTCGCACTGAGGCCAGGCCCCCACTTGCGAGCGCAGCACCTTTCGTTCCCTTCCCTGCTGAGCCCATCACCTACGCGACCCGAGTACGCCAGCCCCGCCCTGCACAGCCCAGACCGGTGCGTCCCTCTGCACCACCTCCCCCTGACACTATACTTCAGAGCATTCATGCTCTAGAGGGGGCGGTGAGTGGTCTCAGAGGCGACCTTAGGACCCTGTCCTCCACCGTCTCCGCGATGGCTTGCCGCTTTGACCTGCTCCCGTAGATTCACTACTGTCTTACCCAGGTCCTGGAGCGTCTCCCCCGCGTACCCGTACCCACCCAGCAGGTCCCCACCCACACTTCCACACACACTCAGCCTGCTACCACTTCCACACCCACACCCGTTCAGCAGCCTGCCACACTCCCACCACCACTACCGACTCAGGACGGAGACAGCGCAGCACCACCTTCTTAGGCACCCTTGATGCCGTCGATCCTTTTTACCGGTGTGCTGCCCGTTTCTGCTGGGTCCTGTTGCATTTTTGTCCACCCCCCTCCCCTCACTTATTTTGGGATTCTCATTCTGATCGTATCTTTATATATCTTTTTTTGGAGAGAGGGAGAGTTTTTGGTGCCACACCTATATATCTGTATCACTCCTATATCTGCATGCATCATGTCCGCATCATCTTTCCCGTTTCATTATTTTCTTATTTTTCATCATGCATGCATCCTCACTTTCCCCTCACATTCCTTGTCTCTCGGTGTGCCCCACTTTGCACATTGAGGACACTGTGCCATTTAGCTTGGGGGAGTGAGTTCTCACGTTCTTTTTTCGATTTGCCACCTTTATTTTTAGTTTTTCACACCATTTTCCGCTTTTGCACTTATTTTCATCATTTTTTCTTCTATTTCACCATGCATCACGTTTTCCTTATTTTTCTGTGTGCCGCATTGTAATTAGTTCTATTTTCCCTTTATCTTTATTTCTTTCTTTTTCATCTTATGCTAGAGATGACTTTTCTATGATGATGATAACGTGTGGTTAGCTTACTCTATATGCATGCTATATTTGTCATGTCTTAGACTTTATTTCTGATATCATATGCTATGACTTGCCTTGCATCTAGAGATAGTAACCCGCACTTTTTCCACATGAAAATGGATGAAATTTTATTATTAGCTGAGTCTGAATATTCATATGTATGCTATCACAGAAAACACACCAAGATTCACGCATTGAATGCCTATATCTGGAGTACCGATTTCTTTTCCTATATCACTTCTATATGCATGAATTGTACATTTCACTTCAGGATGATTGAATGATGTTAGCTATGATAAATCTGGATTAGTTAGCTTTTTTGTGATCGAAACTGAGTAGATTAGATTACCCTGCTGAAGTTGTCGTGCATGTCTTATAGAGTGAACCGAGAGATATATTTATTTCTTTCTCCACAAATCTTGAACATCATTTCTCTACTTTTAAAATCATTGGTGAATCTCCCCTTAGCAATTCTATTCTATGGCATTTCCCCCGCTATTAATTCCTAGCTCCAAATTTCTTATTCAAAAAAAAAGAGAGAAAATATTCTTGTATATCAGTATCTCTCTTTGAGTTGGGATCGTTGTGTATATATGCTATATATAAAAAAACAAAAAAAAAGAGGAAAAATCCTCAATAAAAGATCCCATCTCACTTTCTTTCTTTCTTCTCTCTTTTCGTGTTCATTTTCATTGCTTTTGGAGCTTTATAAAAATGGGGATGTGAATATTTTTTATGCCACCATGCTTATAGATAAGCTTGGGGGAGGGAATCCACTGATGTGTGAGAGAGTGACTACTTGACGTTGCACGACAACCTAGGCTAAGTAATATTCTATACTCGGTGAGATTGTTTTTAGCTTTACGAAATCCAGAAATCTAAGCCTAGCATTCATATCATGAAATCCATACTTTTCTATTCTCTCTATTCTATTGTGTGATACTCTTATACTCCTCATAGAAAGCATTCAATTGAAAAGTGTGTGATCTGTGATTTGTATACCGTTTTAAATGATTCAGACGATGCTAATTCTAAAATTATTCCGTTTTTCATGATTATATCGTCGTTCGTGGGTTTTCTATTTCTATTTGCACTACTATACTATGATATCAAAATAAAACTCTTTGACATGTATTTTTCATTCAGTGCATGCTATATGAGTAAGCGGAACCTACGTCCTGAGAAAATGATCTAGCAGCTTACCTCTTCGCTTCTTTCTTTCTTCTTTATTTTTATTTCGTTTTTCATTGTTCTCCGCTTTTCATTTTTCATTTTTTCGCCGTTTTCGTTTTCCGAATCCACCGGGTTCGCCTTTTACTTATCTTCCTCGAGGACGAGTAAGAGGTAAGCTTGAGGGATTTTGATCACTCCTTATTTTACACTTTTTTCCCGCATGTTTGCATGCCATTTAGATCGCCCAAATCATGTTTTTCACGATATATCGACGATATTGCGATGCTTTTCACGATTTGTTGTTTTTTGTTGCATTTCAGGTGATTTGGCGCGATTCGGAGTGATCTCGAGATGCGCTTACTCTAGAGGGTCACCGACGACCTCACCAAGGGGTATTTTGCTGTTGGAGAGGAGCGGAAGAAGAACGGACGTCGCAGGAGCGACGAGGAGGCCAAAACAAGCTGTTTGGGCATTTTTTGTGTCCCACTCGGCCGAGTGAAGGAGTCACTCGGCCGACCAGCGAGACACCGCTCGGCCGACCAGATCAGACACGATTCATATGTGCACTCGGCCGAGCGACGGAGACCACATCGGCCGAGTGACGAGACCCCGTCCGCCCGAGTGGCGCCCAGATGAAGCCATTCAAAAATCGCCAACTTACTGTTTTTCGGCTGCCTGAGCTTCAGAAGACCCACTCGGCCGAGTGGATAATCCCGACCGCCCGAGTACCAAGAAGCCATCGGCCGAGTGACGACAACTCACTCGGCCGAGCCGCCCCCGAAGTGAAGACCCCTGAAGATCGAGACTTACTGGAAAATTACAGGGTTTCTCACTCTGCCGAGCGACTTTTGTCACTCGGCCGAGTGCGACGCGCTGCCTGTAGCGAAAATTGCGGATTTCAGGCTGCGCAGGGGTATTTTGGTCACAGTTTTTGGACGATTTTGGGGGGTATTTAACCCCTGTTTTTACCCTAGTTTTAGAGAGCTTTTCTCTTAGATTTTTGCAGCTCTTTTTAGATTTACTTTTTAGTTTTATTCTTGTGATTGGAGAGGAGACAAAAGTTGATTTTTGTTGGATTAATTGAAGAACTCCATTGGTTTGCCTCTCTCTTCCCTAAAAATTCTATTTTTATTGCTTATCTCAATATTGTGATGAATTCTATTGCTTATTTCATTGATTATTCTTGTGTTTGTGCTATGAATTGCGAGTAGTCTCCACGTCTTGGGGCGTGGGGATGAACCCTACAAGCCCAATTTCATATTTGTGATGAATTGGTAGAAATTTTGCTAGAATCGTTGTTAGGGATTAGTTTGGGATCGATTTACTACGGATAGCTAGGAGTTCATACCGATTGGGATTTGCAAGAGATTGGATCCCAATTCGATAGGAAACCCTAGAAATCCGAATTGGGTTGGAATCGAATTTCCGAAGTATCGGTTTGCAAGAGATTGGACCGATACTAGGGTTTCCGGTTGCAATTCCGTGCCGATACCCGTTTGCAAGAGATTGGACGGGTAGGAACTATCCCAACCTTGGTCGCAGGCCGAGTTTGCAAGAGATTGGGCTCGGTGCGCGATTGAACGATGATGTTGATCCTAATGCTAGCTTCCCTAGGCTAGGGTTTGCAAGAGATTGGACCCAAACTTAGGATAGCTATAGACCGGCAACAGCATGAGAGCGTGAGCTTGGTTCTACATTCAGTTGCAACTAGTTCATCCAAAATCTTATTCTAGCAATTTTGATGCCGATGAACCACATTGATGAAATACGGTGAGTAGCGGGGATTCCCCATTCCCTAGACGTTCTTTATTTGATTTGATATTTCAGTACTTTGTCTGACGATTGTGACAGGATCGCCAAAGGCAAATTTCTCTCTTCTTAAATAGACAGGTTGATTGGAATAAGCACGGTCATTCGTCCTCCCTGTGTTCGATAACCCGCTCGCTGCTATACCGTGCGCTTGCGGTAAAACTACAACCGTTCTTTGGGTCACATCCCGGAGCGATCACGTGTCTAGGGTGCCATGGATTATGGGTCTTAATATTGTTGCAATGATATCAGAGCGATATCCTTCAGTGGTTTCTGAGGCAGTCTACTTGATCTATGATTGCATTTATAAAAGTTTATGATACATCATGTTTCTCCATGAGATGGAGGTTTTATTTAAACTTTAAAAATGGCGTTTTAAAGCAACGTTTCTATTTTCGAAAAATTGTTTTTTGAAAATTAGATTTAATTTTATTTTAAAATTAAATCTTTAAAATTATGTGATACTTTTTGATGTAGCTTAAACTTATGCGATAAAATTTAAGTTGCATGTTTAGCAAAAATTTAGAAGAAAATTTTAATTCATATGATTATCATGCTAATATGTTTAGCGGATAATTTTATGCTTATATTAGTTTTTATTGATTATGTGATAATTCAAAAAAAAACTATCAGGATAGCCATTAAAAGCTTTCAAAAAATTTTAAGATTATTTTTTTGAGGGGTATTCATAAAAAAATACCCTATCTTGTAGGCTGTTGCTGCTTCGACAAGAAAGACATGTAAAAACAGAAGAACAAGAAGAACATGAACAACCACCCCCTAAATTGGGCTGCTCATGCTTCGGCTACTGCAAGAGCTTCTGTGCTTGTTGGGATTCTTTCCCTAATTGACATGACATTCACACCATCATAGATGCGTTTAAGGAGACCTCGGCAGCGCCTGCCGAAATGATGAATACCAAGAACATCAGACTGTTCACGTGCAACTGCCACTTTTTTGTAGCAAACAACCTAAACAGAATGGGATATAGTGGGCATTCCATATGGAATGTGCTCTTTTATTGTTTCTTGTATGCAGCGAAAATGTTTTGCTTGCTTTCATTCTTCTTTCCTTTTTTTTAGTGTGAGAGTAGAAATGAATATTGAACTAGTTACACAAGCCAAAGCCAACCCTAATAGATCATCATGGTAATCAAACCGTAGTGCAGAAGAAGCTTTCTTGATGCACAAATGTTAATTGTAGAACGGAATGGTCGATGATGGTGGTGTTGGAGGAAGAGGATGAATGGCAGAAGAGAAGAAGGCATGAAATAGCGATTGCTAGGGTCACAAACGAGTTGGTTGTTTGATTGAAATTGAGGGGAAAGAATTGGTCATGTGAGAATTAGTGATATGGATGATCTTCTATTTCTTGGTGGAAGCCTTGGAACGAGAAGCTGAAGCCAATCGACAAGCTTAAGAAGGCAGCAATACAGCATCGGTGACGTGATCAAACGGGGTGCTGCTTGTCGGCTGAGGTCATAATCTATATCATCCTCCCTTGGATTTCCTTCAAATCAGTACGTCGTCTCAAGTCAAGAATTGGAGTCGAGCCATCTTCGATGATCATCTATTCAAGATGCTGCAATATGGGCTCGCAGCTAAACATGCGCCCGATCGGGTATTAACTTGAAAGATACCCCAAAGGTTAGGGTATTAACTTGAAAGATACCCCAAAGGTTAGGGTATTAACTTGAAAGATACCCCAAAGGTTAGGGTATTAACTTGAAAGATACCCCAAAGGTTAGGGTATTAACTTGAAAGATACCCCAAACGTTAGGGTATTAATTTGAAAGTTACTCCAAGCGTTAGGGTATTTTTTTGTGAGCTTTGATCTGGGGCAAAACAGGTATAATTTAACGACGTTGTTGTCCGCTAGCTAAAACATGCAAAAAGGTATTGTTGTGTACGACTTAAATGTTCAGGGTATTAATTTGAAAGATACCCCAAACGTTAGGGTATTTTTTTGTGAATACCCCTTTTTGATGGACATGCTATGATTTAAAAATTGTTGCAACATATTAAATTCGTGTTTAGGGTAGCCCTCTCTAAATTATTATTTTAATTGTTTTAATAATAATTTTAAACAAAAGGCTATGATTTAAATTGTTGCAACTTGAACTTTAAATGCCTAATACTTGATTAGGGTAGCACCATAATAATCCTTATAGTTGATAAGGACATTAATAAAAGTTATTAACCAATCCTAATAATTTCGAATTTAAGGATTTAACTAGTTGATAGGATTAACTAGCTTTAATGAAGTCAATTCTAATCGATGGGACCATATAATAATAAGTTTCCTTCATTGTACCATGATCCGGTCTAGTGTTTTTGGACTAGTGTTATGGATCACCCTAGCTCGACTGGGGATAGTGATCCTGGCTTAGCCAAATCCATGGCCATGTTCCACTGGACCGCAATGATTCAAATTATGATTACGTGACATCGTCGATTATATCTAGTCAATTACATTAAAAATCTTCTTCAAGATTAGCTATAACCCTCCTTGTTGTAGAGGTTGGCAACTATAGGTTCTATGTTATAGTTGTTGAGCACACTCAAGCTATGGCATAGCTACTTTGTGGAAACCAACTTCTCATTACATGAGATGTAGTTTAGACTTAACCCAAACCATCGCATTGTGCCCATACACCGAGCGCAGGTGTAAGTTAAGCTAGACATGAAAACAAGGATCCGACTAGACTAGTCATTATGATTTAGATGAGCACACTCATGATCATAAGTGGCTAGGGGTAAAAACTAGTAACGGAATCATTTAAGAAATGATTGATGAAAAGTCATCTACCAATCGTAGAGTCAAGCAATTTGTTGAGCACACTCAAGGTTGTGAGGCTCAAGGTGGTTGGATCTCTTTCCCATTTAATTTAATTTAATTTAATCGTTCATTATTATGGCTAAAAATGATCGCAAAATTAGTGGGCGGATATAGTTAGGCAAAAGCCATTCTATATATATTTAAAATTGAACATATGCTAACTTAGGGTAGTTCTATGATTATCGAAGGAATCCAAAACATAATATCCTAAGAGAGTAAGTTAACTGGTCCAAATGGTCGATTAATTGATTATTAACGCAAAGTCTAATTGATAGACTAAACTATGTTCTCACTGACATTAAAATTAACCTTCTTAGCACTGGATTAAGGACAATGATTTCCTTAAGCTCTGGGTCCAACAAAATAAATGCACGCTACCTGTCGCTCGCTTATATGAGGGGCAGCTTGAACATACTGATGTTCAAAGCATGTTTCTCCATACAATTTGTTGAGTCAACTCAAGGTTGTATGGAAAACGGTTTCGATCAGTAAAGTTCGAAACTTCGATCAAATTGTTTGAATCGAAGATGAATGCATGAGCTGTGCATGACTATGTATCCCAACCGGATCTTGGACGAGCAACTTGTTGAGCACACTCAAGGTTGCAAAGCTCAAGTGTTTGGATACATGAGATGTTTACACGGCTATTATTTATGTTGAAACGCTTAATATCTAAATATGATTTAGAAAAAGAAGAATGCATTAAGGAAAGTCAATTGAGAAAGAAAGCTGTATCTATCATTAGTGAAGGCAAAAGTTGGAGGGACTGAAAATGTGACATATTTGATGTCACGGCTTCAGGATAACCGTTATACAAAAATAGATTGTCAAACATGTTGGAAAAAGGAGCAATTATTGTTTCTTGGACCATAGAGGACATCTAACATTTTTTTGGCGAATGTCATCACATTGCTTCTGAAGCAATGAGTAATCTGTATAACGATAATGTATTAAATGTTAATACATGAATACGCAAGATAGTCGCAAAACTTATATGGCAAAATAGACTAGGCCATACCGAAGAGACTAAGTTTCACAAGTCACATAAAGAGGGGTCTGACCACTTGTATTACGAGTCAATAGACACTTGTAAATCTTGTCTCAAAGGTATGATGGCCGAAATTCCACTTGAAAGACAGTGGGAGAATGACTTGGTGAACTCGTAATCTCGTATATACGGATGTACCCGGACCCAAGTCTAAGTTAGCTAGGATAAGTTGTTCTTATTTTATTACGACACGTGTTCTTCTGAAACACAAGTTTGATAAAATAAATAACAAAATGACCGAAGTGTTTGAACTGCTTCGATCAGATTGAAGAGTCGAATATTAGTTTTATAATTCTTGTGTAATTAAAAGAAAATTTGATTTTCTCTCAGGTCAAGTCTCTTAACACATCGGTGTGTTGGAGAGCATGATTTGCACTTCGTTAGACATGGTGCAATGCATGGCAAGTAGCTCTAAGTTACAATCCTCCATCTGGATTAAGTCCCAGATAGTAATGCCTAGGTTCTTGATAAGGTTCTATGGGGACCTTATCAATAAGATACTCATTAAATCAATCATTAGGAAGTTAAAGGATTACTCGAGTCTCGTGAGACGAAGAGTCGATGAAGACATTATAGTTAATGATGGCCTAGTAAACTTCCATGATGCCATCCGTAGTAGGGACTCTGATTAATAACTTGATGCAATCCAAATAGGGTCCATGCACGTAAATAAAGTATGGATGTTAGTTTACGTGCCCAAGCAAAGTGTTTCCTTTAGCTGCAAGTGAATCTTCGAGACAGAAGATTAGTGCAGATGGAAAATAATGAAGTACAAGTTAGGCTGGTTGAGAATAGGTATCATCAGAACTCCTATAAACAAATTGTGATGAAACTGTCTTACCAGCAGATGTGTAAAGACTACTCGGACTGAACTCGATGTAAATGCTCATGATGACAATGAAAACTAGAGCCTTCATGTATAGTCTATTTTCTAAATATGATTTAGAAGAACACACTTTTATGAATCGGCCAAATAGTTTTCTAGGTCAGTGGGAGCAAATAAAAAACATGCGAGGTATCATGAAGCCGGAACATATGTTTTTACAAAGTGGTCAAAGAGTTTGACACTTTATCAGAAATGATTATGAGCCATCTAAACGACCATTAACTTATTTGGATTATTCTCGTAAGGTACGATCAGCTGGATGAGATCCAGGAAAAAAATTAATTATGGATTCCAGGAGACCAAGGAAATTATTTGGTTGAAATTCAAATGTGTGGTCTAACATGAACATAGAAAACTCCTTAAGTTTATACTAAAGTCGGTTTAGCAGATTCACTCACGAAGCCTTTGCCACATAAAGTCTACAGAGACTTATGTGTAAATGAGGTATGAGATATCGGGATAAATAGGCCTGAGTGCAAGTGAGAGATGTTGGGAGATAAGTATGCCCTCGAACTCGAGGCAATTTATCTCTGTGTAAATGTACAAACATCTTTTTCAAAATAACAGTAAGCTGTTTAATAAGATTTTACCTAAGTTTAATAATACTGTAGTCTTCATTAGAACTTAGGTATAGTCCTGAGACTTAATGCAAGGATATACAAGTATCGAAATGATGATCTCAATTAAAGAGAATTGTTTGACCGTTAATAGCATAAGTCTGAAATTGTTCATGGTCGTAGATGTTTCGAGCAATAGATATCGATACATCAGATAGACCATTATATTTTAGTCTTCACCATGTAATGGTAACGAAGATCTCGTGGTCGTTTGACTTGGCAAAGTCAAAGACGAGACACATATGCTCATTGGAGAATGAGTTCACTAAACAACCCAACAAGATTTATCATACGGTTATGATTAACCAATCTGTCAATGATAATCTTAGTGATGATAGGTAAGTTGGTCTTTTGACTTGAGGTCATTGTATGAAACTATAAGTGAACGGTGTCACTTAGACCACTGATCAAGCCTCAGGGCAAGCCACGTTGAAAGGTCTTTGGTTGGGTGATATTTGAAGCGTGCAAGGAGAGTAATGATCATGATAGGATTCGTCTCTCCCGGTCAAAGGAGTTAGTGTCGCAGTATTAGTTTGATCTTTAGTGAAAACTCTGGCTAGAGTATGTTGGAAGAAGTCCAAAATTATTTGACTAAAGATCGATGGAGACTAACCAAGCTTAAGCTAGTAGGTTTGACAGTTGACCATACCTTAGGCTTGACTAAGCGACATAGTTTCGACAAAAAGACTATAACGGTGGTATTCATCTCGGACACAGTCAGGGTGGTCCCGACAATACTCATATCAATGAGTTAACCACATAAGTATGATACCAAAACAGGGACACAACCTGCTGCTCATAGTCTCTGTCGTTTGGAGTTTCAAGCCTCACCTGTAGTAGGGTCAGGCTATAGGGTCTCATACAGAGTGAGACCTTCGTCAATTAATATGTAGAAACTAGGGAGAATATGCATTTGATGCAAGGGATAGAAAACTGCAAAGAGTTTGAAGTTAGCTTCTGCATTCAGGATAAATGATCATGAGTACACGTGGGAGATGTTGGGGGGGATGTATGCCCTCAGTTCAATTGTATTTGATGCAAATGATTTTTTATAATAGATGTGGGAATTTTGCATATGATGCAAAGGGAATTAAATGTGACGTAAATTGTTTACGTGCCTATTTAATATAATAAAACACGTGAAAATGGTTACATGGATGACAGGATCGTCGCGGTCTAAATGCATGTTCAAACCGCGTCGAAAACGAACTCCAAACGCTTAAAAACAGCCAAAACATCGAAATAATGCCAACTAGGGCCTTGTTGGTCGGGCCAGCTTCATCGGAAGCCTGACTTGCATGTGCACCCGTGAGACGGTCGATCTCACACCCGCTAAGGCAGGCATGCACCCGCACCCGCCTGAAGCTGGCGGGGCCCTCCTGCTTGAAGCAGGCGGGGCCCCACCCGCATGCACATGGGCACGCGCCAGCATGCTGTACACGCGAGCGCATGCCCAAAATACGTGCGGTTAAGCAGGTGGGCCCCATGTGGGCCCTCTAGGGTTTGGAGTCCAATTTCTTTTGACGGCTGGTTTTGAACAAAAATTTGGGTTTTTGGTCAACTATTGACACTCGTTTGAAGGGATAAACGGACTCGAAATGGAGTGTCGTTTCTTCCTACGTGTTAACCGTTCAACCCTCTTCGATTTGATAGGTTGTATTACTTACGAAGCTCAATGGTGAGGGAGGATAAATTTGCTAAAGTTTGGCCTTTGTGAAGGCTAACTTTAATTAATTTATTCCTCCAAAATTAATAGTGCCATATCAGATATAGAGTGAAGGGGAGGAGACAGTCGCCTATATAAATAGGGGCCTACTCCCCTCCTTAAAACTCATCCCAATCTCCAGATCTGAGTAGCTCCATTAAACGTGAGCAAGCCTGGATCTGAGCTTAAATTAAATATTTTCTTTCTCCCTAAATTTCTTCCTTGCTCATGTTCGGGCTCTAGCAAAAGCAACGAAGGAGTTTGGATCGGATCCGAAGTCTTGACAGAGGATCCACTCAAGGTGAAATCTTCGTCGGCATGTGGTTGGCTTGGCGACAAGGGTGTTGCTTGCCTCGAGAAGCGGTGCGGTGCGAAAAGCGGTTCGGCTCGGGACGAGGTACGGCTCGGGATGCGGTTCAGCTTGAGAGAAGCAGCTCGGGGCCAAGAACTATTGCTGAAAATGACGCTTCGTATTCTGCGGAAACAAAGTGAAATGTAAGTAGTTTAAATTAAACATGCGTTTATATATTGCAAATGTTATATAGATCTATCCTTAAGGGTTGGTCGGACCCAACTCCGAGATAGTAGAGATCTTGGATAGAGTTCCTAATCTTTAGGGCTTTGATTTAAAATTGTTTTAAGTCTGTTTTTTTGGTACTGCATTGATAACTTTGTCCAACCGACTTATGCCGAACATCGTATTTATAGCCATAAGGACCTAGAAAACCCTTCAAATGTTGATGGATATATGCCCTCAGTTCATTTTTATTTAATGCAAATGGATTTTAATATTAAATGATTTATAAATATGTCGTAAAGTGTTTGCGGACATATTTTAAATAATAGATGCATAGAAATGAAGAGGATTTTCCATGAAAGTCGGGGAGAAAACGTGCTCAAATCCATGTCCAAACGAGCCCGATAAAGTGTTTAAAGGGGGTTTAAACATAACATTAAAATTTTATTTTAAAAGTTGTTTTAAAATATTTTTTAATGTTAAAAAGGGGGGAGGGGACTCAAGATGGACAAGCCCAAGGGCTGGCCTTGGCCTGGGCCCAGGCAGGGCCCAAGCGCCCAGGCGCCAAGGCACAAGCCCATGCGTTGGGTGCCAGGGCCTGGGTCCAGGCAGGACCCAGGCGTCGCCCAGTGCCTGGGCACGGGTTTTTTTTGGGGCTGGCACCCGCAGGCGCCAGCTAGGGCCTGATGCAAGTGGGCCCTATTGTGGGGCCCACAATTAGGGGCTTGAAAACACTAGTGGCAGGTGGATTTTTCTGCGAAACACGGTTTTTAAGTCATCTTTGTGACTATGTTTGAGGGGCCAAACGGAGTCAGAATTGACCCCCGTTTGTTTCTATGTGTTCACCGTTCAGTGCTCTTCGATTTGATAGATTGTATCACTTGCAAAGCTCAACGATGAGGGAGGAAAAATTTGCTAAAGGTTGGCCTTTATGAAAAGTAAAATTTAATTAATTTTTTTCTTTAAAAACTCTTTAGTCCCACATCGGATATGATGAGAAGTGGAGTGGTCAGCTGCCTATATAAATAGGGGCCAACACTCTCCTTGAAAACTCTCACCAAGTCTCTAAATCCGAGAAGCTCCAAAAAGTTTAGAGCATGCTCGGATTAAGAATTAAATTTGTTATTCCCTCTCTCCCTAAATTCTTCATTGCTTCTGATCGGGCTTTAGCAAAGCTATGAAGGAGCTCGGATCGGATCCGAAGTCTTGACGGAGGATTCACTTAAGGTGAAATATTTTTCGGTGCATGGTTGGCTCGGTGACAAGGGTGTTGCTCGTCTCCGGATGCGGTGCGGTTCGGGAAGCGGTTCAACATGGGATGAGGTGCGGCTTGCGACATGGTTTTGCTCGGGAGAAGCGGCGCGGGGCCAAAGAAATGTTACTGAAAACGACGCTTCGTATTCTACGGAAACAATGTGAAAGGTATGTAGTTTAAATATTCATGCATTTATAATTGCAAATGTTAGATAGATCTATCCTTAGGGGTTGGTCGGACCCAACCCCAGGATACTAGAGATCTTGGCTAGGGGTTCTCTTTAGGGCTGTATCTAAAATAGTTTTAAATCTATTTTTCTGCTGCAATTTATGCTTTTGTCGTCCGACCGACTTAGGCCGGACGTCGATTTTATAGCCATAAGGACCCAGAAAACCCAACATTGGTATCGGAGCTAGTCTACATTTATATGTTTTGCATTTATAAATTGTATGCGATACAACATGTTTCTCCATTAGATGGAGGTTTTATTTAAACTATGAAATTGTCGTTTTCATGTGACATTTTATTTTCGAACTTTTTTTTTGAAAATTAGATTTAATTTTAAAATCATGTGATTATTTTAATAATTAAAATTTTAAAATTATGTGATAATTTTAATGTAACTTAAACTTATGAGATAAAATTTAAGTTTCATTTAGCAAAAAATTATGAGATAATTTTATTTGCTATGTGGTCATGCTAAAATGTTTAGATGATAAAATTTTAATGGTTAGATAATGTTTCTTGTTAATTATGTGATAATACAATAAGATCTATTAGGTTAGCCATTAAAATATTTCAATAAATTATATGATAATTTTGAAGGACGTGCTATGATTTAAAACTGTTGCAACATTTTAAATGCCTAATACATGATTAGGATAGAACCTTAAAAAACCTTACAGTTAAGGACATTAATAAAAGTTATTAACCAATCCTAATAATTTCAAATTTTAGGGTTCAACTAGTTGATAGGATTAACTAGTTTTAATGAACTCATATCTAGTCGATGGCACACACATGAATAGTAAGTTTCCTTTAGTGGACAATGATCCGGTCTAGTGTGTTTTGACTTGTGTTGTGGATCACCTTAGCTCGACTGGAGATAATGATCCTGGTCTAGTTAAATCTCTAGCCATGTTTCGCTGGACCGTAAGGATGCAAATTATGATTATGTGATACCGTTGATTACATCTAGTCAATTACGTTAAAAATCTTCTTCAAGATTAGCCATAGCCCTCCTTACTTTTGGAATTTGGAAACTATGGATTTCATGTTAAGTTATTGAGTCAACTCAAGCAGTAACATGACTATATTTTGGGAACCAATTCCATTAAACATGTGATGTAGTTCGACTTAACCGAAAACATCGCGTCGTTAACAAACCGAGTGCCGGTGTAAGTTAGGATTGGACAAGAAAGTAAGGGTCTGACTAGACTAGTTGTTATAATTTGTTGAGCCAACTAAAGGTCATAAGTGACTAGGGGTAAAACTCATAAGGGAATCACATTCGATGTGATTAATGAAGAGTCGTCTACCGATCGCATAGTTAAGCTAACTCAAGGTTGTGAGACGCATGGTGATCGGGTCCCTTTCTCACAAAATATTATTATTCGTTCATCTATATGGCTTAAGATGATCGCTAACATAGTGGGAGGATATAGTTGATTGAACATATTTATACTAGGATAGTTCTATGTTTCGCCAGATGGAATCTATGACATAATATCCTAAAGGGAAATGTAAACTGGTCAAGATGATTGTTTAAGGAATATCAACTCAAATCAAGTTTGATAGTCTAAACCAGATTCTCACTGATCTTAAACTGTCCTTCCTAGCACAAGCTTACGGACAATGATTTCCTTAAACTCTATGTCCAAGAAAATAAAAGCATGCTACCTGTCACTCGCCTTTTTGAGGGGCGGCTTGAACATACTGATGTTCAAAGAAAGTTTCTTCATACAATTTGTTGAGTCAACTCAAGGTTGTATGGAAAACGGTTTCGATTCGCAAGATTCAAAACTTCGATCTAAATATTTGGCTCAAAGATGAGTGCACGAGTGGTGCAAGATAATGTATCCAAATCAGATGTTGAGTCAAGCAAATTGTTGAGTCAACTCAAGGTTATGGAGCTCAAGTGTTTGGATAAGTGTGGTGCTTGCACAGCTAATATTTTTTGGTGGGAAAGTATTGTATAAATGTGATTTAGAACAGAGAAGGCATTGAGGAAAGTCGGTTGAGAAAGAAAGTTTTGACCATGATAAGGAAAGATAAAAGTAGGAGGAACTGAAAATTGACATATTTGATGTCATGATTTCAGGATAATTGTTATACAAAAGGAGAACACATTTTGGTGAATGTCGTCACTTTGCTTTTGAAGCAATGTCACGGTGTGAATGTTTTGTATAACGATATTGTATTAAATATTAATACACGAATACGCAAGTTATAAAAACTTTATCTATGGAAAAATAGACTAGGCCGTACCGATGAGAACAGACTTGACAAGCCACACAAAGACAGTTTTGATCTCTCGTATTATGAGTCAAAAGATACTTATAAGCCTTGTCTTAAAGGTATGATGGCCAAACACTTTCTGTAAGACAGTGGGAGAATGAGTTGGAGAACTCACGGTCTTGTACATACATATGTATATAGGCCCAAGTCAAAATTAACCTAAATATGTTATACTTATTTTATTACGACACGTGTTCTTGATGAAACACAAGTATGATAAAATAGAGTACACAGTGAGAAGTATTTGAACTGCTTAATCAGATTGAAGAGTCAAATACTTAGATATATAATTATTGCGTAATTAAAGGAAAATGTGATTTTCTCTCAAGTCAAGTCTCTTAACACATCGGTATGTTGGAGAGCATGAATCACACTTTATTAGACATGGTGCAATGTATGTTAAGTGACTTTGAGTTACAATCCTCCTTCTAGGTTAATCCCCAGATAGTAATTCCTAGGTTCTTGATAAGGTTCTGTGAGGACCTTATCAATATGATATTCCTCAAATTAATGGTTAGGAAGTTAAAGGATTACTCAAGTATCGTGAGACAAAAAGTCGAGTAAGACAACATAATTGATGTTGGCCTAGACAACTTCCAAGATGCCATTCAGAGTAGTGACTCTAAGAAATGGCTTGATGCGATCCGGAAAAGGTCAGTGCATGTAAATAGAGTATGGACTTTAGTTTACGTAACCGATGAAAGTGTTCCTTTGGCTGCAAGTGAATGTTCAAGATAGAAGATTGGTTCAGATGAAAAGAGTGAAGTACAGTTATGCTGGTTGAGAAAGTTATCATCAAAAATCTTATAAATGGATTGTGATGAAACTTTCTTGCCAACAGATGTGTATGGATCTATTCGGATTAGACTCGATGTAAATGCTCATGATGACCACGAAAACTAGAGCATTCATGTAAAGTTTGTTTTCTAAATGTGATTTAGAAGAACAAACTTATATGAATCAGGCAAAGAGTTTTCAAGGTCAGTAGGAGCGAATAAGAAGCATGTGAGGCATCAGGGAGCCGGAACATTTGTTTTGAAAAAGTGATCAAAAATTTGACACTTTATCAGAAATGATTTTGAACGGTGTAAATGAACAGTAACTAATTATGATTATTCTCGTAAGGTACGATGAGCTGGATGAGATCCAGGAAAGTCAAATATTATGCATTCCAAAAGACCAAGGAAATTATTTGGATGAGATTCAAATGTGTGGTCTAACATGAACATAGAAACTCCTTAAGTCTATAACTAAATACGGTTTAGCAGATTCACTTACGAAGGCTTTGCCATATAAAGTCTAAAGAGACTTATCTGTAAATGCGGTATGAGATACCGGGATAAATGGGCCTGAGTGCAAGTGAAAGATGTTGGGAGATAGGTATGACATTGAACTCAATGCAATTTATCTCTATGTGAGTGTATAAACATCTTGTTCAAAATTACAGTGAGTTATATGGTTAGAATTTATATAAGTTAATAATAATGTAGTCAACATTAGAACTTAGGTAAAGTCCTAAGACTTAATGCGAGGTTAAACCAGTATCGAAATGAGGATCTTGATCATGGAGGATTGTTTGACCGTTAGTAGCATAAGTCTAAAATAGTTCCTCGTTATAGATGTTTCGAGAAAAGGATATCGAAACATCGGATAGACCATTGTGTCTTTGTCTTCACAATGGCGTGGTGATGATGATCGCATGGTCGTTTGACTTGGCATAGTCGGAGATGAGACACATGTGCTCATTGGAGAATGAGTTCATTGAACGACCCAACGATAGTTATCACATGGTTAACATAATAATCTTGTCAGTGATAAATCTTAGTGATGATAGGCTAGTTGGTCCTTAGACTTGAGGTCATTGTACAAACATGTACACGAATGGTGTCACTTAGATTTCTGACCTAGCTTCGAGGCAAGGCCTGTCGAAAGGTCATTGGTTGGGTAACACTTGAAGCGTGTGAGGAAAGTAATGACCCAGAGAGAATTTGTCTCTCCCGTTATGGGGAGTTAGCATCATATGTGTTAGTTCGGTCTTTAGTGAAAACCTTTGATCAAGTATGTTGGAAGAAGTCCAATATTATTTGATTAAGGACCGATGGGGACTAATCGGCTTTGAGCTAATGGGGTGGACAGTTTGACCGTACCCTAGGCTTGAGTAGAAGACATATTTTTGACGAATGGACTAAAACTGCGGTATTCATCACTGACACAGTCATGGTGGCCCCGACAATACTTATGTCAATGAGTTAACCATATAATTATGCTACCGAAATAGGGACAACATCTGCTGCTCATGGTCACTACCGTCTGGGGGTTTTGAGCCCCACCTGTAGTAGGGTCATGCTGTAGGGTCTCACACAGAGTGAGAACTTCGTCAAGTAATATGTATAATTAAGGGAGATAATACATTGGATGTATGGGAATTAATTAAGTTGCAAATAGTTTGCGATGTAAGCATAAAATATTATGAATTCGGGATAAATGATCCTGAGTGCAAGTGTGAGATGTTGAGATATGTATGTCCTCAGTTCATTTGTATTTAATGCAAATGGTTTTTAATATTAAATGGTTTTTAATATGTCGTAAAGTGTTTGCAGACATATTTTAAATAATATATGCATAGAAATGAAGAGGATTTTTCCACGAAAGTCAGGGAGAAACTCGTGCGCAACTCCGTGTCTAAAGGAGCCCAATAAAGATGTTTAAAAGGGGGTTTAAACATAACATTAAAAGTTTATTTTCAAAGTTGTTTAAAAATATTTTTTAATGTTAAAAAAGGGGGCGACTCAATATGGACAAGCCCAAGGGCTGGCCTGGGCAAGCCCAGGCGCCCAGTCGCCTGGGCCTATGCCCAGGCACCTGGGCGCCTGGGCCTGGGCCTGGGCCGAGGCGGGACTCAGGCATCGCCCAACGCCTGTGCACGGGTTTTTTTGGGGGGCTGGCACCTGCATGCGCCAGCTAGCGCCTTACGCAGGTGGGCCCCATTGTGGGTCCCATAATTTGGGTTTAAAAAACCCTTGTGGCGGCTGGATTTTTCAGCGAAACACAGTTTTTATGTCATCTTTGTGACTTCGCGTGAGGGGTCAAACGGAGTCGAAATTGACCCCCGTTTGTTTCTATTTCTATGCGTTCACCGTTTAGTGCTCTTCAATTTGATAGGTTGTATCACTTGCGAAGCTCAATGGTGAGGGAGCAAAAATTCGCTAAAGATTGGCCTTTCTGAAAGGCAATATAAATAGGGACCAACACTCTTTAGTCCTACATCAGATATGATGAGAAGGGGAGTCGTCAGCTGCCTATATAAATAGGGAACAACACTCTCCTTGAAAATTTGCACCAAGTCTCTAATTCCGAGAAGCTCCCAAAAGTTTGGAGTATGCTCGAATTAAGACTTAAATTAATTATTCACTCTCTCCCTAAATTCTTCCTTGCTCCTGATCAGGCTTTAGAAAGCTACGAAGGAGCTCGGATCGGATCCGAAGTCTTGATGGAGGATCCACTCAAGGTGACATCTTCTTCGACACGTGGTTGGCTCGGTTACATGGGTGTTGCTCGCCTCGGGACGCGTGCGGTTTAGGAAGCGGTTCGGCTTAGGGATGTGGATCGGCTCGGGATGTGGTTCGGCTCGGGAGAAGCGGCACAGGGCCAAAGAAATATTGCTGAAAACGACGCTTCGTATTCTGCAGAAATGAAGTGAAAGGTATGTAGTTTAAATATTCATGTCTTTATAATTGCAAATGTTAGATAGATCTATCCTTTGGGGTTGGTCGGACCCAACCCCGTGATAGTAGAGATCTTGGCTAGGGTGTGTTCTCTTTAGTGCTGGATTTAAAATAGTTTTAAATATTTTTTCCACTGCAATTTATGCTTTTGTCATCCGACTGACCTAGGTCGGACGTCGATTTTTATAGACCTAAGGACCCAAAACACGCAACATTGGTATAAAGTATTAGCTTGCTCAATGCTCATACCCAAAGGTTCTACCAAAGATGTGGAACATGCATTATCTTGGTGTCCCTGCACACCACATGCCTCACAAAGAGCCGATGGGCGGGTTAGTAGCACCAAGCCAAAATATAGAAGTTGCATTGGATAAAGCATCAAACTTAGCCAAGAGTAGGGATACCTCATCGAGGTCATACTTACCTTCCCTTCTGGAGGTGCTCCTCTCATTGCTACATGAGTCTTGTTGGCGGCCATGTCTTCTAACAAGTTCTTTGCTTCATCCGGAGTCTTACCGATTATTGCGCCATTAGTAGCCGCATCAATCAACATTCTCATTTCTCGGGTCAGTCCGTTATAGAACGCTTGGATGAGTAGCCAATCGGACACACCATGGTGTGGACAATTGCGTTTAGGTCTTTAAATTGCTCCTAAGCCTCGAATAGGGATTCCTGGTCCATGTGATTGAAATTAGTGATCTTATTGCACATCTTCGTTATTTTCCCTGGAGGAAAGTATTTGGTTAGAAAAGCAATGGATAGACTATCACATGTAGTGAATGTGTTAGTACTATGGCTTCTAAGCCAATTCTTTGCCTTGTCCCTAAGAGAAAAGGGAAATAGTCTCATCCTATTGGCATCATTCGTGATGCCATTCATCTTCAAAATATCCAGCTTCTCCAAGAAATTGTTGAGATGGTCGTTTGGGTTTTCCATAGGAGATCCTCTGAACTGATCTCGTAGCACAAAGTCGATGAGAGACGGCTTCAACTCGAAGTTATTGGGCTCCACCGGTAGATTCCGGATGCTAAAAGTGGGCCCATTGAAGGGCATGGAGAATCCCAAGAGTGATCTGGGAGCCGGCGGTGGGGGCGGTGGAGGACCATTTTTAGGATTTTGGATCTCTGCCATTGATTCAATATCTAATCTCCTCCTTCTTTTGACATTAAGCCTTTTTGCAATGGCCTCAATTTCAGGATCTAGCAGACGCAAGTTCGCAATGCCTTGAGATAGCATGTACATTGATAGGCTCATGTTTTACGCTTTATATCTACATTTTTGCATGCCATTTTTGACTGCTTATATCACGATTTTAGCGATTATACGACGATTTCCCGATATATTTCACTATTTCACTGTTTTATCTGATTTCAGGAGATATGGAGCAATTGGGAGCAATTTAGAGCAAAGAGCACTTACACGCATGCCGGAGCATCACCCACGATGATATCGGATAGCTAATGATGCTGGAGGATAAGTAGAAGAAGCATAAGGTCGAAGGAATCGACGAGGAAGCGAGGAGAAGAAGAAAAGAGTGCTGAAACATGCTACTCGGCCGAGTGACGCGGCTCACTCGACTGAGTGAAGCAGCTCACTCGACCGAGTGAAGCTGATACGATAACTCAAGCCGAAAGAAGGGCTAAAATGTACTCGGCAGAGTGGTAATTTCCACTCGACCAAGTGGGAGTCCCACTCGACTGAGTGGCGACGTATTTTGTGAAGAAAATCTTGGCCTCTTCTCAATTTTTGAGAGGGTCTGCAGTCAGTCTTACTCAGATGTAAAAATACCCAGATTTTGGGCATGTATAAATACCCATATTTATCTCTAACCCAATAAGAGACTCCATACTTTTAGTTTCAAAGTTTTAATTTTAGTTTAAAGAGGTCTTTTGACGAGAGATTGAAGACTTGGATCTTGATTTTATTGTTGAAGCTTGTAATTTACATTGGTATCTCTAAAACCCTTGAAAGTTTATATTTTTATGATATATCTCTTCTTAGATCTGATTTCTTTTGCGATTTTCATGGTGATTTGTGAGTAATTCCCTTGCTCTAGGGCAAAGGGATGAACCAATGGATCTAAAGTAAGTTTGTGATATTTGTTGAATTTCAATGTTGCTAGGATTGCTAAAGGTTAGATTGTGATTGGATTACTACGGATAGCTAGGGATTTCTATTGGATCTTGAGAGCTCGAGGGAGGATCTTGATCTATGGGAAGCCCTAGATATTCGATTTAGATCTATAATCGAGATTCAATAGATTTGATGCTCGAAAAAGACCAAAGCTAGCATCTTTATTATATTTATATACTTATATTCATTTGCACGACAGTGAAACGAGTACAAACTATCACGATCTAGATCCAAACTTGAGTTGCACGAGAGTGAGCTTGAGTTGGGATTGGATATAATTGTCGATCTTAATGCTTGTATTTTGAAATAGGATTACGCGAGAGCGAGGCTCTAGTTTAGATTGCTATAGACTTGAGTAGCGAGAGAGTGTGCGTTGGTTCTCTATTTAGTTACGACAAGTTCACCTTAAACCCAAGTTTAGTAACATTGAGATTCATAATTCACATTGATCACTTGAGATCTATAGTGGGAATTTCCAAGCCCTAGACATCTTTATATATTGAATTTGCATCGATACTTGAACGATTGTGACATCAACTATTTCAAAGCTAATTTTCCACTAATAGCTTATTAAATCATATAGATTATCATTATTAGTTCCTCCTCGTGATCGATTCTTGCTTACCACTTTACTGTGTGCTTGTGGTAAAACTACATTATTTCTGGAGTTGTATTCCGGGACGACCAAGTTTTTGGCACCGTTGCGAGCGAGGCTATGGTTTTCTACACCATTACTTAGATATTTATTTTCTTTTTATTCCTCTATTATGGTAACACTAATCTCTTTTTCTATGCATGTACACACGATCGAGGGCGACTGAGGAGAATTAATTATTTGATCCCGAGATCGAGCACACGACAAGGAGATTAAGAGCAGAAAAGAGACAAATTCTAGGGGAAGATCAAATGGCAGAGGAGAATGTTCACCAAAGGCCCGTTAGGTATATTTCCATCCGGGATAGGTTTACTCCAAACAACTCGGCTACTACATCTTCCATACTCATGCCAGAGTTGCTGCCAGATAAGAATTTCGAGCTGAAAATGGGGCTTGTTGTGCTGATGCAACAAGACACCTTCCATGGAAATGCGCATGAAAATCCGCATTACCATCTCTAGATGTTCTTGGCAAATTGCGCCACTTTTCATATCCCCAATGTACCGGAGGACACCATCTGTCTACGCCTGTTCCTCTTCACTCTCTTAGATAAAGATCAATATTGGTTGATGACGCAAGCACATGGCACCTTCACTACTTGGGACGAGCTGGCAAGCGCATTCGTCAACAAGTTCTATCCACCGTCGAAGACAGTGAAGATAAGAAATTCCTTGATGTCTTTTAAGTCAGGGCCCCAAGAATCTTTATATGAGGTGTGTAAGCACTTCAAAGATCTACAACACCAATGCCCCTACCATAGCATCGATGATTGGGAGCTCGTGTACTGGTTTTACAATGGATTGAGGGCAGATACAAAGATGATCATCGATGCCACCGCCAATGGAGCTATATTGTTAAAGACGCCAGAGGATGCTACGACACTATTAGAGGAGATGGCATCTAACAATCAGCAGTGGGCTGATACTGATGAGAGGGGCCAAACATCATCATTTGTGAAGCCGACGAGCTTCTACGAAGCAAACGCAGTGGCGCAGTTAGCGACGAAGTTTGACTCTCTATCTAGAGTGATAGAGAGACTTAAGAAGAAGATATGCAAGCCTCATGTTGCACCTGACAAATCTACATCTAATGATTGGCAAGTCCAAGTTATGTAAGTTGGCGGAGAGCTAGTGAGGAAGCTATAGAGCAAGTTTAATATGTTCAAGGTGGAGCTAATAATGGATCTTCGGTGAATCTGTCTTGGAAGTGTCACCCCAGATTTTCATATGCTAACAACAGTGGAGCCTTAACACCTTCTCAACAAACACAACCACAACAACAAAAAGCCCGGCTGCCACCGCAACAACAACCATACTAACAAAGGCCATCGCAACAACAACAGTTCCAATAGAGGTAACAACTGGGGCCTTATAGACCCCGCCAGATTCAATCAAGGATGGAGGCCCCAAAATCCACCACTGGCACCACAGAGGTTAGAGCATGAGACTAGAGTTGAAGAATTTATGGCCGAGATCAATGCCAAATTGACGGCAGGCCAAGATAGTCATAACACAATCGTGGTGCAATTGGCAGAACAGATTACCTAGCTTAATAAGGCTTAACATCAATTGTCGGCTCAACCGGAGCCAAATCCTAGGAGCAACACCGGCCACATCAATGCAGTGGTGGCGGTTACTACTGGAGGCAGGAAGGACACCACTCCTGTCATGGTCCAAACTAGAAGCTCAAGGGATGAGGCCTCGGTTGAGAAAGAGAGAAGTAAGGAAGAAAAGGAGCTCACGGCGACAACAAACAATGAAGAAAAATCTGAAATTGATGAGCCTCAGAAGGAGCGAACATATACACCACCGATACCATTTCCTCAACGGTTGGCAAAGGCCAAATTGGAGAAGAAGTTTGCCAATTTTTTGGAGTACTTAAGAGGTATTAACTTGAACATCCCGTTCCTTGATGCAATTATTGAAATCCCAACAATGCAAAGTTTCTCAAAGATCTGATCACAGGAAGAAAAAGAACGGAGAAGATCATGCTCGTCGAACAAAGTACTTGGTCCATTAATGAAGAAAAGTTGCCGAAGAATCTAAAGGATCCCAGAAGTTTTAGGATTCCATGCAATCTTGGTGGAGTCCCCCAACAAAATGCTTTGGTAGATTTGGATGCGAGCGTGAGCCTCATGCCTCTTACCATGTTCAAGAAGCTCAATACAGGGATCGACCTCAAAGCCACGGATATGAAGATTCAACTCGTCGATGGGCAGATTACTAGGCCGGTGGGGATCACCGAGAATGTGTCATTGCAAATACCGGGAGGACTATGCATACCATGTGATTTTGTCATCATGGACGTGAAAGAAGAGGGTGATACATCTCTTATACTTGGGTGCCCCTTCTTAGTTACTACTGGAGTTATTGTTGAAGTAAGGGAGGGAACGTTGTCACTCAACAATGGAAATATTGAAGTCGAGTTTCACCTCCCATGAACCATGAAGAATAGATCCTCGCTGGAGGAAGGTGATTATATGGACCTCCTTGACGAGGTCATCGATGTAGCCATGCCACATGCCATTGGAGCTTTGCACGCGGATAGTCTTGATTGAGTGCCAATTTCTAAAAACGGCGCTCCAATTGGAGACACACCGGATCCTCTCACCGAGGAATACGAGAACGATGCTAATGTCGTAAGGATTAGAGAGCTCTTCAAGCTCTCTATGGTGAAGCAAAGAAAGAAATCACCACCGGCGAACACATCTTCACTGCCGGGAAAGCCAAAGGAAGCCAAGAACAAATGCTTGGGGGAGTCATCCCATAATACCATTAAAGAGGAAGCACGCTTTAAGGAGGCCAAAGAAGAACAAGTGCAATATCTGAACCCTCACGGCCTCCCCGAGAAGTTTCACATGTGCATCTCCTATGCACCAAACAGTAGGCGCTAAACAAAGAAATCTTAAGGGGTCGAACTCAAGGCCTTAAATGAGTGCTTATCAGGAGGCAACCCAACGTTCTATATTAGTTCTTTTAGTTGAATTTTAGCTCTCATTTTCGTTTTAAATTTATAAAAGTTAAGAGAGTCAAGAGCCTAATAAAAATTTGACAAGGGGCAAACGTTTTTCATTGCAGGAAGAAGATACGAGGAAACAATTCAATGGAGGGTAGCCATGGCGATGGAGAGTAGCTCCAGGGGCACGGTTAAATGCCAAAGGAAGGAAGAAACTGACGGGAGAGGAATAATCAAAAACTGGAGAAAAACAGAAAGTTTGGAGCTGAAAAGAGCAGGCCACTCGGTTGAGTGATATTCTCACTCGGCCGAGTTAAGATCTCACTCGACCAAGTGGGATATTATACAGGGAAGTCTAAAAACCCCCTCTGGAAATTATATGCCACTCGACCGAGTGACTTTGTCACTCGACCGAGAGAATTCTATCTTGAATATCACTATAAAATGTACTATGAGGCATATTTACTCGGCCGAGTAGATCAGTTCACTCGACCGAGTTACTATTTCTACTCGACCGGGTAGGTGACTATAGCAGAATTTTCGAAAAATCCACACTATGTTTCTATTTGCCACTCGATCGAGTGGAACTTGCCACTCGCCTGAGTGACTCGAACCACTCGACCGAGTCACTCGACACAGCCGAAGTGCCCAGATTCAAGATTTTTAAGATTAAGCCACTCAACCGAGTGACGATCGTCACTCGGCCGAGTGACTTAAACGGGCCACCACACCCGCATCTCTTCCTAATCCGCCCCTTTCTTTTCCAACCCTATTCGTAAGCCCAAATCTAACCACATTCCTATTTCAACCCTATTTCTTGCCTATTACTCTTGATTAACTCCATAATTGGATGAATTTTAATGCTAATTAATTTTTGTTTGTGCTTCAGGATAGCTTGGGGGAGATTATACGCTGATTCAGAGCTTAGGAGAAGTGCCTCTCACTCATTTTGCTCGCATGGATTTGCATCGTGCTTGGTACACTCGTTCCTTATTTTATTTTTTTCACTTTGTGACTGTAGCATGTTTCACGGCATTTGCTCATGCCTCCATGCACCCACCCCACACTAGGTCTAGTACGCATTAGTCTACTACCAAGCAGAAGAGGACCGGTGACCCTGGCTCTTCTTCCTCTGAGCAGAGTCCTTGCTGCATAGCGATCCACCTCCCACACTCCCATCTTCCATTGCACCTATTCCATCCCCATCAGTATAGCCAACCCCTGTGATCGACACGCTTAGGATCACCTTCAGAGATGACGCGCACCATGCCAAATTTGAGGGGCTTTCCAAGCGTCAGATCATACCCACTAGGTTCCAAGCATATTGACACACTCGAGAGCCTAGGGGTACTATAGGGCCTGCTCCAGTTGTATGACAACGTGGGGTGGCACGAATTTTTGTCGGTGTCGGCGGACACCTTTGTCCGACCGACTCTCGATGTCTTGAGTTCTATTTGTAGAGCTCCCAGTGGATATTCTTTTAGGCTTATGGATCGTGAGTGCAAGTTTTGCATGACATGCTCCGAGCTTACTTTCACTGGCCCCCTGTCCCAGACCATGACCGAGCTTACGGTCCCATGCACCATACCTCGTCTGTATTTGCTTCTGATTCTTTCTGGGACACGATCATTGGCATGCACCGCTTTGACCCTAGCCGGGCTAAGGCCTCTTCCATAGTCCATCCTTGCCTACAGATTGCACATCGCTTTTTGGCAACTACCATTTTAGCCAGGCCATAGGTTGGGACGGTGTCCACGCCGGAGCTCTTCAAGCTCACGCGATGACCCAGGAGAGAGCATTGGAGGGCGATAGGGACATCTTAGTCCCTGCCATTTCGATAGATATAGCTAGGTGGTATTTAGACCGCATTTTTTCCGTGGTCGCATCTAGGAAGGCGATATGTTGTGGCGGTCTAATTATCCTCCTAGCTCCCATTTTTGGGATTGAACTTCCAGCCAGTTTGCGTCATCCTACGTGCCCCACTTCACTATCTCTCGATGTATTGGTCCGTATGAAGATGCTCCGTCCCTATGGTTAGCGACATTGGGTTTGGCTACAGGGTCCGCTTTCTACAGATTATATGGTGCTTCTGAGTCCCGCTCGGACCCACATTGGACACGCAAGTAGAGAGTGGAGGCCCACAATGGACCTCCTCATCCCAGCTGTCTATGTGCTAGTGCCTGATGGCGACCCACAAGAGCCCCTTCTTAACCCTCTTGCCCCTGAGATTCAGTTTCCTCAGCCTACCCCTGATCTGATCTCAGAGCCTGGCACATCGTCCCTACCTCTGCTCGTGTCGAGAGCTCTTTCGTTGCTGTATCTGTTCCCACCTCCACTTCTATGCCACTGAGAGTTGACCCCATCACATATATGAGCATTGAGACACCGCCCCCACTAATTTTGAGAGTGGAGAGCCTTCTTCCTTCACGACTGCCAAGACCCTACCCACCCCTGATTTTTCGACTCCTGGAGAGTCATTATTTGCATATTTCATGACCTTCCCAGTTGTCGATGTCTCTGTCTCTCCCGCCACTGTATATACCGTGAGCGTCGTGGTGTCTGTCACCACAGCAGTTGCCATGACCTCTCTACCTGCCTCGTCCTCTACTAATGTCCCATCCTCCTCCTTCGCTGCACATGCTTCTGTGAGCATTCCTGCGTATCAGCCTCCACTAGAGGCTGAGCATCCTGTTGTGAGCACGGCACCATACACACACCTTATAGTGGCCCTACTTGTTTTTGGAGGCCGTGTGAGACACCCCCGCCCACCACCTGTTCGACCCTCTACCCCTGCTCCAGACGTCCTTGACTTCCACCTCCGCGCATTTGAGACGACATTGAGCGGGCTTAGAGTGGATTTTAGGGCTCTCACAGCTGCCGTTGCTGCCCAGCAGGCCCGTGTTGACATGATTCCTGATATTCAGCTCACGCTGAACCGGATTCTTCAGCACCTGCAGCAGCAGCAGCAGCCAACACCCCAGTCTTCCCCTCAGTAGTCTGCACCAGTGCCACCACCACCCCCACCACAGGGAGGCAAAGATGCCCCACCACCAGCTTAGGCACGTACTTTTGATGCCCGTCATATATTTTGCCTCACCCCTCACCCCATTATTTTATTTGCCAATCTATCTTCACCATTTTGCAGTGCATTATATATATCAGTTTAGGGAAGAGTATGTATTACTGGGCCACCATCTTGTTTCCATCTTGCATATATCATCTACCATGCTGCATCCATTCATCACTTTGCGTGCTTATTTGCATATACCATTTGCATACGTCATCATCATTTATTTCCTTTATTTTCTTTTATTTTGCATCATAATGCATCCACACCCGCCCACCCCTATCTTATATGACCATGTGCCACACTTTGCACATTGAGGATAATGTGATGTTTAGCTTAGGGGAGTGAGTGGCACACACTTTTTATTTTCTTCATTTTTGTCTTTATTTTTCACTTTTCATTATTTTTCGCTTATTTCCACGCCTTTTTTTCCTTTTTTTATTGCCATGCATAATGTTTTCTTTGTTTTTGGAGTGTTTTGCATGTGTATAGTTAGTTCTTATTTTATCTTTATTTCTTTTACTTTCTCTGCTAGAGATGAATTCCCTATGATTATTATAGCTTGGAGTCGCTTTACTCTTATGCACGTATCTCTTGCCATGCTATTGCTTTTTATTTCTGATGTCGTATGCGATATATTACCGTGCATTTGAGAAAAAGAACTTCCATCGTGTTTTATTTGTTTATGAATGAATTTTAGTGTTGGCTAAGTCTAGGAATTACCTTATTGTATACTCTTTATAAAAACACACCAAGTTTCACGCATTGACTGTCTATTACTTGGAGTACTACTTTGCTTTTTATTATCATTTCTTATTTGCATGAAATGTGTATTAAACTTCCAGGTTGAATGATTTGATTGTCTTTTGATATGTTTAGATAAGTTTACTTTTTGATATCAAACTAAGTCGATTACATTACCCTGCTGAAGTTGTTATTGTGTATAAATAAAAAAGAAAAAAAGGAGAAAAGAAAAACAAAACAAAAAAACAGAGAGAGAAAGTTCTATTGTATATACACACTTCCTTCTTATCCATTTCTTATTTTCCTTTTTATTCATATGGAGCTACGAAAATATATGGGAAAAGATTATATTTTCTATTTGATGCCACCACGCTTATAGATAAGCTTAGGGGAGGGGATGCAATGATGTGTGAGAGTGTGACTACTTGTATGTGCATGACGACCTAAGCTAGGTAATTTCTGATACTTAGGGAGATGACTTAGAGTATAACGAAGTCTATGAATGGAAAATTTGGCATAAAATTCATGAAAACCATCTCTTTCTCTTCTTTTTTATTTGAAATGTGTGATATCTCTTATACTCCAATTAGAAGAAGTCAACTGAAAAGTGTGTTGTCTATAATCACGTTATCGTTTTATATGCCCCAGATGATGCTGATTCTAAAATGATTTCATATTTCAGACGATTCACGTTGTTTTTATCTTTTTTCTATTAATTGTACCATATGATATGACGAAACAAAGCTTTAGCTATGTTTCTTATTCATTGTTCGTGCTATTTGAGTAAGTCCGAATTCTGAGAGAATGATCAAGAACTTTCCTCTCTTCATCTTCTTTTTCATCTATTCATTTTTCTTTATTTTTATTTGCCAAGTTCACTTTTTACTTAGCTCACTCGAGGACGGGTAAGAGGTAAGCTTGAGGGCTTTTGATAGGCTCATGCTTTATGTTGGAAACAACGATCTAGGATCTTGGTTTGATGCTGACAAATGTGTCGTGATATCTAATGTGTGTGTTTAGTGTGTTTCAGGCTTGGCAAAACAATATATTCTCGATATTTGGCAGAATTGCTATTCGTATAGCACATTGGGAGAGATGGAGTGTTTGTGCACAAAGAAGTTTGACTTGGTCAATGGAGAGCAAAGTTTGACTTGGTCAAATTGGAGATTGGATTATTTCAAATCCTTGTGAATTACACATCAAATCCAATATTGGTTGATTCAACCCAATCCCTAGCCAATTACAATTTTCCTAGTTGGAAGTGTCCTCATCCTAGCCAAACTTATTCCTAGTAAAATACAAACTTCCAATCAATTCCAAACAATTTCAAATTCCTATCTCTTAGGGTTTTTCTCCAAAACCCTAGGCTATCATATATATATTATTGGGTGAGAAGAGAAAAATTGCGGCTAAAAAATATTAGAGAGGGGCTAAAACATTGGTGTGCGGCAATCACAAAAAAAACCAAAGCCTATCATCTACATAGCTACAAACCCCGCATTGCCAAAGCACCCTGCTGAAATCTTCAAGGAGCCGAAAATATTGACAAAGCAAGGAGTTAAGGGGCAAGCCGCAAGCTTCAACATCAGGGGAGAACTTCATCCTTGTTTGCTACAATATTAAGTCTCTCTCTCATCATTAATTTATCTTGTGCTTGTTTGTGTAGGGAGTTGATGTTTTCCGACCTATTGCTTAGCTGAACACAAGCCAATGTTGATCTAAGCTTCCCCCGTGCTACATGCATTGCTGACCAAAGAGGGAACGTAACAACAAGGCCTGCCTATAGAGAAGCTGCACACACATCTTGTTGTCGACCCAAACAGCTGCAAGCATCAACATTTGCTGACGGTCGAATAAAAGGAATTAGCAGCTGCGACAATTTTGTGCTTGTGTAAACCGTGTGCTTCAGCATCTACTGCCGCAACTTGCATGGTTCTTCAAAGCCACAACTTTTGACTTGCAAGTAGGGGAGAAGACGCAGACCGCCGCACGACTGTCGAAAGGAAGATGCCGTCGCTGCTGTTGAGCCTGAGCATTGCCACCAGAGACGTCTGCTGCCATTAACAAAGTCAGACGGCGAGAGTTCCTGTTGCTGCTGCTGCATGCCCTACGGCGACGAAGAGAGCTCGCTGTCGTCGCCGTTGTCTACACTGACGAGAGATCGCCGGAGAAGCTGAAGTTCGCGTCTTCGTCATCGCCACAACCTTGAGGATCACCGGAGCATGTCTGCCGCTGCTGCTGTCGAAGAAGACGTCGAAGAAGCCACCGCCGTTTTGCCGTAGCCATCGAGATCCCTTCGACGTTGCCTGCATACCCTAAGCAAAATAGCGCTGTGACCATGGGATTGGAAACGAACGGCTAAGATTATCTCGCATGCAATTAAGATCAAACGAAACGAAACGAAGTTAATTTGGTGTTGACGTGGGCAGGCAATTGCGAGAAATTGAAATCGAAAAAAGGGGAAGGCTGACGTGGCACTGAATTAAATTGGGAATTGCTGTGCACACCGACCCAGGATTAAAAGAAATGAACTGAGCTTCCTTGCACACCGACCGCTTTATTTTAAAGGACTTGCTGAGCGTACAGACAGCTGCTTTATAAGGATTTGAACTGCAATTGCTTTACACAGAGACCAGTGTGTATCTTGAAATCCAGGAGTCGGATTGAGACACCGTTTGCGTCAGATTGGAGCTAACGACGTGTTGATTGACAGAGACGCCTACACAGACACAAACTGAGCATTTCTAAACTCTAAACTCCTTTATTTGTGTCTTAGTGTAACGTTCTCTGTAGGGGAAACTTTTACCATTTTTGTGGACTATTTTGGGACTTGTCTAGTTGGGACTAGACAAGTGGGACCCAGCTAGTTTGGGACTAGATGGTAGAAAGCATTGCTAGGATTGATAGTGAGAGAAAACACTGTGTGCGGGGTACTGAGAGCCTGGCGAGTGTAGAGACGTAGAGGGTGCTCTGAGCGTGCTCTAACTTGTGGTTTTGTACCTATTGCGCTATTCAATACTAGTTCTGCTTTGGGGGCTGGAGTAGGTCGTTGGGATGACCGAACCAGGGTAAATCTGCTGTGTACTCTGTGTCTGCATTTTATTTACTCTGGTTGTGCTATAACTACGTGTGCTTATTCGTGGGTTGCACGAATTATTTTTATTAGCCTATTCACCCCCCCCCCCCTCTAGGCTAGGATCCAGATCCAACAAGTGGTATCAGAGCCAGTTTAATAGATCTAGCCTAGTTTGACCATGGACCACATTGATAGTGCTTGTACTGAGGGTCAGTCTATTTCCCGACCACCTAGATTTAATGGAGTAGACTATGCTTATTGGAAAAATCATATGAGAATCTACTTGATTTCTATTGATTATAAAGCTTGGCAAATTGTTGAAAAAGGTTATAAATCACCTGTAATTAAAGTAGAAAATGCTGAGATTGAAAAACCAAATGACAAATGGGATGATAATGATTGGAAATCTTATTCTTTAAATGCTAAAGCTATTGTAACTACTGCTTTTCTTGTATCTGGATTTATTATAATATAATATATGTTTTGGTGGATTTTCTCCTCATGTGTGGTTTTCGTCTCCGTAGCTTTCATTTTCGATCGATTCGTCGTATTTTCTCGTTTCTTCCTTAGGATTGTCGATTTCGAAGTATGTCATTCGTGACTGACTTCATAACGGTCATATCTTACTATTAGATCAAGCCTAGGAGTCTTAGGAATCGATCCCAGGGCCCCGCGCTCCGTATCGGAACTTTTGGTGCTCATTAGCCGGTATAAGAAGGGGCACTGACCGACTAGATGACGATCCAGTCGGTCGGCAATCCTTCTTGGACCGACTAGTTGGCTTTCTAAATTATTCAGGAGTTACTGTTTATCGTTAGTCGGTCTAAGAACGTTGGTTAACCGACTAGGTTGCAAACTAGTCGGTCAGCAATGCTTCTTTAACCGACTAACTCATCATCTTAATTTTAGTATCAATACTGTTCACTCTTAGTCGGTCTAAGAACGTTCATCGACCGACTAGATGTTAAACTAGTCGGTCAGTATTTGTTCATGGACCGACTAAATCTAAATCCTATTTTCATTCAAAAGTTACTGTTTACACTTAGGTGGTCTGCGTTGATCGACCGACCGACTAGTTGCCAAACTAGTCGGTCAGTGGTTGCTCTTTGACCGACTAATCTGTGTTAAAACCCTAATTTCTGGGCAGCCGCCAGACTAACCTATTTATACCCCTCCCAAACGATTTCATCTTCCTCCACTCGACCCTAAACCCTAAAATCTCCCCATTGAGCCCTCATCTTCCTCCAAGCCCTATTTCTTCATTCCAAGCACTAAATCCATCATCCAATCCATCCATCCACTCTATCTACCTCTCATCTTCCCCAAATCTCCATCAAATCCCCAAAATCTCCCAAAATCCCCCAAAACCCTAACTCTCCAAACTTCTCCATTGGTTTCCAGATCTGGTCCTAGGGTTCTCCGGAGTGTTTCTTCCGCTTCCTCTCGGTAAGAAATCGATCTCTCGATGTTTTCATAACCTATTTGTATTTTTATGAAACCCTAATGAAATTTCATGTTGTTTGATGATTGTTTCCCCATAACAGCGATTTCCCCCGTAGATTAGCATCCGCGAGACGAACCTTCGTGATCGTCATCCCCGGTGCTAGGCAAGTGAAACTTGCCACTTAGGGTTTAGGCCATGCTTTAGGCCATTTTCTTGTTGTAGGCGTAAAAGAGGCTAGGCGACGAAATGATACTCGCCTAGGCGCAAATTGGGGAACTAGCTTGACAACGAAGCTAGTTCCGACATTTAGCATGTTGCACAATTACCATGTCATGTTTACTTTCCATTAACGATACGCGAATTAATTGTCATGTCATTTGCATTCTTTAAGTGCTTCTGTGATTGCGTAGCTTTGCTACAAATGCTTGTGTTCCTGGCTCGTGTTCCAGAAGCGGGCCATGTGTTGGTCGATAGCCAATGCCCGAATTGCTTGTTTCCGGCTAGGTGCACCCCTACGCCAAATGTTTAAGAATGCGAGCTCATGTGCGGGGCAACCCTGGCTCACTTGCTGAGCTCATGTGCGGGGACCCTGGCTCCATTACGTATGGGTATTGGGGGTAAGAGTTAAGCGGCCAATCAACTGGGAGTCTGCCCGATCAGCAACTGCAGTGGTAAGGCGTAAACTCTGGGTTGGGGTAGTTGTTAAGCGGCCAATCAGCGTGAATGTGACACCATTCAGCTGTAAGGCATAAACATCTACAAAAACAACGTGAAACGTGAATAGTGAATTGATTGAGATTGATATTAGCTTGGCTACTCTTGTCTTGTCCCGATAATTGTTCTCTTGTACAAATTGTCTTGCCATGTCTTGATTGTGCACTCATGTTATAACTGCCATGTCATGCATACTAAAACTGTTAGGTTGCTAGTTGCCTTACTTTCAGTTTCCTTGCCCAAGTCTTTTAGACTTGCTGACATGTGCCCCTTTACTCTTTTGGGTGACACATGTTAGATCCTGAGCCTGAGTACCTTGTTGAGGACGATGTGTTTGCTGACGCCGAGCCTGAGCTTGTGTTTGACGGGGAGTACGTGGACACTGGGGACCAGTCCTAGTGTTTTCATTGTGTTTCCCTTTTGTTTAGACAGTTGCTTTGTTATCGGTGCGTAGCACCTATACTTTGTTATGTCATTGCTTTTGTTGGCCTTGTTCTGGGCCTTTAGACTCTTTCTTTTAGCCTGGTGGCTTTTCTGGATGTTCGACTTATTTCATGTTGGACAATTTGTGAGATGTGAGATTTTATTTCAGTCTCTCCTTGTGTTATTATTGTTATTCCATTGTGGTTACAGGGACCTGCTTCTGTTTTATTGACGCTTATCGGGTTTTGGGCTTCACAGCTCCACTCTCGTGCGGACCTTTTCACGTCTCGCCTCCATTTTAGGGAAGCGGGTCGTGACAGGTTTTGTTGGTGGCCCATGCAGGTCCTTCTGTAACTGCGATTAACGGAATAGCGATAATAATATTAGAATGTCCAATAAACTAAGTTCGACGTCCGATGTCATAAGCTATGAGTCTAATCTGATTCGTTTTCTGTATCATTAGATGGCAGGAAGGCATTTCACCCGTGGTGGGGGCAGTGGTGCGCTCCCTCATGATGAGGAGCCTGAGCGGGAACCCACCAACGGTGAGATGATGCGGATGATGCTCCAGATGATGCAAGTGCAGCAGGGCGTGCTTCTGCAAGTCCAGAATGCTCCACTTGCTCGAGCTGCCTGGGCTCTTCCGGATGCCCCTCGCTCTGAGCCAGGAGCGAAGCAATTTCGGGAGCTGGGTCCCGCATATTTTGATGGTTCTGAGGGTCCTCTGGCTGTCGATGAGTGGGTTCAGAACATCGAGGACAATCTGAAGATGGCCAAGATCACCCCGGCTAGATGGGTTGATTTGGCGAAGAGGCAACTCAAGGATAATGCTCGGAATTGGTGGGATGCGGAAGAGAAGATGTTGGTGGAGCCGATAGCTTGGGCTACCTTCAAGGCCAGATTTGAGGGTGAGTTCTTCCCGAAAGCTGCCAGGGAAGAGATGCTGCAGCGTTTTATCGATTTGAAGCAGGGGAACTCGTCGGTGGACATGTATCACCAAGAGTTCATGAGGCTGAGTCGGTTTGCACCAAAGATGGTGCAGGACGCTGAGGAGAGAGCTCAGAGGTTCCTGCAGGGGCTTGCTTCGGAGCTCCAGAGTTTTGTGACCTCTTCTGACCGGGAGTCTTATCAGAAGGTTCTAGTAGCAGCCAAGAGGCAGGAGCTGCTCGTGAACCAGAGGAGGGGGTCTATTGTTGGTGCTGGGAAGAGGCCTGTGGAACAGACGAGAGCTGTGGTTAGACCTGGATTCAGGCCTAATCAGTCTGCTCAGTTTAAGAGGCCAAGAGGGCCTATTCTGAAGTCTTGCCATTTCTGCGGCAAGCCTGGCCACGTTAAGGATCAGTGTCGGAAGTTTTTGGGCCAGTGTCTGGTTTGTGGTGATGCTTCCCATGTCGCGAAGGATTGTCGGCATGCGAATCAGCTGTGGAGGGCACCTGTTGCAGCACAGCCGTTGCAGCAGCGAGCGTCTGTTCCTGCTGGCCGTGGAGCAGCTCTTGTTCCGCAGAGGCAGGCTTTTCAGCAGGCTGTTCCGCCGAGGAGGCAGGCTTTTCTGATGACCGCTGTGGAGAGCGAGGCTGTGGATGAGGTTATCGCAGGTAATCCTCAATCTAGCTGTTACTTTCCTAGCTGGTTTTGATTGTTAGATTGTGTTGTTTGCTTGAACATGGTTGTTTGCTAGACTAGGGTTTGATTGTTAATTGATTGTTAGGTATGGTTTTGGTGTGCACATTTCCTGCACGAGTCCTCTTTGACTCTGGTGCATCGATGTGTATTATTTCTCGGAGCTTCGTGGAGAGGCATTCCTTGTCGACGTCCCCTCTTTCCCAGAGTTGGAATATTGTTACAGGGAATGGCGTGATCTCGGTGCATCATGGTTGCAATTCTTGCTCGTTGGTGGTCTGTGGACATGAGCTTTTCGCTGATTTTATTGTCCACGACATCATCAACTATGATGCAGTTCTTGGGATGGACTGGCTTGCGAGCTTCTATGCTACGATCGACTGTCGGAGGAAGAAGGTGGTGTTCGAGATTCCCGGACATCCAGTATTTGAGTTCAGTCGTGGTAGCAGTTCGCTTGGTCCTGTCAGATTTCGGGCCAGGCCGGTGGAGGCTGTGGCTATGCAGATGGAGCCGGAGTGGCCAGCTGTGGTGCGATATTTTGGCGACGTCTTCCCCGAGGAGATGTCTGGTTTGCCACCTGATCGAGCTCTGGAATTTTCTATTGATCTTGTTCCAGGTGCGCAGCCGATTTCGAAGGCGTCGTATCATATGGCACCTGCTGAATTGGAAGAGTTGCGGAAGCAGTTGGATGAGCTTTTGCAGAAGGGTTATATCAATCCTAGTGTGTCTCCGTGGGGAGCACCGGTGTTGCTGGTAAAGAAGAAGGATGGTTCGCGTCGCATGTGCGTGGACTATCGGGAGTTGAATGTGGTGACCATCAAGAATAAATACCCGTTGCCTCGCATCGATGATATTTTTGATCAGCTTGGAGGTTCGAGGGTGTTTTCTAAATTGGATTTGAGGAGTGGTTACCATCAGTTGAAGGTGAAGAAGGATGATGTCCCGAAGACAGCGTTCAGGACGAAGTATGGACACTATGAGTTCGTGGTTATGCCTTTCGGCGTAACTAACGTGCCCGCAGTTTTCATGAATCTGATGAACCTGATTTTCTACGACTTTTTGGATAAGTTTGTCGTTATCTTTATTGACGACATTCTGATCTATTCAAAGTCGGAGGAAGAGCATGCCTCACACTTAAGGATGGTGTTGGAGATTTTGAGGAAGCATCGGTTGTATGCTACGTTTTCAAAGTGCGAGTTTTGGCTGGATAGAGTTGCTTTTCTCGGTCACGTGGTGACTGGAGATGGTATTTCTGTGGATCCTGAGAAGATTAGGGCCATCAGGGAGTGGCATGTTCCGTCGTCTGCGTCTGAGATTCAGAGTTTCCTTGGACTTGCTGGTTATTATCGAAGATTCATTAAGGAATTTTCCCGTATTACTGAGCCGATGACCAGGTTGACGCGGAAGGATGTTGCTCTTGTTTGGTCGGGTGATTGTGAGAGTGCTTTTGGTATTCTGAAGGAGAGGTTGACGACTGCCCCAATTCTTGTTGTGCCTGATCGCAGCGGTGGATTTGAGATCTTTTGCGATGCTTCTGGTAAGGGTCTAGGTTGTGTGTTGCATCAGCATGGGCATGTTATGGCGTATGCGTCTCGTCAGCTTAAGGTTCATGAGAAGAATTACCCGACGCATGATTTGGAGTTGGCTGCCGTTGTGTTTGCTCTTAAGATTTGGAGGCACTTCCTGATGAGTGAGAAAGTGAAGATTTTCACCGATCACAAAAGCTTGAAGTATATTTTCACTCAGAAGGAGCTCAACATGCGACAGCGTCGACGGTTGGAGCTTATGGCGGATTATGATATTGATTTGCAGTTTCACCCTGGCAAGGTGAATGTGGTTCCGGATGCTTTGAGTAGGCTTCCAGCGGTGATGATTTTGAACTCGCAGTGGAGATTGCAGCAGGATTTTTGCGAGTCTGGTGTGGAGATTGTTCTTCCTGGGGCGGCTTCGTCGTTGATGTACATGCAGGTACAGTCGACGATCGTGGATCGGATTAAGGCTGGCCAGGCTGAGGATCCAAGGCTGGTAAAGATTCGGGAGCAGGTGGAAGCCGGTTTGCGGACTGACTTTTTGATTCATGAGGATGGCTCGCTGAGGTTCGGAGCCAGGTTGTGTGTGCCAGCTGGGGATATCAGAGAGGAGTTGATGGTGGAGGCACACAGTTCGCCGTATTCTGTGCATCCTGGTGGCACCACGATGTACCAGGATCTTCGTCAGAATTATTGGTGGCATGGTATGAAGAGGAGCATGGCTCAGAGTGTAGCCAAGTGCTTGGTTTGCCAACAAGTGAAGGCGGAGCATCAGCGTACGGCCGGGTTGCTACAACCGCTTCCGATTCCAGAGTGGAAATGGCAACACATCACTATGGATTTCGTGACTGGACTACCTCAGAGTCCGAAGCAGAATGACGCGATTTGGGTGATCGTAGATCGATTGACCAAGTCCGCGCACTTTATTCCATTCCGAGTGGGACAGTCCACTAAGGCGCTAGCGAGGAGATATATGGAGGTAAAATTCTTTTACTCTCCGTTTTTATTTCCTTTTCCTAGTTTGGGTAGTGATGTAACGTGAATCGTGCTGGAGGTTGTGCGACTTCATGGAGTCCCCGTGAGTATCGTGTCGGACAGAGACACGAGATTCACATCTTAGTTCTGGCAGAGTTTGCAGAAGAGCTTGGGTACGCGTCTGAGTTTCAGCACGGCGTACCATCCGCAGACGGATGGCCAGTCCGAGAGGACGATCCAGATTTTGGAAGACATGCTGAGGGCGTGCATGTTGGATTTCAAGGGTTCGTGGGAGGACCATCTGCATTTGGTGGAGTTCTCTTACAAAAACAGCTTCCAGGCGAGTATTGGCATGACGCCTTTCGCCGCTCTTTATGGGAGGAAATGTCGATCGCCATTGAGTTGGGATGACGTTGGTGATCGGGAGCTGTTGGGACCTGAGATGATCGTGGAGGCCGTGGATATCGTCAGGAATATTCGGGAGAGGTTGAGAATTGCTCAGGACCGTTTTAAGCATTGGGCGGATGCTAAACGTCGTCCTTTGGAATTTCAGCCGTGCGACCATGTGTTCTTGAAGATTTCCCCGAATCGCGGTGTGATTCGTTTTGGGAAGCGTGGGAAGTTGAGCCCGCGATACATTGGACCGTTTGACATTTTGGAGAGGGTTGGCGAGGTAGCTTATCGCTTGGCCTTGCCGCCATCTTTGGAAGGAGTTCACAATGTTTTCCATGTGTCGCAGCTTCGTCGATACATTAGCGATCCATCTCATGCTGTGGATTTTTCGGAGATTACCGTTCGCCCCGATATGACGTATGACCAGCATCCAGTGCAGATTCTGGACATGCGTCAGAAGTCTCTTCGGAACAAGATTGTCAATCTTGTGAGGGTGATGTGGCGACACGGCTCACCTGGAGAGTCTACTTGGGAGAATGAGGATGAGATGCGAGAGCGTTTCCCACTTTTGTTTCCGGACTCGTGAGTATTTGGAAATTCCGAGGACGGAATTTTTCTTAAGTTGGGGAGGATGTAACGACTGCTTTTCATGTATCTGGATTTATTATAATATAATATATGTTTTGGTGGATTTTCTCCTCATGTGTGGTTTTCGTCTCCGTAGCTTTCATTTTCGATCGATTCGTCGTATTTTCTCGTTTCTTCCTTAGGATTGTCGATTTCGAAGTATGTCATTCGTGACTGACTTCATAACTTTCGTATCTTACTATTAGATCAAGCCTAGGAGTCTTAGGAATTGATCCCGGGGCCCTGCGCTCCGTATCCGGACTTTTGGTGCTCATTAGCCGGTATAAGAAGGGGCACCGACCGACTAGATGACGATCCAGTCGGTCGGCAATTCTTCTTGGACCGACTAGTTGGCTTTCTAAATTATTCAGGAGTTACTGTTTATCGTTAGTCGGTCTAAGAACGTTGGTTGACCGACTAGGTTGCAAACTAGTCGGTCAGCAATGCTTCTTTAACCGACTAACTCATCATCTTAATTTTAGTATCAATACTGTTCACTCTTAGTCGGTCTAAGAACGTTCATCGACCGACTAGATGTTAAACTAGTCGGTCAGTATTTGTTCATGGACCGACTAAATCTAAATCCTATTTTCATTCAGAAGATACTGTTTACACTTAGTCGGTCTGCGTTGATCGACCAACCGACTAGTTGCCAAACTAGTCGGTCAGTGGTTGCTCTTTGACCGACTAATCTGTGTTAAAACCCTAATTTCTGGGTAGCCTCCAGACCAACCTATTTATACCCCTCCCAAACGATTTCATCTTCCTCCACTCGACCCTAAACCCTAAAATCTCCCCATTGAGCCCCCATCTTCCTCCAAGCCCTATTTCTTCATTCCAAGCCCTAAATCCATCATCCAATCCATCCATCCACTCTATCTACCTCTCATCTTCCCCAAATCTCCATCAAATCCCCAAAATCCCCCAAAATCCCCCAAAACCCTCACTCTCCAAACTTCTCCATTGGTTTCCAGATCTGGTCCTAGGGTTCTCCGGAGTGTTTCTTCCGCTTCCTCTCGGTAAGAAATCGATCTCTCGATGTTTTCATAACCTATTTGTATTTTTATGAAACCCTAATGAAATTTCATGTTGTTTGATGATTGTTTCCCCATAACAGCGATTTCCCCCGTAGATTAGCATCCGCGAGACGAACCTTCGTGATCGTCATCCCCGGTGCTAGGCAAGTGAAACTTGCCACTTAGGGTTTAGGCCATGCTTTAGGCCATTTTCTTGTTGTAGGCGTAAAAGAGGCTAGGCGACGAAATGATACTCGCCTAGGCGCAAATTGGGGAACTAGCTTGACAACGAAGCTAGTTCCGACATTTAGCATGTTGTACAATTACCATGTCATGTTTACTTTCCATTAACGGTACGCGAATTAATTGTCATGTCATTTGCATTCTTTAAGTGCTTCTGTGATTGCGTAGCTTCGCTACAAATGCTTGTGTTCCTGGCTCGTGTTCCAGAAGCGGGCCATGTGTTGGTCGATAGCCAATGCCCGAATTGCTTGTTTCCGGCTAGGTGCACCCCTACGCCAAATGTTTAAGAATGCGAGCTCATGTGCGGGGCAACCTCGGCTCACTTGCTGAGCTCATGTGCGGGGACCCTGGCTCCATTACGTATGGGTATTGGGGGTAAGAGTTAAGCAGCCAATCAACTGGGAGTCTGCCCGATCAGCAACTGCAGTGATAAGGCATAACCTCTGGGTTGGGGTAGTTGTTAAGCGGCCAATCAGCGTGAATGTGACACCATTCAGTTGTAAGGCGTAAACATCTACAAAAACAACGTGAAACGTGAATAGTGAATTTATTGAGATTGATAGTAGCTTGGCTACTCTTGTCTTGTCCCGATAATTGTTCTCTTGTACAAATTGTCTTGCCATGTCTTGATTGTGCACTCATGTTATAACTGCCATGTCATGCATACTAAAACTGTTAGGTTGCTAGTTGCCTTACTTTCAGTTTCCTTGCCCAAGTCTTTTAGACTTGCTGACATGTGCCCCTTTACTCTTTTGGGTAACACATGTTAGATCCTGAGCCTGAGTACCTTGTTGAGGACGAGGTGTTTGCTGACGCCGAGCCCGAGCTTGTGTTTGACGGGGAGTACGTGGACACTGGGGACCAGTCCTAGTGTTTTCGTTGTGTTTCCCTTTTGTTTAGACAGTTGCTTTGTTATCGGTGCGTAGCACCTATACTTTGTTATGTCATTGCTTTTGTTGGCCTTGTTCTGGGCTTTAGACTCTTTCTTTTAGCCTGGTGGCTTTTCTGGATGTTGGACTTATTTCATGTTGGACAATTTGTGAGATGTGAGATTTTATTTCAGTCTCTCCTTGTGTTATTATTGTTATTTCGTTGTAGTTACAGGGACCTGCTTATGTTTTATTGACGCTTATCGGGTTTGGGGCTTCACAGCTCCACTCTCGTGCGGACCTTTTCACGTCTCGCCTCCATTTTAGGGAAGCGGGTCGTGACAGCTATGAATGCTCTCATTTGTGCACTTGATAAATCTGAATATAATAGAATCTCACATTGTCTAACTGCGCAGGAAATATGGCATACTTTGGAGGTGACGCACGAGGGAACGTCACAGGTGAAGGAGTCTAGACTTGCACTTCTGAGCACGGAATACGAGGGATTTCGCATGCTACCATCAGAGACCATATCAGAAATGTTTGCGAGGTTCACCAACATTGTCTACAAGTCTAGTTCGCTCGGTAAGCCATATTCTAGCCTTGAGCAGGTGAGAAAGATATTAAGAGCACTGCCAAGCTCTTTCAGACCTAAAGTTACTGCCATCCAAGAAGCAAAGGATCTATCGCAGATGAGGGTGGAGGACTTGATAGGTAATTTAATGTCCCACGAGCTTGAATTGCAAAATATTGATGAAAGGGAGAAACCTGAGGAAAAAGAAAAAGCTACCAAGCCACTTGCTCTGAAAGCTGACGAAAGTGAAGAAGATGATGATGACATAGCGCTAATGGTCAGAAATTTTAGAAAGTATGTCCAGACCTAGCAAGGAAGAACAGAAATGGCACCCAGGTTTAATCGCTCTAACTTTTTTCAGTCTTCTAAGCAAACTTATGATCAGAATGCTACTAATAGAATGACTTGTTTTAAATGCAAGAAAAGAGGACATCGAATGAGGGATTGCCCGCATGAGACAGCTCAGGTAGCTAAAGAAAAGGGAAAATCCAAGGTGCTAACTTGGGATATGGATAGCGAAGCTGAGAGTGAGGAGGAAGAACATGAAGCCCACTCATGCATGGCATTGATGGGAATACACGATGAGGTAATTTCTGGTAGTAAAACTGAACTCCTTACTCTTTGTAAAGAAATGCAAGATAAAATAGTAGAGCTTGAATCCACTATAGATGATTATCAAAATGAGAACTTTGAAATGCAACAATCTGAATATGATATGTCTAAAGAGATTGAAAATCGGAAAATTGAAATTGTTGCTCGTGACTCTACTATTGACATTTTGAAAAAGGAAAAATCCAGTTTTAATGATGAAGCACCTTGTCTCTCTTGCCCTTCCTTGATGAATAATATTAGCATGCTTAAACTTGATTTGATTAAGCTCGAAACTGAAAAAGACTATGTGATTAGAGAGCTTAATGATAAATTCTGCATGTTGGATAATGATTTTAAAAGAAAAATGATTGAATTTGAAAAGAAGGAAGAGGAAAACAAGAGAGCTTTTATTAGTAAATGCACATTGCTTGTGGAAGAAAATAAATTGTTGAAATCCAAAGTCTCTAATCTTGAATTAGCCATTAAGAAATTCTCTATGGGAAAACAATCGTTGGATACTATTTTAGAGAATCAATTATCTGGCAATAATAGAAGAGGTCTTGGATTTGGTGTGAAAAATGTCGAAAAGCCAAAATTCAAGAAATTCCACAATGCACCTTCTATTGCAAAGAACTTATATGCAAAGTGCTTTTACTTGTGATATTGCAGGCCACACTTCATATTATTGTAAATTTAGGAACACAAACATCAAGTTTAAACAAGTGTGGGTTCCTAAAACAATACTGGCTAACACTGGTGGACCTTGTTGGATTCCAAGGTCACACTTAACACCTTTCATGTAGTTGTGATGGAGTTTTGGCGAGGAGCGTTAAATTCAATGTTTCATTCTTTTAGCTCCTTTGTCAAAAAACGACGAGAAGGTAAAATTTTCTATCCCTCTTTGCATTTCATTGCATACCTTCATAGATTGTTGTGTGTGCTTGATTTATTTTGCTTTATGTGCTTGCATGGATGATTTTAATGTTTTTATTTCTGGAAAAAAAACAAAAAAAAATTGAAAAATCAAAAATAAAAAAATTGTGCTTATTGACTATCCTCTTATGAATCTCTTAAGTGGTATTGCATGAATGATCAATTCTATCCCTTGTAGAAGTTAATTCATTATTGTTGTAGCTACATAAACATGATGTTATTCTTTTTAGTAGCCATGACATGTCTCATAAGTTTTAAACTTGACTTCTACACCTACATTTGCACTTTCACGATATTTGACTCTTTAGTACTTTTGGAGATTCTTTTGAAGAATAATGGAAAGTGAATGTAAGAATGATTAATTTCTGGAATTTTCTAAGGGATATGATGTGTTTAGCCATGAATTAAAATTGAGCACAAAAGAATGAAAAAAAGGACGATATTTGCTCCGTATGAAAAATGGATACACTTCATGGCTAAAACACAACCCACGAGTATCCAACTTATGCTACATGGGTAATCATTAGCGTTGGTGTATATAACGCGTCAAGCAATGCCATTCCACATTTAAAAGTCCTTTTAGGCCATGTTTTGGGATTAGGTAACTTGAACTCATCTTTGATGAGGTGGGAAAAATCAATCCTAGTGATGTTCATGAAAAGTGGAAAATGTGGATTGATTTGGTTGAATATTTGAAATTGAATCTCCTCTTGTACTTTATTGTCTATATCACTACACTTTCACAAAGGTGGAGAAGTCCGGTTATGAAATGCTATGAACTTGAACTGTCTATTATTTGGAATACTCATGCAAATTGCACGCTACATTCAATAATGGTTTATTTTTACTTGGAATATTTCTGTGACTTCGTTAATCCACTTTTGGTGATTACAAAGGGGGAGAAAGAAAAGACTTTGACAGCTTTGATGTTTGGTATTATTTGTTGAAGGGTTGGTATTATTTGTTGAAGGGGGAGCTTGAAAAATACTTGATTATATGGTGAAGGGGGAGCTTGAGAGAAGGGGGAGCATGCTATTGTATTTGTTATTAGTTTGTGCATGCCATGCTGTAATGCTTGATTATTCATTCCATGATTAATGTTGCATTACACCCTTCAACACACTTCACACACCCATTCTTATTGATCAAATCTTTTATGGGTTTGTCATCACCAAAAGGGGGAGATTGTTGGAAACAACGATCTAGGATCTTGGTTTGATGCTGACAAACGTGTCGTGATATCTAATGTGTGTGTTTAGTGTGTTTCAGGCTTGGCAAAACAATATATTCTCGATATTTGGCAGAATTGCTATTCGTATAGCACATTGGGAGAGATGGAGTGTTTGTGCACAAAGAAGTTTGACTTGGTCAATGGAGAGCAAAGTTTGACTTGGTCAAATTGGAGATTGGATTATTTCAAATCCTTGTGAATTACACATCAAATCCAATATTGGTTGATTCAACCCAATCCCTAGCCAATTACAATTTTCCTAGTTGGAAGTGTCCTCATCCTAGCCAAACTTATTCCTAGTAAAATACAAACTTCCAATCAATTCCAAACAATTTCAAATTCCTATCTCTAAGGGTTTTTCTCCAAAACCCTAGGCTATTATATATATATATATTATTGGGTGAGAAGAGAAAAATTGCGGCTAAAAAATATTAGAGAGGGGCTAAAACATTGGTGTGCGGCAATCACAAAAAAAAACCAAAGCCTTTCATCTACATAGCTGCAAACCCCCCATTGCCAAAGCACCCTGCTGAAATCTTCAAGGAGCCGAAAATATTGACAAAGCAAGGAGTTAAGGGGCAAGCCGCAAGCTTGAATATCAGGGGAGAACTTCATCCTTGTTTGCTACAATATTAAGTCTCTCTCTCATCATTAATTTATCTTGTGCTTGTTTGTGTAGGGAGTTGATGTTTTCCGACCTATTGCTTGGCTGAACACAAGCCAATGTTGATCTAAGCTTCCCCCGTGCTACGTGCATTGCTGACCAAAGAGGGAACGTAACAACAAGGCCTGCCTATAGAGAAGATGCACGCACATCTTGTTGTCGACCCGAACAGCTGTGAGCATCAACATTTGATGACTGTCGAATAAAAGGAATTAGCTGCTGCGACAATTTTATGCTTGTGTAAACCGTGTGCTTCAGCATCTACTGCCGCAACTCGCATGGTTCTTCAAAGCCGCAACTTTTGACTTGTAAGTAGGGGAGAAGACGCAGACCGCCGCACGACTGTCGAAAGGAAGATGCCGCCGCTACTGTTGAGCCTGAGCACCGCCACCGGAGACGTCTACTGCCATTAACAAAGTCGGACGGCGAGAGTTCATGTTGCTGCTGCTGCATGCCCTACGGCGACGAAGAGAGCTCGCTGTCGTCACCGTTGTCTACACTGACGAGAGATTGCCGGAGAAGCTGAAGTTCACGTCTTCGTCGTCGCCACAAACTTGAGGATTACCGGACCCTGTCTGCCGCTGCTGCTATCAAAGAAGACGTCGAAGAAGCCACCGCCGTTTCGCCATAGCCATCGAGATCCCTTCGCCGTTGCCTACATACCCTAAGCAAAATAACGTTGTGATCGTGGGATTGGAAACGAACGGCTAAGATTATCTCACATGCAATTAAGATCAAACGAAACGAAACGAAGTTAACTTTGTGCTGACATGGGCAGGCAATTGCGAGAAATTAAATCGAAAAAAGGGGAAGGCTGACGTGGCACTGAATTAAATTGGGAATTGCTGTACACACCGACCCAGATTAAAAGAAATGAATTGAGCTTCCTTGCACACCGACCGCTTTATTTTAAAGGACTTGCTGAGCGTACAGAAAGCTGCTTTATAAGGATTTGAACTGCAATTGCTTTACACACAGACCAGTTTGTATCTTGAAATCCAGGAGTCGGATTGAGACACCGTTTGCGTCAGATTGGAGCTGACGACGTGCTGATTGACAGAGATGCCTACACAGACACAAACTGAGCATTTCTAAACTCTAAACTCCTTTATTTGTGTCTTAGTGTAATGTTCTCTGTAGGGGAAACTTTTACCATTTTTGTGGACTATTTTGGGACTTGTCTAGTTGGGACTAGACAAGTGGGACCCAGCTAGTTTGGGACTAGATGGTAGAAAGCATTGCTAGGATTGATAGTGAGAGAAAACACTGTGTGCGGGGTACTGAGAGCCTGGCGAGTGTAGAGACGTAGAGGGTGCTCTGAGCGTGCTCTAACTAGTGGTTTTGTACCTATTGCGTTATTCAATACTAGTTCTGCTTTGGGGGCTGGAGTAGGTCGTAGGGACGACCGAACCAGGGTAAATCTGCTGTGTACTCTGTGTCTGCATTTTATTTACTCTGGTTGTGCTATAACTGCGTGTGCTTATTCGTGGGTTGCACGAATTATTTTTATTAGCCTATTCACCCCCCTCTAGGCTAGGATCTAGATCCAACACTTTACACTTTATTTCTGCATTTTTGCATGCCATTTCGACTGCTCATATCGCAATTTTAGCGATTATAAGACGATTTCACGATATATTTCACCATTTCTCTGTTTTGCCTAATTTCAGGAGATATAAAGCAATCGGAAGCAATTTGGAGCCAATATCACTTACACGCATGCCGGAGCATCACCCACGATGATATTGGAGAGCTAACGGTGCTGGAGGATAAGTAGAAGAAGAAGAAAGTCTAAGGAATCGACGAGGAAGCAAGGAGAAGAAGAAAAGAGTGCTGAAACAGGCTACTCGGCCGAGTGACGCAGCTCACTCGACCGAGTGAAGCAGCTCACTCGACCGAGTGAAGCTGATACGGCGACTCAAGCCTGAGCAGAAATGTACTCGGTCGAGTGGGAATTTCCACTCGACCGAGTGGCGACGTTTTTTGTTAAGAAAATCGTGTCTACTTCACAGTTTTTGAGAGGGTCTGCAGTCGATCTTACTCGATCGAGTAGACATCTCACTCGACCGAGTAAGAATACTACTCGGCTGAGTGGTCTGATCTCCAAAATGCTAAAATCTCTATTTGCTGTAGAATCGGCACTCGACCGAGTGATCTGTTCAGTCGGCCGAGTATCACCGCCAACCCAGCCTTGAAAACTTGGGTTTGCAGCAGTCTAGGGGCAGAATTGTCAGGATTTTTGGTTATTTTGGGCATGTATAAATACCCAGATTTATCTCCAGGCCAAGGAGAGACTCCATACTTTTATTTTCAAAGTTTTAATTTTAGTTTATATAGTTCTTTTGACGAGAGATTGAAGACTTGGAGCTTGATTTTATTGTTGAAGCTTGTAATCGATATTGGTTTCTCTAAAACTCTTGCAAGTTTATATTTTTATGATAGTCTTTTCTTAGATCTGAGTTTTGCAATGAATTCTCTTGTGAATCTGATTTCTCTTGTGATTTTCATGGTGATTTGTGAGTAATTCCCTTGCTCAAGGGCAAAGGGATGAACCCTATGGATCTAAAGTAAGATTTGTGATATTTTTTGAATTTCAATGTTGCTAGGATTGCTAAAGGTTAGATTCTGATTGGATTACTAAGGATAGATAGGGATTTCTATTGGATCTTGAGAGCTCGAGGAAAGATCTAGAGAGCTCGAGGGAGGATCTTGATCTATGGGAAGCCCTAGATATTCGATTTAGATCTATAATCAAGATTCACTAGATTTGATGTGCGAGAGCGACCAAAGCTAGCATCTTTATTATATTTCTATACTTATATTCGTTTGCACGACGATAAAATGAATATGAACTATCACGATCTAGATCCGAACTTGAGTTGCTCGAGAGTGAGCTTAAGTTGGGATTGGATATAATTGTCGATCTTAATGCTAATATTTTGAACTAGGATTACGCGAGATCGAGTCTTTAGTTTAGATTTCTATAGACTTGCGTAGTGAGAGGGCATGCGTTGGTTATTTATTTAGTTACGACAAGTTCACCTTAAACCCAAGTTTAGTAACATTAAGATTCATAATTCGCATTGATCACTTGAGATCTATAGTGGGGATTTCCAAGCCCTAGACATCTTTATATATTGAATTTACATCGATACTTGAACGATTGTGACATCAACTCTTTCAAAGCTAATTTTCCACTAATATCTTAGTAAATCATATAGATTACCGTTATTAGTTCCTCCCCGTGATCGATACCCGCTTACCACTTAACCATGCACTTGGGGTAAAACTACATTGTTTTGCAAATCTATGATAGGCATACTTAACCTATACTGATACCGACTCTTGTCGATACATCGATGTACGTTAGGATCATTATGCTTGATGAATATCCCCAATCTTCCTCCTGACCACAATGGCGTTGGGGATTAGGAATATATTAGGAGGGCTCTAATCGACGCCCGACTCTCGCCGGTCACATCGATAGCATGGATCATCAGAGGAATTGGAGCCCCGGTTTTGTCTCGACTTTCGCAGGTGGCCAATCCGATCACCCCAAAGGGAGGAGGTAGAATCTATGATGATAATTGTCTCTTCGGGATTATGCGACCGTGTGGACTTCGTGTCACGACCGCGTCGTTTACAGTTCTTCAACTCTTCTCCTCAGTGACGCGACCGTTTAGATGTTGATGACGCGGCCTCGTGGATCCTGATTCTGGGCTCGTATGATATAGCCGTCTATTATAGCTTGATGCAGCCATGTGGGGTTATGCTCTGCTCCTTGGGTGATGTGATACACACGGCTGCGTCGATTTGATGCGGCCGTTTGGATCACAGTTCTTCATTAATCTCCCCCTTTTGCATAGTTTGATCTCTCGATTCTGATTATTTTTCCCTTTCACACTATATTCACGCCATATGGTCCCTAATCAACATGTAATTCATGCAAAGAAAAGAAGGGACCATAAAAGCAAAAGATGGAACAAAAATGGCAGAAAACGGGGGAAAACGAAGAAATAAATAATGAAAAACATGTATAAAAAAGGGGGAAAACTATTTACAACAAACACTCATCAACAACGCTATCACCTGGCTGATGAGACTCCTCATGAGGAGGGTGAAATGGCTACATGTGTAGATCTGGAGGAGAAGGCAGCGCAGGCTTAATCTAGATCATCTCGCAGTCGATGTCGCTTGTCGCTTCCTTGTCATCTAATGAAAATCCACTGCAGCCATTCCTGGACTCTGCAGTCCACCATGAATATCATTATCCTGGATGACGGACTGATGCATGTCCTGAGGGGTCTGAAGTGATGGCTGCTGAACTGAATCGGAAAGGAGGAATGGTTCGGGCTCCAATTTGGTCTGTAAGCTATCTCCCGTGCACTCATCCTCCTCAACGCCACCAAAGTAAACCATCTCAGCAGTCCACCCAAGATGCTCACACACCACTAGCTGTGGTAATGGATCGGACAGACAATGTGGCTCAAGCACTCCAATGTAATCTATCTCACTCTTGCTTGCACACATCTCCATCTCATCATCACAACCAACCCAATGAAACTGCATCGTGTCTCCAACACAGATGACACACACTCCATCATCCATCTCCTCCTGCTCCTTAACATATAATCTCTTAACATCCTCTACTGGGCTTGCATGCAACCCAATATCCTGTTCTACTGGACATCACATGGGGTCGCAAGGAAAAGAGCCCAAAGGTGGCTCCTCAGACTGGAACATGACCTGCTGCTCTGCATTCTGAAGTGGAAGTGGGTATTGGTCAACAGCCTCAAATCCAACTAACGGATCTCCAGATGTCGTAGTTCGTTCCCTCTCTGCAAGGTCCCTCGGGTACAACCATGCACCTCTGTCGTGTATGCAAAGAAATCTCCACTGTTGCTCATCTACACAAAGTCTCACGTGGACAGATACAACCCTGTGTTGAAAATGCGAAGTATATCCTCTGCACTGAAAGTATGTCATGGACATCCAAGCACTAAGTCATCGAACCTCTCCAAAACCAGATAGTATGCAGCACCGTCAAATTGGATAAAGCTTGCCATTTGTTGCTGAAATGCTTGGCGCCTGGGTACCTGAATTCTGTAATAAGTAAGAAAGAAAGCATGTTGGAATTCAGTCTGAAAAGAAGGCCAGGTAGGAAATGAATCTCGAGGAAAGTATCAAACCAAAGTCTAGCATCATCTCTCAATGTATAGGGAAACACTTTGAAATAAATATAGTCGGCACAAATGTTCTCATCAAAGAAATCCATAAACTCCTTTTGACGCCATTTTACAAACTTTTGCATAAATATATGAGGATTTTCCAACCCCATACCATGAAAGAATGGTGGGAGCTGGGAGTCCTCCACATCAGCGCATCACAAAAGCTTGAAAATGAATCCATAAAAAGAAAAAACATTTAAAATATTTTTAAAACAAAAGAAAGAAAGAAAGAAAAAATGACTCAAAAAGTGTAAAATAAAGAATCAAAAAGACTCAACACTAAGCTGGAAGTACTACACCCGAAGTTTCCAAAACCAACCAAAAGTGTGATTGTAAAAACCGTTGTCCCCGGCAACGATGCCAACTTGGCTGATGCCCAAATGTGCACATGCAAGTGTACACACACTCAGCTCCTAGGTTCAGGAGATTAGTCATAGTAAATCTCGATAAGTACAAGGTTGAATCCACTGGGACAAGTCGTTTTGCAATCATAAGTTCAATCAGCTAAGGAAAGCTAAAGGTGTAGTGGCAACTAACTAAACTAACAAGTGTGGTGAGAGAAAGTGGGTGATGACACTATCAAGCTAAGCCCAAGGTAGGTAGGGTGGAGACCAAAGTGGGAAGCTAGTCAATCTAGGAAGAGTGTATGGGATATGATGTCATTAGGGTTATTGATTAGCAATAGGTTCATTCCAAATGAATCAACCCACACATCCATGTCAAGGTATGCAAGGGTTGTGCAAATAGGTAATGCCCTTAAGGCACACCGCCATTCTGCGGCCCCACCAAGAGTAGCACACTATTCATTGATATATTAACTAATGAGTTGATATCCCTAACGTTAGCTCATGAATCGATCTTTGCATCCGTGTCAATAGAAAGCAAGGATCGTGCACATAGGTGTGACCCTTAAGGTACAGCACCGTTCTACGGCCCCATCAAGAGTAATGCATGATTCAATGAAATATAGGGCACAATCCATCAATCAACACTATCTAGCATCCATTTCAAGGCATGATAGATCCATTAAATGCTAGAGATGAACATTACTATTCAATCACACAAAACCTAATTATCCCAAATTCACACACCAATGGCTCTAGGCCTTCATAATGAAAGAAACATAATAATCATTCATAAAGAGCAAATAAACATTATAGAAATTAAACAACCATCCAATAATTCTCACTATCATTCAACAATCAATCAATAATATCCATACAAAACAATTGAGCTCAAATGGTACAAGAAAAGGGAAGAAATCACCAAGAATAGCCCTAAAACCCAGCTTTCCCCTTCCTTGAAGCTCCTCCAAGCTCTCCTAGCCTTCAATGGCTCCAAATCCTAGCCCTAGCCCTTAGGAAGAAGATGGGGGTTCTCAAAACCCCAATAGAACAGTAAAAACGTGGATTCCCCTAAAAATTACGGCCCTAGCACACCAAAACCCCCAAATTGCGTTATCGGGTCTGTAAAGGGCTAACGGTTTGAAACTGTGTAGGCATTGCACCCACTGCACACTACTTTCCTATGCACGCACTCTGGGCATTTCGCCCCGGGTTGGGTCTGGTCAGTCGAGCGCTGCCTGACCCAACTCAGCGGGCGGACGCTCGCTTACTTAGGCGGGCACGCACAGATCACGTGCCCTGCTGCTTCCTCCCCGCCCATCAGTGGCAGGGCCATGGATCGGTGCCATATGGCACCGCGAGATCGCGCCACGTGGTGCCCCATTTAAAAATCTGTTTTCCCTTTTTAAATTGCTTTCTCCTCAAAAAAATCCCAAAAAAATGCCTAGAAATCACAGAAAAATCCCAGAAAATTCTGAAAAATCCCCAAGACTCCCAGAAGTACCTAAAAATAGGAGAAGGAGAAATGAGTCCATATGATGATGAAATGAATATAATGACTATTATAAAACAATATTGACTTCCAATAATTCATCTAAAATATTTCAACGCTCAAATAATTCCTAAAAAATATTAATAAGATCACAATAATGGCAAGAGCAAATGAAAAATATTAGAAAGCCAGCATGGACAATAAATTTATATTTTGTGCAAAGAATGTGAATAAGCTATAATATGAGTCATAAAGTGAACAAACACTTAAGAGAGCATGATTAAGCATACTCTTAGCACAAAATACGGGTAGATATGGGGCGTAAATATGCACTTTTCACGATGAATCAGTCGTTAGTCGAAGTGACCATGTCATTTGCCATCGAACTACAAACGTCGTCTGCCATACGACGAAAGGACCACCCGCTCGCAACTTCACGACCCATCTCGATCGTTGGCCGTAAGTCAAAGGAACCATGTCTCTCGCAACCAAACGACTATCAACATTAGCCATAAGACGAAGGGGCCATCTCCTCTTCACTGAACAACCCCCCTCGATTATCGATCATATGCCGAGGGGCTATCCCCTCACAAATAAATGACTCCCCGTCGTCTTCAGACATAAAGAGAGAGGCCACTCCTCTTGCTTCTTAGAGAGTCATTCAACAACTCAATCACTCCCCTTATTTTGGCGAGAATTGACCTGTTGAAAGGGACCAACTGACGATACGAACTGAAGATACGGACGATCATGCTCTTCGTGCTCTTTAAAATTAAGAGATAAAAGATAATTTCTAAAAATATCATACATTTTTTATTACTTTTACAAAATTCATTAAAAATTTACCCCTCCTACAAAAAAAGAAAGGTTCTAAAATATCAGGAATGCTGATATTTCTAAGGTCCATCAACTGAAGCAATGTGCCCTTGATCTCCCTCGACCAAAGATGTATGCTCTTGTTCCCCTGAAGCAGCTATGTTACCAGCTTCACTTGTCGTGACGACAGCTTTGTTGGTAGGAAGAGCATCTTCTATGGTCGCGGCGTGACCCACTTCCTCAAGTGGGCTGTCTAGTTCGTCATCATCCATGACAATAGAAACTTGATCAATCACATCTACAAATTCCGGTAATCGATCCTTTATTTCTTGAAGACACGATTCATAACCTCCTATATACAACACAACCATGTTGGGCAAATTCTCCCAATATTCCTGGACAGCTTTCTCCGCGATCTCATTTGTGTTAAATTCTTGTGGGCCAACAGAAGGTCTAGCATGAAGCTCATTCACTCTAGCCTCCCACTTTCTCCTCTCCTCAAATAGAGTCCCCTCAGCTTGCTCCATTAAAGCAAATTTCTTAATGGCATCCACTGAAAAGGAAGCCTCCCTCTTGCGAGATTCACCTAATTCTCACTCGAGTCGATTCAACTGCAACTTGAGCATCTTATTACGAAGTTTCCAGCGCTCCAGCTTTGCTTCCACCTTATCGAGGTCTTTGTTGGCTAACTCCACCCCCTTCAAGTTGGCCTCATAGTTAGCCACAACCAATGAACGGCGGTGTAGCTCTGTATTTGCCTAAAGGGCCTGTAAATAGGCAAAAGCGTCAACCCAAATACTTAAATTCAATCAACGATTGGGAACAAACAGTTTTTACCTGGAGTTTCGATGGATCGCTCCTATTGTCAACCTTTCATAATCGACCCTCGCCAGAATGGCCATGTCATTAGGAAGGGTCGAGTTCTCAGCTAGTCGAGAAGCATTCCCACAATCCAACAGAGCTGATTCGTCTTTTCCTACCGAGTAATCCGAAAGAAAAATCTCTTTGTCGGGATATTTGACCTCGACATGAGACCACATATCTTCTAGTAAGATCGGCCTAAACTCAGAAGGGATATCCTCGGTCAGTGGTTCCTGAGGGAATAAGACTCCCCAAGGCTAGGAATGTTGACATAAAGATGGTCCTTGAGAAGAGGACGACTCCCCAAAGTTTTCTTCGGAGGGGATCCTTATCGCTTTCAGAGGACCGGCTTTGTTTAGGACCATGGTCCTGCCCCGAGCCCATAGTCGGAATAGTGACGCCAATCGACTCAGACGAATCTGATTTAGCAGTGATCTGCTTTCACCTTTGCTTCAGTTTCTTGGTCTCGACCCTCCCTACTTCAACCGAGTGTCTTTTCTTCTTCTGAGCCTCGACCTCCTCAACTTCGATAGAGGAGAGCTTATTATTCTTCTTCAACGGTTGAACAGAGCTTTATGGACCACCAGAGGTAGGCTCTCAGTAACTTCAATAGCTTCACTCTCCAAAGGACCCATCTGAGGGGATGGCACATACTTCTTAGATTCTCTAATGGAAGCTTCAAGCGCCTCCCGCACCTCTGTTTCGACCTACTACTCCAGTGCAACCATACCTACAAAGACGAGGCAAAATTCAGGAAGAAGAAAACCGAACTAAGGGAAAGCGAGAGATTCGACCTGTCGTCCAGTCTATCTCAAGCAACACTGGGTCAATAAAAATCCACTTTGTCGATTTACGCCCCTCATATAGCTTTAGCAAGAAGTGAGCAATTTTTTGTTCCTCAACAGGAAGGGGTTTGTCTTCATTCATATCAAGCTCAGGATTTCCTCCAACGAGTGACGAAGCTCGCCTCACCAGGAAATCCACAAACAAAAATTGGTCTTTCCACTTTGGGTTAGAGGAAGGAGGATCATTAAATAATTTCTATTCTGGCGTGAGGTTATCAGGTACCAACCCGGATACTGAAGAGGGTGTACTCAAAAAAAGATGTTGAACAGGCTCTTGGTTTCTTCAACTTTGTTCTACTTGCATATCCTTATGAAGCTGACTAAGATGCCCACAGTTTTCGGTATTAATTGATAGAGAGAAAGGCCTAGGGTCTTCAATACACACAACATGAAGGGGTGCATGGGAAATTGGAGCCCATGGTGAAAAGTTTTGACCTAAACCCCAACTTCGTTATCACCAGGAAGATGAATTCTCTCCTTTGCATGGGTCAATCTAATCTGATAGTTGCACCTCACGTATCATCTTTGGAAATCAAGGATCTAGTCAGCCCCCACCTGACAGACTTGACCCAAAACTAGGTCAGGTGTGGCCGCTTCCCCTTAATTTTCCAAGGGACGAGAGTAGAGGTTTGATGTGTCATAATATTCCATATTTCATCTATATGTTTACATGTCATAATGATTGCTTAAATCCCTATTATATATGCTTTTAGGCTACTAACTGGAACTATTTGACTTTAAGAGCGTTTGGTTGCATTTTAGGGAATAACGAGCAATTTGGAGCATATTGGAGAGGAGGGCACGAACACCGATGCCAGAGCATCGACAGTGCCACATTTGACGACTCAAAGCCACTAGAGAGCAAAGAAGGAAGGAGAGGAGATAAGAGAGAGGCTTGGAGTTGAGTTCCAGGTCGCTCGGCCGAGTGCTCCAAGCGCTCAACTGAGCTAAGAAACCATGAAGGAGGAGCAAAGCTGCAAGGTGCCACTCGACCAAGCTACCCAACTTGCTCGACCGAGCGGCACCCACCGCTCGATAAATTGGCACCCACCGCTCGATCGAGCCAGTCGTCAGGGAGCTCCAAAATTTGCCATCAAACTATTGTTTTGGTTTTGTATTTAACCTAACTATTGTTTTAGATTAGTTTTAGCCTCTATTGAGTTTTGCAAGCCTCCATTGAGTTTTGGAGAGCCTCTTGCTACCCCATTGGAGATTAGAGATAGTTTTAGGGTTTGTGTTCTTGAGAGAAAGGCTTGGATTTTCCTTCTCTTCTTCTTCCATTGATTTCTTCCTCTTGAGTGGATTCGTGAGGGCTTGTTCTGTTGACAAGTTATTACTCACGCGTGAGGGAGCATTTTTGTAACCCTAATTGTTTGGATCTCTCTACTAGTGGAATCGACTCGGATTCCATTGCTAGATATAGGTTGTTAACAACCGAACCAAGGTAAATTCTCTTGTGTCTGCGATTGATTTATTTGTTGATGTGATTCGTTTACTACTTTTTATTGCAAGGTAATTTGGGAATTTTGTTGGGTCATTGGGATTAGATTTTTGCTAGCTCTATATTCTTGATCAATTTATTAGGGTTGGTTTCTGCATTGATCCCAAGGCGTTTTCAATTTTCACCCCAACAACACATGCACGCTTTTCTTTTGTTATTAAGATGTTTACAATTTCCTAATAAATGAAGATTATTTTTCCTCAATGACACCTTCTCCATATGACTTATATGTTTTTGTGTCTCGAGGGGATTATTCCATCTAATGCTTGGTTAATCTTCGAAAGTGTTTTTCTCACAAGGATATGATCCCTAAAGAAAGTTTAGATGGACCGACAGTCCCTCCACTCATGCTATATTGATGAAATAGGGCGTAAAATACAAATGTCGTCAGCCGTAAGACTGATAGGTCCATATTTTACACCTTTTTTCTGCATGTTTACATATCATTTTGATCGCCCATATTGCGTTTTTCACGATTATTCGACGATATCACATTGCTTTTCACTATTTCTTGTTTTTGTCGGATTACAGGAAATATGGAGCGATTTGGAGCATAAATGAGATTAAGGTACTTGCACGCATTTTGGAGCGTTGCCTATGGCCATATCGAAGAGCTAGCCGCGTTAGAGGATGAGCGGAAGAAGAAGAAGTATGATAGAATCGACGAGGAAGCAAGGAGGAGAAGATATGACTCAGTAACAGGCCACTCGGCCGAGAACGCAGTCCACTCGGCCAAGTGAAGGAACGTACTCGGCCGAGTACAACAGATACGAAAGTGCCTGGCGTCATAGCCCTCGACCGAGTGAATGATCCTACTCGGTCGAGTGTAGAATTCCACTCGCCCGAGTGAGTCAGAGCCTTCTGAAGGAAAACACGCCAGACTCTCTGGATTTCTGGAGAGCACATCAGAAGACTCACTCGGCCGAGTGAGGAAGTCCACTAGGCCCGGCCGAGTGACGCAGAGTGCCAAGAAGACCGGACCCCCGACTTCTCAGTTTTCTTTAGGTCTGTCACTCAGCTGAGTAGGATTTCCACTCGGCCGAGTGGCGCAGTCTGCCTGTGTCGTGAGCTAGGGTTCTGGGCTGTGCCAGGGACTAATCTGTCAGGATTTTTTGGCCGTTTGGTTAGTATTTAAGACTAGTTTTCATCGTAGTTTAGGGAGAGACCAGAAAATAGGTTTTAGCTTAATTCTAATTGTAATTCCCCTTTGGAGATTGAAGAACACGAATTTGTTTTGTTATTCTTATTAAAATTTCGCATTTTTATGAATTGCTTTCTTCAAAATCTTCATTGCTATATGTTTTCATTCATTTTTTTGCTATTGCTATGATGAATCATGAGTAGTTTCGTTATTCTAGGGCATGGGGATGAACCCTATGGATCCAATTTAGAATTGTGAGGAATGAATTTTTGTGTTGCTAGAAGTGTTAGAAGGTTAGGTTGTGATTGATTTATCACGGATAGTTAGGAATTTCCATCGATTTGGGGTTTGCAAGAGATTGGATTCCTATCGATGGGAAGGCCAAGATATTCGATTTAGGTTTATAATCGAGATTCATTAGACTTGGCTTGCAAGAGATTGGACCAAAGCTAGCATTTTTATTATAAACCTATACCCATATTCGTTTGAAAGAGATTGGACGAATACAAGCTATCACAATCTAGATCGTAACTCAGGTTTGCACGAGAGTGGGCTTGAGGAGCGATTGAACGATGATGTCGGTCCTCATGCTAGTGGCTTAGGTTAGGGTTTGCACGAGAGTGGGCCCTAATCTAGGTCGCTATAGACCGGTAATAGCGCGAGAGTGTGATCTTGGTTCTCTGTTTAGTTACGACTAGTTCACCTCAACACAAGTCTTGCAACATTGAGATTCTTGATTCACAGAGATAAATGACAATCCGTAGTGGGGATTCCCTAGCCCTAGATGCTTTTATTATATTGAATTTGAATTGTTAATTGAACGACTGTGACAATAACATCCTATAAACCATCCTTCCACCAATAGCTTAGTGATCAAAATAGAGTACCGTCATTATTCCTCCTCTTGTTCGATATCCGCTGGCTACTACACCATGTGCTTGCGGTAAAACTATAACTATCTCCAGGGTGTGTGTTCGGGGGCCGATTAAATTTTTAGCGCCGTTCCCTGGGAGGCGACGGTATATTATTTTCTTTACCTAGCTATTTCTTTTCTATTTTATTTTTTTAGTTTCACTCTTTTATTCCTCTATTGTGCTAACAATTCTATCTAGACTCTCTTTCTCTGTGCATGTACACGAGATCAAAGGCTTCCCAAGGGGACATATTATTTGACCTTGAGATCGAGCATATGGCAAGGAGGCTTAGAGCTGAGAGGAGGTCTGCTATAGAGAAAAATCTGATGGACACGCCGAAAACACCAGAGAAGCTAGCGCAACGTATGGCTAGGCTTGTCTCCATCCGAGATAGGCTACGGCCCAAGACCACGTCTACCACCTCTTCTATAGTCATGCCGGAGTTGGCCGCCGACAAGAACTTTGAGTTGAAGACGGGACTCGTAGTGTTGATGCAACAAGACCCATTCCATGGGAACCCTCAAGAAAACCCACACTTCCATTTGCAATTGTTCTTGGCGAAGTGCGCTACTTTCCAGATGCCTGGAGTGCCGGTAAACGCTATTCGACTGCGCCTCTTCCAATTTACTCTTCCTGATAAGGCTTTGTATTGGCTGAGGACGCAAGCCGAGGGGATCTTCACTACTTGGGATGAGCTAGCGAGTGCATTTGTCAACAAGTTCTATCCGCCATCCAAGACTATAAAGATACGAAGCGCCTTGATGTCCTTCAAGCAAGGCCCTCAGGAGTCTTTATACGAGGCGTGGGAGCGCTTCAAGGATCTCCAACACCATTGTTCCCACCATAGCATTGAGCCGTGAGATCTAGGCCATAACTTCTACAATGGATTGCAACCGAGCACCAAGCAAATTATTGATGCCACAGCCAATGGAGCTATTTTGGCAAAGACACCGGATGACGCTACGGCCTTGCTTGAGGAGATGGCCTCGAATAAGCAGCAGTGGACCGACAATAGGGGACATTCTTCATCGTCCTTAAAGCCGGCTAGCATCTATGACGTAAAAGCAGTGGCGGAACTCACCAAATTTGATTCTCTTCACAAAGCCGTAGAGAGACTTGAAAAGTAGCGAGCCACATGAAGCATCCAACGCGTCTGCACCCGGAGTAAGCATGGGCGACTGGCAGGATCAAAGCCAGATTATGTTTGGTGGAGGGGAGCAAGGAGATGGAGCTATTAGCAAGCTCAATATATTGCCGATAGTAGCGGTTATTGGGTGAACCCGTCTACTAGGGGTCACCACAGATTTTCGTACGCTAACAATGATGGAGCCTTGACTCCACCACAGCAACAACCCCCACCACAAAAAATACAAGCCTGCCCTCCGTAACAACCACAGTATCAACAGAGGCCGCCCCACCAATAAAACTACCCATCGAGGCAACAAGCGGGGCCCTATAGACCCCCGGGATACAATCAAGGATGGAGGGCACCCAACCCCCCTCAAGCGCAGCCATGGTCGGAGCACAAAGTAAGGGTTGAAGAATTCATGGCCGAACAAAAGAATATTAACATATGATTGATGGCTCAACAAGCTTCCTTCAACACTGTTGCGGCACAGTTGGCGGAGCAACTCACTTTACTCAACAAGACCAATCAATAATTACCGGCTCAACCGGAACAAAATCCACGAAGAAACACCGGCCACATCAATGCGGTCATGGCGGTAACTACAAGGGGCGGGAAGGACACTACTTCCATAATGATTCAAGCTAAGGAACAGAGGGAGGAAATTTCGGATGAGAAGGAACCGATCAATGAAGGGGAGGACCCAAAAGCGGCGAGCAATGATGAAAAATCTGAAATGAAGGAGCCGCGAGAGGAGCGAACATATATGCCACCTATACCATTTCTGCAACGGTTGGCACATGCAAGGATTGAGAAGAGGCTTGTTAAATTTCTGGAGTACTTGCAAGGAGTGAGCTTGAATATCCTGTTCTTAGCCATAATCGTCGAAATCCTGTCATATGCAAAGTTTCTCAAGGATTTGATCGCGGGAAAGAAGCGAAAGGAAAGCGTCATGCTTGTCGAGCAAAGTATGTGGTTCACCAAAAAGGAGAAGATGCCGACTAAGTTTAAAGTTTCAGGTAGTTTTCGTTTTCCTTGCCCGCTTGGAGGAGTCCCCCTTCAGAAAACTCTAGTGGATTTGGGAGCAAGCATGAGCCTCATGCCCCTTACGATGTTCAAGAAACTGAATATGGGGATCGACCTCAAGGTCACGGACATGAAGATACAACTTGCTGATGGGCGAATCACTAGGCCAGTGGGGTTAGCGGAAAATGTACCACTGCAAGTACCGGGTGGACTTTGCTTGCCATGCGACTTCATGGTGATGGACATTAAGGAAGAAGGTGATACATCATTGATTCTTGGACGGCCTTTCCTAGCCACTGCAAGAGTAATTGTAGATGTGAGGGAAGGAACCTTGTTCCTCAATGTTGGCGACGTAGCAGTTGAGCTCCATATTCCCAAGACGATGAAGCGTATGCATTGGCCAGAGGAAGTGGACTACGTAGACCTCCTCGATGAAGTCATAGACGATGCCATGTCATTTGCCATTGGAGCCAAGCACGATGACGACCTTGTTCCAAATTACCGAAGATAGCAAAATAATGGGAGACCCACCGGATCCTCTTACGGATGAAGAGAAGAACGATGCTGATGTCGTTAGGATTAGAGAGCTATGCAAGCTCCCTACAGCAAGGCACGTGAAGGGAACTCCACTGGCGAACAAATTCTCACCGCCGGCCAAGAAAAAGGACGTCAAGAGCTCAAGCTTGGGGGAGTCATCCCCCACTACTACCCATGATGAGGGGCAGCCGAGGAAAGCCGACGAAAATCAACAATTGAACCCAAGCGGCCTTCCCGGCAAGTTTGACATGTGCATCTCCCATGCACCAAACGTCGAGCATTAATCACGAATCCTAAAGGGACGAGCTCAAGACCTTAAACGAGCGCTTGTCGGGAGGCAACCCGACGGTTCTATCTCAGTTTTTTAGTTGAATTTTCCTTTCATTTTTGTTTTAGATCTTTATTAGTGTATAGAGTCAAGGGTCTAAGAAAAACCCGACAATGGGCTCCGATTTGCATTTCAGGAAAAGGAGGATAGGAGACCATATGAATGGAGGATGACC
>CM061142.1:312369857-312415564 GCA_030789695.1 Scilla litardierei | reverse complement strand
CTCCTAACCAAAGAGGAGATCCCGTAACAATTGATACTCAATCCATATATATAGCCCCCCAAACCCCCCAAAATAACCATAAACTAAGGTGTACCCGTGCTTGCTGCCAAGGTAGCTTGGGCTGGTTGTGCCAAGCCGCTCGGTCGAGCATGTGCATAGTTTGCCCGAGCACAGTTTCTAGCACAGATTTGTCAACTTACAGAAATTTCCTAGGGCTCATCCGACCTTTGATTGGCACGTTCTTGTTGGCGTTGGAATCGGTATGAAGTATACTATCTGGGAAAAATATAAGAAAAATACTGTAAAATCTATGATTATAGCAGAACATGAAAGAGTGAATGGCTATCCTGAAATCTACGCCATCAGCCATTTCTACTCCGCTCGTCCGAGCAGCTTGGGTAGCTCGGTCGAGCACGCCCTGTCACTCGATAGTGCACCTCTTGAGGCTTTAGATCTTTTCCTTAATGGAATTGATGTCGCTCGGTCGGGAATTGATGTCGCTCGATCAAGCGGTTGGCCGCTCGACCGAGCGAATTAACGTGAAACTTTCCAGAGAGTTTGATGGCAAATTTTGGAGCTCCCTGACGACTGGCTCGATCGAGCGGTGGGTGCCAATTTATCGAGCGGTGGGTGCCGCTCGGTCGAGCAAGTTGGGTAGCTTGGTCGAGTGGCACCTTGCAGCTTTGCTCCTCCTTCATGGTTTCTTAGCTCAGTTGAGCGCTTGGAGCACTCGGCCGAGCGACCTGGAACTCAACTCCAAGCCTCTCTCTTATCTCCTCTCCTTCCTTCTTTGCTCTCTAGTGGCTTTGAGTCGTCAAATGTGGCACTGTCGATGCTCTGGCATCGGTGTTCGTGCCCTCCTCTCCAATATGCTCCAAATTGCTCGTTATTCCCTAAAATGCAACCAAACTCTCTTAAAGTCAAATAGTTCCAGTTAGTAGCCTAAAAGCATATATAATAGGGATTTAAGCAATCATTATGACATGTAAACATATAGATGAAATATGGAATATTATGACACATCAAACCTCTACTCTCGTCCCTTGGAAAATTAAGGGGAAGCGGCCACACCTGACCTAGTTTTGGGTCAAGTCTGTCAGGTGGGGGCTGACTAGATCCTTGATTTCCAAAGATGATACGTGAGGTGCAACTATCAGATTAGATTGACCCATGCAAAGGAGAGAATTCATCTTCCTGGTGATAACGAAGTTGGGGTTTAGGTCAAAACTTTTCACCATGGGCTCCAATTTCCCATGCACCCCTTCATGTTGTGTGTATTGAAGACCCTAGGCCTTTCTCTCTATCAATTAATACCGAAAACTGTGGGCATCTTAGTCAGCTTCATAAGGATATGCAAGTAGAACAAAGTTGAAGAAACCAAGAGCCTGTTCAACATCTTTTTTTGAGTACACCCTCTTCAGTATCCGGGTTGGTACCTGATAACCTCACGCCAGAATAGAAATTATTTAATGATCCTCCTTCCTCTAACCCAAAGTGGAAAGACCAATTTTTGTTTGTGGATTTCCTGGTGAGGCGAGCTTCGTCACTCGTTGGAGGAAATCCTGAGCTTGATATGAATGAAGACAAACCCCTTCCTGTTGAGGAACAAAAAATTGCTCACTTCTTGCTAAAGCTTTATGAGGGGCGTAAATCGACAAAGTGGATTTTTATTGACCCAGTGTTGCTTGAGATAGACTGGACGACAGGTCGAATCTCTCGCTTTCCCTTAGTTCGGTTTTCTTCTTCCTGAATTTTGCCTCGTCTTTGTAGGTATGGTTGCACTGGAGTAGTAGGTCGAAACAGAGGTGCGGGAGGCGCTTGAAGCTTCCATTAGCGAATCTAAGAAGTATGTGCCATCCCCTCAGATGGGTCCTTTGGAGAGTGAAGCTATTGAAGTTACTGAGAGCCTACCTCTGGTGGTCCATAAAGCTCTGTTCAACCGTTGAAGAAGAATAATAAGCTCTCCTCTATCGAAGTTGAGGAGGTCGAGGCTCAGAAGAAGAAAAGACACTCGGTTGAAGTAGGGAGGGTCGAGACCAAGAAACTGAAGCAAAGGTGAAAGCAGATCACTGCTAAATCAGATTCGTCTGAGTCGATTGGCGTCACTATTCCGACTATGGGCTCGGGGCAGGACCATGGTCCTAAACAAAGCCGGTCCTCTGAAAGCGATAAGGATCCCCTCCGAAGAAAACTTTGGGGAGTCGTCCTCTTCTCAAGGACCATCTTTATGTCAACATTCCTAGCCTTGGGGAGTCTTATTCCCTCAGGAACCACTGACCGAGGATATCCCTTCTGAGTTTAGGCCGATCTTACTAGAAGATATGTGGTCTCATGTCGAGGTCAAATATCCCGACAAAGAGATTTTTCTTTCGGATTACTCGGTAGGAAAAGACGAATCAGCTCTGTTGGATTGTGGGAATGCTTCTCGACTAGCTGAGAACTCGACCCTTCCTAATGACATGGCCATTCTGGCGAGGGTCGATTATGAAAGGTTGACAATAGGAGCGATCCATCGAAACTCCAGGTAAAAACTGTTTGTTCCCAATCGTTGATTGAATTTAAGTATTTGGGTTGACGCTTTTGCCTATTTACAGGCCCTTTAGGCAAATACAGAGCTACACCGCCGTTCATTGGTTGTGGCTAACTATGAGGCCAACTTGAAGGGGGTGGAGTTAGCCAACAAAGACCTCGATAAGGTGGAAGCAAAGCTGGAGCGCTGGAAACTTCGTAATAAGATGCTCAAGTTGCAGTTGAATCGACTCGAGTGAGAATTAGGTGAATCTCGCAAGAGGGAGGCTTCCTTTTCAGTGGATGCCATTAAGAAATTTGCTTTAATGGAGCAAGCTGAGGGGACTCTATTTGAGGAGAGGAGAAAGTGGGAGGCTAGAGTGAATGAGCTTCATGCTAGACCTTCTGTTGGCCCCCAAGAATTTAACACAAATGAGATCACGGAGAAAGCTGTCCAGGAATATTGGGAGAATTTGCCCAACATGGTTGTGTTGTATATAGGAGGTTATGAATCGTGTCTTCAAGAAATAAAGGATCGATTACCGGAATTTGTAGATGTGATTGATCAAGTTTCTATTGTCATGGATGATGACGAACTAGACAGCCCACTTGAGGAAGTGGGTCACGCCGCGACCATAGAAGATGCTCTTCCTACCAACAAAGCTGTCGTCACGACAAGTGAAGCTGGTAACATAGCTGCTTCAGGGGAACAAGAGCATACATCTTTGGTCGAGGGAGATCAAGGGCACATTGCTTCAGTTGATGGACCTTAGAAATATCATCATTCCTGATATTTTAGAACCTTTCTTTTTTTGTAGGAGGGGTAAATTTTTAATGAATTTTGTAAAAGTAATAAAAAATGTATGATATTTTTAGAAATTATCTTTTATCTCTTAATTTTAAAGAGCACGAAGAGCATGATCGTCCGTATCTTCAGTTCGTATCGTCAGTTGGTCCCTTTCAACAGGTCAATTCTCGCCAAAATAAGGGGAGTGATTGAGTTGTTGAATGACTCTCTAAGAAGCAAGAGGAGTGGCCTCTCTCTTTATGTCTGAAGACGACGGGGAGTCATTTATTTGTGAGGGGATAGCCCCTCGGCATATGATCGATAATCGAGGGGGGTTGTTCAGTGAAGAGGAGGTGGCCCCTTCGTCTTATGGCTAATGTTGATAGTCGTTTGGTTGCGAGAGACATGGTTCCTTTGACTTACGGCCAACGATCGAGATGGGTCGTGAAGTTGCGAGCGGGTGGTCCTTTCGTCGTATGGCAGACGACGTTTGTAGTTCGATGGCAAATGACATGGTCACTTCGACTAACGACTGATTCATCGTGAAAAGTGCATATTTACGCCCCATATCTACCCGTATTTTGTGCTAAGAGTATGCTTAATCATGCTCTCTTAAGTGTTTGTTCACTTTATGACTCATATTATAGCTTATTCACATTCTTTGCACAAAATATAAATTTATTGTCCATGCTGGCTTTCTAATATTTTTCATTTGCTCTTGCCATTATTGTGATCTTATTAATATTTTTTAGGAATTATTTGAGCGTTGAAATATTTTAGATGAATTATTGGAAGTCAATATTGTTTTATAATAGTCATTATATTCATTTCATCATCATATGGACTCATTTCTCCTTCTCCTATTTTTAGGTACTTCTGGGAGTCTTGGGGATTTTTCAGAATTTTCTGGGATTTTTCTGTGATTTCTAGGAATTTTTTTGGGATTTTTTTGAGGAGAAAGCAATTTAAAAAGGGAAAACAGATTTTTAAATGGGGCACCACGTGGCGCGATCTCGCGGTGCCATATGGCACCGATCCATGGCCCTGCCACTGATGGGCGGGGAGGAAGCAGCAGGGCACGTGATCTGTGCGTGCCCGCCTAAGTAAGCGAGCGTCCGCCCGCTGAGTTGGGTCAGGCAGCGCTCGACTGACCAGACCCAACCCGGGGCGAAATGCCCAGAGTGCGTGCACAGGAAAGTAGTGTGCAGTGGGTGCAATGCCTACACAGTTTCAAACCGTTAGCCCTTTACAGACCCGATAACGCAATTTGGGGGTTTTGGTGTGCTAGGGCCGTAATTTTTAGGGGAATCCACGTTTTTACTGTTCTATTGGGGTTTTGAGAACCCCCATCTTCTTCCTAAGGGATAGGGCTAGGATTTGGAGCCATTGAAGGCTAGGAGAGCTTGGAGGAGCTTCAAGGAAGGGGAAAGCTGGGTTTTAGGGCTATTCTTGGTGATTTCTTCCCTTTTCTTGTACCATTTGAGCTCAATTGTTTTGTATGGATATTATTGATTGATTGTTGAATGATAGTGAGAATTATTGGATGGTTGTTTAATTTCTATAATGTTTATTTGCTCTTTATGAATGATTATTATGTTTCTTTCATTATGAAGGCCTAGAGCCATTGGTGTGTGAATTTGGGATAATTAGGTTTTGTGTGATTGAATAGTAATGTTCATCTCTAGCATTTAATGGATCTATCATGCCTTGAAATGGATGCTAGATAGTGTTGATTGATGGATTGTGCCCTATATTTCATTGAATCATGCATTACTCTTGATGGGGCCGTAGAACGGTGCTGTACCTTAAGGGTCACACCTATGTGCACGATCCTTGCTTTCTATTGACACGGATGCAAAGATCGATTCATGAGCTAACGTTAGGGATATCAACTCATTAGTTAATATATCAATGAATAGTGTGCTACTCTTGGTGGGGCCGCAGAATGGCGGTGTGCCTTAAGGGCATTACCTATTTGCACAACCCTTGCATACCTTGACATGGATGTGTGGGTTGATTCATTTGGAATGAACCTATTGCTAATCAATAACCCTAATGACATCATATCCCATACACTCTTCCTAGATTGACTAGCTTCCCACTTTGGTCTCCACCCTACCTACCTTGGGCTTAGCTTGATAGTGTCATCACCCACTTTCTCTCACCACACTTGTTAGTTTAGTTAGTTGCCACTACACCTTTAGCTTTCCTTAGCTGATTGAAGTTATGATTGCAAAACGACTTGTCCCAGTGGATTCAACCTTGTACTTATCGAGATTTACTATGACTGATCTCCTGAACCTAGGAGCTGAGTGTGTGTACACTTGCATGTGCACATTTGGGCATCAGCCAAGTTGGCATCGTTGCCGGGGACAACGGTTTTTACAATCACACTTTTGGTTGGTTTTGGAAACTTCGGGTGTAGTACTTCCAGCTTAGTGTTGAGTCTTTTTGATTCTTTATTTTACACTTTTTGAGTCATTTTTTCTTTCTTTCTTTCTTTTGTTTTAAAAATATTTTAAATGTTTTTTCTTTTTATGGATTCATTTTCAAGCTTTTGTGATGCGCTGATGTGGAGGACTCCCAGCTCCCACCATTCTTTCATGGTATGGGGTTGGAAAATCCTCATATATTTATGCAAAAGTTTGTAAAATGGCGTCAAAAGGAGTTTATGGATTTCTTTGATGAGAACATTTGTGCCGACTATATTTATTTCAAAGTGTTTCCCTATACATTGAGAGATGATGCTAGACTTTGGTTTGATACTTTCCTCGAGATTCATTTCCTACCTGGCCTTCTTTTCAGACTGAATTCCAACATGCTTTCTTTCTTACTTATTACAGAATTCAGGTACCCAGGCACCAAGCATTTCAGCAACAAATGGCAAGCTTTATCCAATTTGACGGTGCTGCATACTATCTGGTTTTGGAGAGGTTCGATGACTTAGTGCTTGGATGTCCATGACATACTTTCAGTGCAGAGGATATACTTCGCATTTTCAACACAGGGTTGTATCTGTCCACGTGAGACTTTGTGTAGATGAGCAGCAGTGGAGATTTCTTTGCATACACGACAGAGGTGCATGGTTGTACCCGAGGGACCTTGCAGAGAGGGAACGAACTACGACATCTGGAGATCCGTTAGTTGGATTTGAGGCTGTTGACCAATACCCACTTCCACTTCAGAATGCAGAGCAGCAGGTCATGTTCCAGTCTGAGGAGCCACCTTTGGGCTCTTTTCCTTGCGACCCCATGTGATGTCCAGTAGAACAGGATATTGGGTTGCATGCAAGCCCAGTAGAGGATGTTAAGAGATTATATGTTAAGGAGCAGGAGGAGATGGATGATGGAGTGTGTGTCATCTGTGTTGGAGACACGATGCAGTTTCATTGGGTTGGTTGTGATGATGAGATGGAGATGTGTGCAAGCAAGAGTGAGATAGATTACATTGGAGTGCTTGAGCCACATTGTCTGTCCGATCCATTACCACAGCTAGTGGTGTGTGAGCATCTTGGGTGGACTGCTGAGATGGTTTACTTTGGTGGCGTTGAGGAGGATGAGTGCACGGGAGATAGCTTACAGACCAAATTGGAGCCCGAACCATTCCTCCTTTCCGATTCAGTTCAGCAGCCATCACTTCAGACACCTCAGGACATGCATCAGTCCGTCATCCAGGATAATGATATTCATGGTGGACTGCAGAGTCCAGGAATGGCTGCAGTGGATTTTTCATTAGATGACAAGGAAGCGACAAGCGACATCGACTGCGAGATGATCTAGATTAAGCCTGCGCTGCCTTCTCCTCCAGATCTACACATGTAGCCATTTCACCCTCCTCATGAGGAGTCTCATCAGCCAGGTGATAGCGTTGTTGATGAGTGTTTGTTGTAAATAGTTTTCCCCCTTTTTTATACACGTTTTTCATTATTTATTTCTTCGTTTTCCCCCGTTTTCTGCCATTTTTGTTCCATCTTTTGCTTTTATGGTCCCTTCTTTTCTTTGCATGAATTACATGTTGATTAGGGACCATATGGCGTGAATATAGTGTGAAAGGGAAAAATAATCAGAATCGAGAGATCAAACTATGCAAAAGGGGGAGATTAATGAAGAACTGTGATCCAAACGGCCGCATCAAATCGACGCAGCCGTGTGTATCACATCACCCAAGGAGCAGAGCATAACCCCACATGGCTGCATCAAGCTATAATAGACGGCTATATCATACGAGCCCAGAATCAGGATCCACGAGGCCGCGTCATCAACATCTAAACGGTCGCGTCACTGAGGAGAAGAGTTGAAGAACTGTAAACGACGCGGTCGTGACACGAAGTCCACACGGTCGCATAATCCCGAAGAGACAATTATCATCATAGATTCTACCTCCTCCCTTTGGGGTGATCGGATTGGCCACCTGCGAAAGTCGAGACCAAACCGGGGCTCCAATTCCTCTGATGATCCATGCTATCGATGTGACCGGCGAGAGTCGGGCGTCGATTAGAGCCCTCCTAATATATTCCTAATCCCCAACGCCATTGTGGTCAGGAGGAAGATTGGGGATATTCATCAAGCATAATGATCCTAACGTACATCGATGTATCGACAAGAGTCGGTATCAGTATAGGTTAAGTATGCCTATCATAGATTTGCAAAACAATGTAGTTTTACCCCAAGTGCATGGTTAAGTGGTAAGCGGGTATCGATCACGGGGAGGAACTAATAACGGTAATCTATATGATTTACTAAGCTATTAGTGGAAAATTAGCTTTGAAAGAGTTGATGTCACAATCGTTCAAGTATCGATGTAAATTCAATATATAAAGATGTCTAGGGCTTGGAAATCCCCACTATAGATCTCAAGTGATCAATGCGAATTATGAATCTTAATGTTACTAAACTTGGGTTTAAGGTGAACTTGTCGTAACTAAATAAATAACCAACGCATGCCCTCTCACTACGCAAGTCTATAGAAATCTAAACTAAAGACTCGATCTCGCGTAATCCTAGTTCAAAATATTAGCATTAAGATCGACAATTATATCCAATCCCAACTTAAGCTCACTCTCGAGCAACTCAAGTTCGGATCTAGATCGTGATAGTTCATATTCATTTTATCGTCGTGCAAACGAATATAAGTATAGAAATATAATAAAGATGCTAGCTTTGGTCGCTCTCGCACATCAAATCTAGTGAATCTTGATTATAGATCTAAATCGAATATCTAGGGCTTCCCATAGATCAAGATCCTCCCTCGAGCTCTCTAGATCTTTCCTCGAGCTCTCAAGATCCAATAGAAATCCCTATCTATCCTTAGTAATCCAATCAGAATCTAACCTTTAGCAATCCTAGCAACATTGAAATTCAAAAAATATCACAAATCTTACTTTAGATCCATAGGGTTCATCCCTTTGCCCTTGAGCAAGGGAATTACTCACAAATCACCATGAAAATCACAAGAGAAATCAGATTCACAAGAGAATTCATTGCAAAACTCAGATCTAAGAAAAGACTATCATAAAAATATAAACTTGCAAGAGTTTTAGAGAAACCAATATCGATTACAAGCTTCAACAATAAAATCAAGCTCCAAGTCTTCAATATCTCGTCAAAAGAACTATATAAACTAAAATTAAAACTTTGAAAATAAAAGTATGGAGTCTCTCCTTGGCCTGGAGATAAATCTGGGTATTTATACATGCCCAAAATAACCAAAAATCCTGACAATTCTGCCCCTAGACTGCTGCAAACCCAAGTTTTCAAGGCTGGGTTGGCGGTGATACTCGGCCGACTGAACAGATCACTCGGTCGAGTGCCGATTCTACAGCAAATAGAGATTTTAGCATTTTGGAGATCAGACCACTCAGCCGAGTAGTATTCTTACTCGGTCGAGTGAGATGTCTACTCGATCGAGTAAGATCGACTGCAGACCCTCTCAAAAACTGTGAAGTAAACACGATTTTCTTAACAAAAAACGTCGCCACTCGGTCGAGTGGAAATTCCCACTCGACCGAGTACATTTCTGCTCAGGCTTGAGTCGCCGTATCAGCTTCACTCGGTCGAGTGAGCTGCTTCACTCGGTCGAGTGAGCTGCGTCACTCGGCCGAGTAGCCTGTTTCAGCACTCTTTTCTTCTTCTCCTTGCTTCCTCGTCGATTCCTTAGACTTTCTTCTTCTTCTACTTATCCTCCAGCACCGTTAGCTCTCCAATATCATCGTGGGTGATGCTCCGGCATGCGTGTAAGTGCTATTGGCTCCAAATTGCTTCCGATTGCTTTATATCTCCTGAAATTAGGCAAAACAGAGAAATGGTGAAATATATCGTGAAATCGTCTTATAATCGCTAAAATTGCGATATGAGCAGTCGAAATGGCATGCAAAAATGCAGAAATAAAGTGTAAAGTGTTGGATCTAGATCCTAGCCTAGAGGGGGGGTGAATAGGCTAATAAAAATAATTCGTGCAACCCACGAATAAGCACACGCAGTTATAGCACAACCAGAGTAAATAAAATGCAGACACAGAGTACACAGCAGATTTACCCTGGTTCGGTCGTCCCTACGACCTACTCCAGCCCCCAAAGCAGAACTAGTATTGAATAACGCAATAGGTACAAAACCACTAGTTAGAGCACGCTCAGAGCACCCTCTACGTCTCTACACTCGCCAGGCTCTCAGTACCCCGCACACAGTGTTTTCTCTCACTATCAATCCTAGCAATGCTTTCTACCATCTAGTCCCAAACTAGCTGGGTCCCACTTGTCTAGTCCCAACTAGACAAGTCCCAAAATAGTCCACAAAAATGGTAAAAGTTTCCCCTACAGAGAACATTACACTAAGACACAAATAAAGGAGTTTAGAGTTTAGAAATGCTCAGTTTGTGTCTGTGTAGGCATCTCTGTCAATCAGCACGTCGTCAGCTCCAATCTGACGCAAACGGTGTCTCAATCCGACTCCTGGATTTCAAGATACACACTGGTCTGTGTGTAAAGCAATTGCAGTTCAAATCCTTATAAAGCAGCTTTCTGTACGCTCAGCAAGTCCTTTAAAATAAAGCGGTCGGTGTGCAAGGAAGCTCAATTCATTTCTTTTAATCTGGGTCGGTGTGTACAGCAATTCCCAATTTAATTCAGTGCCACGTCAGCCTTCCCCTTTTTTCGATTTAATTTCTCGCAATTGCCAGCCCATGTCAGCACAAAGTTAACTTCGTTTCGTTTCGTTTGATCTTAATTGCATGTGAGATAATCTTAGCCGTTCGTTTCCAATCCCACGATCACAACGTTATTTTGCTTAGGGTATGTAGGCAACGGCGAAGGGATCTCGATGGCTATGTCGAAACGGCGGTGGCTTCTTCGACGTCTTCTTTGATAGCAGCAGCGGCAGACAGGGTCCGGTAATCCTCAAGTTTGTGGCGACGACGAAGACGTGAACTTCAGCTTCTCCGGCAATCTCTCGTCAGTGTAGACAACGGTGACGACAGCGAGCTCTCTTCGTCGCCGTAGGGCATGCAGCAGCAGCAACATGAACTCTCGCCGTCCGACTTTGTTAATGGCAGTAGACGTCTCCGGTGGCGGTGCTCAGGCTCAACAGTAGCGGCGGCATCTTCCTTTCGACAGTCGTGCGGCGGTCTGCGTCTTCTCCCCTACTTACAAGTCAAAAGTTGCGGCTTTGAAGAACCATGCGAGTTGCGGCAGTAGATGCTGAAGCACACGGTTTACACAAGCATAAAATTGTCGCAGCAGCTAATTCCTTTTATTCGACAGTCATCAAATGTTGATGCTCACAGCTGTTCGGGTCGACAACAAGATGTGCGTGCATCTTCTCTATAGGCAGGCCTTGTTGTTACGTTCCCTCTTTGGTCAGCAATGCACGTAGCACGGGGGAAGCTTAGATCAACATTGGCTTGTGTTCAGCCAAGCAATAGGTTGGAAAACATCAACTCCCTACACAAACAAGCACAAGATAAATTAATGATGAGAGAGAGACTTAATATTGTAGCAAACAAGGATGAAGTTCTCCCCTGATATTCAAGCTTGCGGCTTGCCCCTTAACTCCTTGCTTTGTCAATATTTTCGGCTCCTTGAAGATTTCAGCAGGGTGCTTTGGCAATGGGGGGTTTGCAGCTATGTAGATGAAAGGCTTTGGTTTTTTTTTTGTGATTGCCGCACACCAATGTTTTAGCCCCTCTCTAATATTTTTTAGCCGCAATTTTTCTCTTCTCACCCAATAATATATATATATATAATAGCCTAGGGTTTTGGAGAAAAACCCTTAGAGATAGGAATTTGAAATTGTTTGGAATTGATTGGAAGTTTGTATTTTACTAGGAATAAGTTTGGCTAGGATGAGGACACTTCCAACTAGGAAAATTGTAATTGGCTAGGGATTGGGTTGAATCAACCAATATTGGATTTGATGTGTAATTCACAAGGATTTGAAATAATCCAATCTCCAATTTGACCAAGTCAAACTTTGCTCTCCATTGACCAAGTCAAACTTCTTTGTGCACAAACACTCCATCTCTCCCAATGTGCTATACGAATAGCAATTCTGCCAAATATCGAGAATATATTGTTTTGCCAAGCCTGAAACACACTAAACACACACATTAGATATCACGACACGTTTGTCAGCATCAAACCAAGATCCTAGATCGTTGTTTCCAACAATCTCCCCCTTTTGGTGATGAGAAACCCATAAAAGATTTGATCAATAAGAATGGGTGTGTGAAGTGTGTTGAAGGGTGTAATGCAACATTAATCATGGAATGAATAATCAAGCATTACAGCATGGCATGCACAAACTAATAACAAATACAATAGCATGCTCCCCCTTCTCTCAAGCTCCCCCTTCACCATATAATCAAGTATTTTTCAAGCTCCCCCTTCAACAAATAATACCAACCCTTCAACAAATAATACCAAACATCAAAGCTGTCAAAGTCTTTTCTTTCTCCCCCTTTGTAATCACCAAAAGTGGATTAACGAAGTCACAGAAATATTCCAAGTAAAAATAAACCATTATTGAATGTAGCGTGCAATTTGCATGAGTATTCCAAATAATAGACAGTTCAAGTTCATAGCATTTCATAACCGGACTTCTCCACCTTTGTGAAAGTGTAGTGATATAGACAATAAAGTACAAGAGGAGATTCAATTTCAAATATTCAACCAAATCAATCCACATTTTCCACTTTTCATGAACATCACTAGGATTGATTTTTCCCACCTCATCAAAGATGAGTTCAAGTTACCTAATCCCAAAACATGGCCTAAAAGGACTTTTAAATGTGGAATGGCATTGCTTGACGCGTTATATACACCAACGCTAATGATTACCCATGTAGCATAAGTTGGATACTCGTGGGTTGTGTTTTAGCCATGAAGTGTATCCATTTTTCATACGGAGCAAATATCGTCCTTTTTTTCATTCTTTTGTGCTCAATTTTAATTCATGGCTAAACACATCATATCCCTTAGAAAATTCCAGAAATTAATCATTCTTACATTCACTTTCCATTATTCTTCAAAAGAATCTCCAAAAGTACTAAAGAGTCAAATATCGTGAAAGTGCAAATGTAGGTGTAGAAGTCAAGTTTAAAACTTATGAGACATGTCATGGCTACTAAAAAGAATAACATCATGTTTATGTAGCTACAACAATAATGAATTAACTTCTACAAGGGATAGAATTGATCATTCATGCAATACCACTTAAGAGATTCATAAGAGGATAGTCAATAAGCACAATTTTTTTATTTTTGATTTTTCAATTTTTTTTTGTTTTTTTTCCAGAAATAAAAACATTAAAATCATCCATGCAAGCACATAAAGCAAAATAAATCAAGCACACACAACAATCTATGAAGGTATGCAATGAAATGCAAAGAGGGATAGAAAATTTTACCTTCTCGTCGTTTTTTGACGAAGGAGCTAAAAGAATGAAACATTGAATTTAACGCTCCTCGCCAAAACTCCATCACAACTACATGAAAGGTGTTAAGTGTGACCTTGGAATCCAACAAGGTCCACCAGTGTTAGCCAGTATTGTTTTAGGAACCCACACTTGTTTAAACTTGATGTTTGTGTTCCTAAATTTACAATAATATGAAGTGTGGCCTGCAATATCACAAGTAAAAGCACTTTGCATATAAGTTCTTTGCAATAGAAGGTGCATTGTGGAATTTCTTGAATTTTGGCTTTTCGACATTTTTCACACCAAATCCAAGACCTCTTCTATTATTGCCAGATAATTGATTCTCTAAAATAGTATCCAACGATTGTTTTCCCATAGAGAATTTCTTAATGGCTAATTCAAGATTAGAGACTTTGGATTTCAACAATTTATTTTCTTCCACAAGCAATGTGCATTTACTAATAAAAGCTCTCTTGTTTTCCTCTTCCTTCTTTTCAAATTCAATCATTTTTCTTTTAAAATCATTATCCAACATGCAGAATTTATCATTAAGCTCTCTAATCACATAGTCTTTTTCAGTTTCGAGCTTAATCAAATCAAGTTTAAGCATGCTAATATTATTCATCAAGGAAGGGCAAGAGAGACAAGGTGCTTCATCATTAAAACTGGATTTTTCCTTTTTCAAAATGTCAATAGTAGAGTCACGAGCAACAATTTCAATTTTCCGATTTTCAATCTCTTTAGACATATCATATTCAGATTGTTGCATTTCAAAGTTCTCATTTTGATAATCATCTATAGTGGATTCAAGCTCTACTATTTTATCTTGCATTTCTTTACAAAGAGTAAGGAGTTCAGTTTTACTACCAGAAATTACCTCATCGTGTATTCCCATCAATGACATGCATGAGTGGGCTTCATGTTCTTCCTCCTCACTCTCAGCTTCGCTATCCATATCCCAAGTTAGCACCTTGGATTTTCCCTTTTCTTTAGCTACCTGAGCTGTCTCATGCGGGCAATCCCTCATTCGATGTCCTCTTTTCTTGCATTTAAAACAAGTCATTCTATTAGTAGCATTCTGATCATAAGTTTGCTTAGAAGACTGAAAAAAGTTAGAGCGATTAAACCTGGGTGCCATTTCTGTTCTTCCTTGCTAGGTCTGGACATACTTTCTAAAATTTCTGACCATTAGCGCTATGTCATCATCATCTTCTTCACTTTCGTCAGCTTTCAGAGCAAGTGGCTTGGTAGCTTTTTCTTTTTCCTCAGGTTTCTCCCTTTCATCAATATTTTGTAATTCAAGCTCGTGGGACATTAAATTACCTATCAAGTCCTCCACCCTCATCTGCGATAGATCCTTTGCTTCTTGGATGGCAGTAACTTTAGGTCTGAAAGAGCTTGGCAGTGCTCTTAATATCTTTCTCACCTGCTCAAGGCTAGAATATGGCTTACCGAGCGAACTAGACTTGTAGACAATGTTGATGAACCTCGCAAACATTTCTGATATGGTCTCTGATGGTAGCATGCGAAATCCCTCGTATTCCGTGCTCAGAAGTGCAAGTCTAGACTCCTTCACCTGTGACGTTCCCTCGTGCGTCACCTCCAAAGTATGCCATATTTCCTGCGCAGTTAGACAATGTGAGATTCTATTATATTCAGATTTATCAAGTGCACAAATGAGAGCATTCATAGCTGTCACGACCCGCTTCCCTAAAATGGAGGCGAGACGTGAAAAGGTCCGCACGAGAGTGGAGCTGTGAAGCCCCAAACCCGATAAGCGTCAATAAAACATAAGCAGGTCCCTGTAACTACAACGGAATAACAATAATAACACAAGGAGAGACTGAAATAAAATCTCACATCTCACAAATTGTCCAACATGAAATAAGTCCAACATCCAGAAAAGCCACCAGGCTAAAAGAAAGAGTCTAAAGCCCAGAACAAGGCCAACAAAAGCAATGACATAACAAAGTATAGGTGCTACGCACCGATAACAAAGCAACTGTCTAAACAAAAGGGAAACACAACGAAAACACTAGGACTGGTCCCCAGTGTCCACGTACTCCCCGTCAAACACAAGCTCGGGCTCGGCGTCAGCAAACACCTCGTCCTCAACAAGGTACTCAGGCTCAGGATCTAACATGTGTTACCCAAAAGAGTAAAGGGGCACATGTCAGCAAGTCTAAAAGACTTGGGCAAGGAAACTGAAAGTAAGGCAACTAGCAACCTAACAGTTTTAGTATGCATGACATGGCAGTTATAACATGAGTGCACAATCAAGACATGGCAAGACAATTTGTACAAGAGAACAATTATCGGGACAAGACAAGAGTAGCCAAGCTACTATCAATCTCAATAAATTCACTATTCACGTTTCACGTTGTTTTTGTAGATGTTTACGCCTTACAACTGAATGGTGTCACATTCACGCTGATTGGCCGCTTAACAACTACCCCAACCCAGAGGTTATGCCTTATCACTGCAGTTACTGATCGGGCAGACTCCCAGTTGATTGGCTGCTTAACTCTTACCCCCAATACCCATACGTAATGGAGCCAGGGTCCCCGCACATGAGCTCAGCAAGTGAGCCGAGGTTGCCCCGCACATGAGCTCGCATTCTTAAACATTTGGCGTAGGGGTGCACCTAGCCGGAAACAAGCAATTCGGGCATTGGCTATCGACCAACACATGGCCCGCTTCTGGAACACGAGCCAGGAACACAAGCATTTGTAGCGAAGCTACGCAATCACAGAAGCACTTAAAGAATGCAAATGACATGCCAATTAATTCGCGTACCGTTAATGGAAAGTAAACATGACATGGTAATTGTACAACATGCTAAATGTCGGAACTAGCTTCGTTGTCAAGCTAGTTCCCCAATTTGCGCCTAGGCGAGTATCATTTCGTCGCCTAGCCTCTTTTACGCCTACAACAAGAAAATGGCCTAAAGCATGGCCTAAACCCTAAGTGGCAAGTTTCACTTGCCTAGCACCGGGGATGACGATCACGAAGGTTCGTCTCGCGGATGCTAATCTACGGGGGAAATCGCTGTTATGGGGAAACAATCATCAAACAACATGAAATTTCATTAGGGTTTCATAAAAATACAAATAGGTTATGAAAACATCGAGAGATCGATTTCTTACCGAGAGGAAGCGGAAGAAACACTCCGGAGAACCCTAGGACCAGATCTGGAAACCAATGGAGAAGTTTGGAGAGTTAGGGTTTTGGGGGATTTTGGGGGATTTTGGGGATTTGATGGAGATTTGGGGAAGATGAGAGGTAGATAGAGTGGATGGATGGATTGGATGATGGATTTAGGGCTTGGAATGAAGAAATAGGGCTTGGAGGAAGATGGGGGCTCAATGGGGAGATTTTAGGGTTTAGGGTCGAGTGGAGGAAGATGAAATCGTTTGGGAGGGGTATAAATAGGTTGGTCTGGAGGCTACCCAGAAATTAGGGTTTTAACACAGATTAGTCGGTCAAAGAGCAACCACTGACCGACTAGTTTGGCAACTAGTCGGTTGGTCGATCAACGCAGACCGACTAAGTGTAAACAGTATCTTCTGAATGAAAATAGGATTTAGATTTAGTCGGTCCATGAACAAATACTGACCGACTAGTTTAACATCTAGTCGGTCGATGAACGTTCTTAGACCGACTAAGAGTGAACAGTATTGATACTAAAATTAAGATGATGAGTTAGTCGGTTAAAGAAGCATTGCTGACCGACTAGTTTGCAACCTAGTCGGTCAACCAACGTTCTTAGACCGACTAACGATAAACAGTAACTCCTGAATAATTTAGAAAGCCAACTAGTCGGTCCAAGAAGAATTGCCGACCGACTGGATCGTCATCTAGTCGGTCGGTGCCCCTTCTTATACCGGCTAATGAGCACCAAAAGTCCGGATACGGAGCGCGGGGCCCCGGGATCAATTCCTAAGACTCCTAGGCTTGATCTAATAGTAAGATACGAAAGTTATGAAGTCAGTCACGAATGACATACTTCGAAATCGACAATCCTAAGGAAGAAACGAGAAAATACGACGAATCGATCGAAAATGAAAGCTACGGAGACGAAAACCACACATGAGGAGAAAATCCACCAAAACATATATTATATTATAATAAATCCAGATACATGAAAAGCAGTCGTTACATCCTCCCCAACTTAAGAAAAATTCCGTCCTCGGAATTTCCAAATACTCACGAGTCCGGAAACAAAAGTGGGAAACGCTCTCGCATCTCATCCTCATTCTCCCAAGTAGACTCTCCAGGTGAGCCGTGTCGCCACATCACCCTCACAAGATTGACAATCTTGTTCCGAAGAGACTTCTGACGCATGTCCAGAATCTGCACTGGATGCTGGTCATACGTCATATCGGGGCGAACGGTAATCTCCGAAAAATCCACAGCATGAGATGGATCGCTAATGTATCGACGAAGCTGCGACACATGGAAAACATTGTGAACTCCTTCCAAAGATGGCGGCAAGGCCAAGCGATAAGCTACCTCGCCAACCCTCTCCAAAATGTCAAACGGTCCAATGTATCGCGGGCTCAACTTCCCACGCTTCCCAAAACGAATCACACCGCGATTCGGGGAAATCTTCAAGAACACATGGTCGCACGGCTGAAATTCCAAAGGACGACGTTTAGCATCCGCCCAATGCTTAAAACGGTCCTGAGCAATTCTCAACCTCTCCCGAATATTCCTGACGATATCCACGGCCTCCACGATCATCTCAGGTCCCAACAGCTCCCGATCACCAACGTCATCCCAACTCAATGGCGATCGACATTTCCTCCCATAAAGAGCGACGAAAGGCGTCATGCCAATACTCGCCTGGAAGCTGTTTTTGTAAGAGAACTCCACCAAATGCAGATGGTCCTCCCACGAACCCTTGAAATCCAACATGCACGCCCTCAGCATGTCTTCCAAAATCTGGATCGTCCTCTCGGACTGGCCATCCGTCTGCGGATGGTACGCCGTGCTGAAACTCAGACGCGTACCCAAGCTCTTCTGCAAACTCTGCCAGAACTAAGATGTGAATCTCGTGTCTCTGTCCGACACGATACTCACGGGGACTCCATGAAGTCGCACAACCTCCAGCACGATTCACGTTACATCACTACCCAAACTAGGAAAAGGAAATAAAAACGGAGAGTAAAAGAATTTTACCTCCATATATCTCCTCGCTAGCGCCTTAGTGGACTGTCCCACTCGGAATGGAATAAAGTGCGCGGACTTGGTCAATCGATCTACGATCACCCAAATCGCGTCATTCTGCTTCGGACTCTGAGGTAGTCCAGTCACGAAATCCATAGTGATGTGTTGCCATTTCCACTCTGGAATCGGAAGCGGTTGTAGCAACCCGGCCGTACGCTGATGCTCCGCCTTCACTTGTTGGCAAACCAAGCACTTGGCTACACTCCGAGCCACGCTCCTCTTCATACCATGCCACCAATAATTCTGACGAAGATCCTGGTACATCGTGGTGCCACCAGGATGCACAGAATACGGCGAACTGTGTGCCTCCACCATCAACTCCTCTCTGATATCCCCAGCTGGCACACACAACCTGGCTCCGAACCTCAGCGAGCCATCCTCATGAATCAAAAAGTCAGTCCGCAAACCGGCTTCCACCTGCTCCCGAATCTTTACCAGCCTTGGATCCTCAGCCTGGCCAGCCTTAATCCGATCCACGATCGTCGACTGTACCTGCATGTACATCAACGACGAAGCCGCCCCAGGAAGAACAATCTCCACACCAGACTCGCAAAAATCCTGCTGCAATCTCCACTGCGAGTTCAAAATCATCACCGCTGGAAGCCTACTCAAAGCATCCGGAACCACATTCACCTTGCCAGGGTGAAACTGCAAATCAATATCATAATCCGCCATAAGCTCCAACCGTCGACGCTGTCGCATGTTGAGCTCCTTCTGAGTGAAAATATACTTCAAGCTTTTGTGATCGGTGAAAATCTTCACTTTCTCACTCATCAGGAAGTGCCTCCAAATCTTAAGAGCAAACACAACGGCAGCCAACTCCAAATCATGCGTCGGGTAATTCTTCTCATGAACCTTAAGCTGACGAGACGCATACGCCATAACATGCCCATGCTGATGCAACACACAACCTAGACCCTTACCAGAAGCATCGCAAAAGATCTCAAATCCACCGCTGCGATCAGGCACAACAAGAATTGGGGCAGTCGTCAACCTCTCCTTCAGAATACCAAAAGCACTCTCACAATCACCCGACCAAACAAAAGCAACATCCTTCCGCGTCAACCTGGTCATCGGCTCAGTAATACGGGAAAATTCCTTAATGAATCGTCGATAATAACCAGCAAGTCCAAGGAAACTCTGAATCTCAGACGCAGACGACGGAACATGCCACTCCCTGATGGCCCTAATCTTCTCAGGATCCACAGAAATACCATCTCCAGTCACCACGTGACCGAGAAAAGCAACTCTATCCAGCCAAAACTCGCACTTTGAAAACTTAGCATACAACCGATGCTTCCTCAAAATCTCCAACACCATCCTTAAGTGTGAGGCATGCTCTTCCTCCGACTTTGAATAGATCAGAATGTCGTCAATAAAGATAACGACAAACTTATCCAAAAAGTCGTAGAAAATCAGGTTCATCAGATTCATGAAAACTGCGGGCACGTTAGTTACGCCGAAAGGCATAACCACGAACTCATAGTGTCCATACTTCGTCCTGAACGCTGTCTTCGGGACATCATCATTCTTCACCTTCAACTGATGGTAACCACTCCTCAAATCCAATTTAGAAAACACCCTCGAACCTCCAAGCTGATCAAAAATATCATCGATGCGAGGCAACGGGTATTTATTCTTGATGGTCACCACATTCAACTCCCGATAGTCCACGCACATGCGACGCGAACCATCCTTCTTCTTTACCAGCAACACCGGTGCTCCCCACGGAGACACACTAGGATTGATATAACCCTTCTGCAAAAGCTCATCCAACTGCTTCCGCAACTCTTCCAATTCAGCAGGTGCCATATGATACGACGCCTTCGAAATCGGCTGCGCACCTGGAACAAGATCAATAGAAAATTCCAGAGCTCGATCAGGTGGCAAACCAGACATCTCCTCGGGGAAGACGTCGCCAAAATATCGCACCACAGCTGGCCACTCCGGCTCCATCTGCATAGCCACAGCCTCCACCGGCCTGGCCCGAAATCTGACAGGACCAAGCGAACTGCTACCACGACTGAACTCAAATACTGGATGTCCGGGAATCTCGAACACCACCTTCTTCCTCCGACAGTCGATCGTAGCATAGAAGCTCGCAAGCCAGTCCATCCCAAGAACTGCATCATAGTTGATGATGTCGTGGACAATAAAATCAGCGAAAAGCTCATGTCCACAGACCACCAACGAGCAAGAATTGCAACCACGATGCACCGAGATCACGCCATTCCCTGTAACAATATTCCAACTCTGGGAAAGAGGGGACGTCGACAAGGAATGCCTCTCCACGAAGCTCCGAGAAATAATGCACATCGATGCACCAGAGTCAAAGAGGACTCGTGCAGGAAATGTGCACACCAAAACCATACCTAACAATCAATTAACAATCAAACCCTAGTCTAGCAAACAACCATGTTCAAGCAAACAACACAATCTAACAATCAAAACCAGCTAGGAAAGTAACAGCTAGATTGAGGATTACCTGCGATAACCTCATCCACAGCCTCGCTCTCCACAGCGGTCATCAGAAAAGCCTGCCTCCTCGGCGGAACAGCCTGCTGAAAAGCCTGCCTCTGCGGAACAAGAGCTGCTCCACGGCCAGCAGGAACAGACGCTCGCTGCTGCAACGGCTGTGCTGCAACAGGTGCCCTCCACAGCTGATTCGCATGCCGACAATCCTTCGCGACATGGGAAGCATCACCACAAACCAGACACTAGCCCAAAAACTTCCGACACTGATCCTTAACGTGGCCAGGCTTGCCGCAGAAATGGCAAGACTTCAGAATAGGCCCTCTTGGCCTCTTAAACTGAGCAGACTGATTAGGCCTGAATCCAGGTCTAACCACAGCTCTCGTCTGTTCCACAGGCCTCTTCCCAGCACCAACAATAGACCCCCTCCTCTGGTTCACGAGCAGCTCCTGCCTCTTGGCTGCTACTAGAACCTTCTGATAAGACTCCCGGTCAGAAGAGGTCACAAAACTCTGGAGCTCCGAAGCAAGCCCCTGCAGGAACCTCTGAGCTCTCTCCTCAGCGTCCTGCACCATCTTTGGTGCAAACCGACTCAGCCTCATGAACTCTTGGTGATACATGTCCACCGACGAGTTCCCCTGCTTCAAATCGATAAAACGCTGCAGCATCTCTTCCCTGGCAGCTTTCGGGAAGAACTCACCCTCAAATCTGGCCTTGAAGGTAGCCCAAGCTATCGGCTCCACCAACATCTTCTCTTCCGCATCCCACCAATTCCGAGCATTATCCTTGAGTTGCCTCTTCGCCAAATCAACCCATCTAGCCGGGATGATCTTGGCCATCTTCAGATTGTCCTCGATGTTCTGAACCCACTCATCGGCAGCCAGAGGACCCTCAGAACCATCAAAATATGCGGGACCCAGCTCCCGAAATTGCTTCGCTCCTGGCTCAGAGCGAGGGGCATCCGGAAGAGCCCAGGCAGCTCGAGCAAGTGGAGCATTCTGGACTTGCAGAAGCACGCCCTGCTGCACTTGCATCATCTGGAGCATCATCCGCATCATTTCACCGTTGGTGGGTTCCCGCTCAGGCTCCTCATCATGAGGGAGCGCACCACTGCCCCCACCACGGGTGAAATGCCTTCCTGCCATCTAATGATACAGAAAACGAATCAGATTAGACTCATAGCTTATGACATCGGACGTCGAACTTAGTTTATTGGACATTCTAATATTATTATCGCTATTCCGTAATCGCAGTTACAGAAGGACCTGCATGGGCCACCAACAAAACCTGTCACGACCCGCTTCCCTAAAATGGAGGCGAGACGTGAAAAGGTCCGCACGAGAGTGGAGCTGTGAAGCCCAAAACCCGATAAGCGTCAATAAAACAGAAGCAGGTCCCTGTAACCACAATGGAATAACAATAATAACACAAGGAGAGACTGAAATAAAATCTCACATCTCACAAATTGTCCAACATGAAATAAGTCGAACATCCAGAAAAACCACCAGGCTAAAAGAAAGAGTCTAAAGGCCCAGAACAAGGCCAACAAAAGCAATGACATAACAAAGTATAGGTGCTACGCACCGATAACAAAGCAACTGTCTAAACAAAAGGGAAACACAATGAAAACACTAGGACTGGTCCCCAGTGTCCACGTACTCCCCGTCAAACACAAGCTCAGGCTCGGCGTCAGCAAACACATCGTCCTCAACAAGGTACTCAGGCTCAGGATCTAACATGTGTCACCCAAAAGAGTAAAGGGGCACATGTCAGCAAGTCTAAAAGACTTGGGCAAGGAAACTGAAAGTAAGGCAACTAGCAACCTAACAGTTTTAGTATGCATGACATGGCAGTTATAACATGAGTGCACAATCAAGACATGGCAAGACAATTTGTACAAGAGAACAATTATCGGGACAAGACAAGAGTAGCCAAGCTAATATCAATCTCAATCAATTCACTATTCACGTTTCACGTTGTTTTTGTAGATGTTTATGCCTTACAGCTGAATGGTGTCACATTCACGCTGATTGGCCGCTTAACAACTACCCCAACCCAGAGTTTACGCCTTACCACTGCAGTTGCTGATCGGGCAGACTCCCAGTTGATTGGCCGCTTAACTCTTACCCCCAATACCCATACGTAATGGAGCCAGGGTCCCTGCACATGAGCTCAGCAAGTGAGCCAGGGTTGCCCCGCACATGAGCTCGCATTCTTAAACATTTGGCGTAGGGGTGCACCTAGCCGGAAACAAGCAATTCGGGCATTGGCTATCGACCAACACATGGCCCGCTTCTGGAACACGAGCCAGGAACACAAGCATTTGTAGCAAAGCTACGCAATCACAGAAGCACTTAAAGAATGCAAATGACATGACAATTAATTCGCGTATCGTTAATGGAAAGTAAACATGACATGGTAATTGTGCAACATGCTAAATGTCGGAACTAGCTTCGTTGTCAAGCTAGTTCCCCAATTTGCGCCTAGGCGAGTATCATTTCGTCGCCTAGCCTCTTTTACGCCTACAACAAGAAAATGGCCTAAAGCATGGCCTAAACCCTAAGTGGCAAGTTTCACTTGCCTAGCACCGGGGATGACGATCACGAAGGTTCGTCTCGCGGATGCTAATCTACGGGGGAAATCGCTGTTATGGGGAAACAATCATCAAACAACATGAAATTTCATTAGGGTTTCATAAAAATACAAATAGGTTATGAAAACATCGAGAGATCGATTTCTTACCGAGAGGAAGCGGAAGAAACACTCCGGAGAACCCTAGGACCAGATCTGGAAACCAATGGAGAAGTTTGGAGAGTTAGGGTTTTGGGGGATTTTGGGAGATTTTGGGGATTTGATGGAGATTTGGGGAAGATGAGAGGTAGATAGAGTGGATGGATGGATTGGATGATGGATTTAGTGCTTGGAATGAAGAAATAGGGCTTGGAGGAAGATGAGGGCTCAATGGGGAGATTTTAGGGTTTAGGGTCGAGTGGAGGAAGATGAAATCGTTTGGGAGGGGTATAAATAGGTTAGTCTGGCGGCTGCCCAGAAATTAGGGTTTTAACACAGATTAGTCGGTCAAAGAGCAACCACTGACCGACTAGTTTGGCAACTAGTCGGTCGGTCGATCAACGCAGACTGACTAAGTGTAAACAGTAACTTTTGAATGAAAATAGGATTTAGATTTAGTCGGTCCATGAACAAATACTGACCGACTAGTTTAACATCTAGTCGGTCGATGAACGTTCTTAGACCGACTAAGAGTGAACAGTATTGATACTAAAATTAAGATGATGAGTTAGTCGGTTAAAGAAGCATTGCTGACCGACTAGTTTGCAACCTAGTCGGTTAACCAACGTTCTTAGACCGACTAACGATAAACAGTAACTCCTGAATAATTTAGAAAGCCAACTAGTCGGTCCAAGAAGGATTGCCGACCGACTGGATCGTCATCTAGTCGGTCAGTGCCCCTTCTTATACCGGCTAATGAGCACCAAAAGTTCCGATACGGAGCGCGGGGCCCTGGGATCGATTCCTAAGACTCCTAGGCTTGATCTAATAGTAAGATATGACCGTTATGAAGTCAGTCACGAATGACATACTTCGAAATCGACAATCCTAAGGAAGAAACGAGAAAATACGACGAATCGATCGAAAATGAAAGCTACGGAGACGAAAACCACACATGAGGAGAAAATCCACCAAAACATATATTATATTATAATAAATCCAGATACAAGAAAAGCAGTAGTTACAATAGCTTTAGCATTTAAAGAATAAGATTTCCAATCATTATCATCCCATTTGTCATTTGGTTTTTCAATCTCAGCATTTTCTACTTTAATTACAGGTGATTTATAACCTTTTTCAACAATTTGCCAAGCTTTATAATCAATAGAAATCAAGTAGATTCTCATATGATTTTTCCAATAAGCATAGTCTACTCCATTAAATCTAGGTGGTCGGGAAATAGACTGACCCTCAGTACAAGCACTATCAATGTGGTCCATGGTCAAACTAGGCTAGATCTATTAAACTGGCTCTGATACCACTTGTTGGATCTGGATCCTAGCCTAGAGGGGGGGGGGGGGGTGAATAGGCTAATAAAAATAATTCGTGCAACCCACGAATAAGCACACGTAGTTATAGCACAACCAGAGTAAATAAAATGCAGACACAGAGTACACAGCAGATTTACCCTGGTTCGGTCATCCCAACGACCTACTCCAGCCCCCAAAGCAGAACTAGTATTGAATAGCGCAATAGGTACAAAACCACAAGTTAGAGCACGCTCAGAGCACCCTCTATGTCTCTACACTCGCCAGGCTCTCAGTACCCCGCACACAGTGTTTTCTCTCACTATCAATCCTAGCAATGCTTTCTACCATCTAGTCCCAAACTAGCTGGGTCCCACTTGTCTAGTCCCAACTAGACAAGTCCCAAAATAGTCCACAAAAATGGTAAAAGTTTCCCCTACAGAGAACGTTACACTAAGACACAAATAAAGGAGTTTAGAGTTTAGAAATGCTCAGTTTGTGTCTGTGTAGGCGTCTCTGTCAATCAACACGTCGTTAGCTCCAATCTGACGCAAACGGTGTCTCAATCCGACTCCTGGATTTCAAGATACACACTGGTCTCTGTGTAAAGCAATTGCAGTTCAAATCCTTATAAAGCAGCTGTCTGTACGCTCAGCAAGTCCTTTAAAATAAAGCGGTCGGTGTGCAAGGAAGCTCAGTTCATTTCTTTTAATCCTGGGTCGGTGTGCACAGCAATTCCCAATTTAATTCAGTGCCACGTCAGCCTTCCCCTTTTTCGATTTCAATTTCTCGCAATTGCCTGCCCACGTCAACACCAAATTAACTTCGTTTCGTTTCGTTTGATCTTAATTGCATGCGAGATAATCTTAGCCGTTCGTTTCCAATCCCATGGTCACAGCGCTATTTTGCTTAGGGTATGCAGGCAACGTCGAAGGGATCTCGATGGCTACGGCAAAACGGCGGTGGCTTCTTCGACGTCTTCTTCGACAGCAGCAGCGGCAGACATGCTCCGGTGATCCTCAAGTTTGTGGCGATGACGAAGACGCGAACTTCAGCTTCTCCGGCGATCTCTCGTCAGTGTAGACAACGGCGACGACAGCGAGCTCTCTTCGTCGCCGTAGGGCATGCAGCAGCAGCAACAGGAACTCTCGCCGTCTGACTTTGTTAATGGCAGCAGACGTCTCTGGTGGCAATGCTCAGGCTCAACAGCAGCGACGGCATCTTCCTTTCGACAGTCGTGCGGCGGTCTGCGTCTTCTCCCCTACTTGCAAGTCAAAAGTTGTGGCTTTGAAGAACCATGCAAGTTGCGGCAGTAGATGCTGAAGCACACGGTTTACACAAGCACAAAATTGTCGCAGCTGCTAATTCCTTTTATTCGACCGTCAGCAAATGTTGATGCTTGCAGCTGTTTGGGTCGACAACAAGATGTGCGTGCAGCTTCTCTATAGGCAGGCCTTGTTGTTACGTTCCCTCTTTGGTCAGCAATGCATGTAGCACGGGGGAAGCTTAGATCAACATTGGCTTGTGTTCAGCTAAGCAATAGGTCGGAAAACATCAACTCCCTACACAAACAAGCACAAGATAAATTAATGATGAGAGAGAGACTTAATATTGTAGCAAACAAGGATGAATTTCTCCCCTGATGTTGAAGCTTGCGGCTTGCCCCTTAACTCCTTGCTTTGTCAATATTTTCGGCTCCTTGAAGATTTCAGCAGGGTGCTTTGGCAATGCGGGGTTTGTAGCTATGTAGATGATAGGCTTTGGTTTTTTTTGTGATTGCCGCACACCAATGTTTTAGCCCCTCTCTAATATTTTTTAGCCGCAATTTTTCTCTTCTCACCCAATAATATATATATATGATAGCCTAGGGTTTTGGAGAAAAACCCTAAGAGATAGGAATTTGAAATTGTTTGGAATTGATTGGAAGTTTGTATTTTACTAGGAATAAGTTTGGCTAGGATGAGGACACTTCCAACTAGGAAAATTGTAATTGGCTAGGGATTGGGTTGAATCAACCAATATTGGATTTGATGTGTAATTCACAAGGATTTGAAATAATCCAATCTCCAATTTGACCAAGTCAAACTTTGCTCTCCATTGACCAAGTCAAACTTCTTTGTGCACAAACACTCCATCTCTCCCAATGTGCTATACGAATAGCAATTCTGCCAAATATCGAGAATATATTGTTTTGCCAAGCCTGAAACACACTAAACACACACATTAGATATCACGACACATTTGTCAGCATCAAACCAAGATCCTAGATCGTTGTTTCCAACATAAAGCATGAGCCTATCAAAAGCCCTCAAGCTTACCTCTTACCCGTCCTCGAGTGAGCTAAGTAAAAAGTGAACTTGGCAAATAAAAATAAAGAAAAATGAATAGATGAAAAAGAAGATGAAGAGAGGAAAGTTCTTGATCATTCTCTCAGAATTCGGACTTACTCAAATAGCACGAACAATGAATAAGAAACATAGCTAAAGCTTTGTTTCGTCATATCATATGGTACAATTAATAGAAAAAAGATAAAAACAACGTGAATCGTCTGAAATATGAAATCATTTTAGAATCAGCATCATCTGGGGCATATAAAACGATAACGTGATTATAGACAACACACTTTTCAGTTGACTTCTTCTAATTGGAGTATAAGAGATATCACACATTTCAAATAAAAAAGAAGAGAAAGAGATGGTTTTCATGAATTTTATGCCAAATTTACCATTCATAGACTTCGTTATACTCTAAGTCATCTCCCTAAGTATCAGAAATTACCTAGCTTAGGTCGTCATGCACATACAAGTAGTCACACTCTCACACATCATTGCATCCCCTCCCCTAAGCTTATCTATAAGCGTGGTGGCATCAAATAGAAAATATAATCTTTTCCCATATATTTTCGTAGCTCCATATGAATAAAAAGGAAAATAAGAAATGGATAAGAAGGAAGTGTGTATATACAATAGAACTTTCTCTCTCTGTTTTTTTGTTTTGTTTTTCTTTTCTCCTTTTTTTCTTTTTTATTTATACACATGAACAATCCCAGATAAAGATACAAAGATAGAAATTTTCTTTTCTTTTGAGATTTTGGGATTCATGGAGCTTATTTTTTATAGCATGGGGAAGGTGCAAATATAAGACTCACTAAAGGGAGATTCATCAATGACTATTAGTATAGAAATGACTTTCAAGATATGTGGAGAAAGAATATAAGATAACGCTCGGTTCACTCTTTTGCATGTGCATAACAACTTCAGCAGGGTAATGTAATCGACTTAGTTTGATATCAAAAAGTAAACTTATCTAAACATATCAAAAGACAATCAAATCATTCAACCTGGAAGTTTAATACACATTTCATGCAAATAAGAAATGATAATAAAAAGCAAAGTAGTACTCCAAGTAATAGACAGTCAATGCGTGAAACTTGGTGTGTTTTTATAAAGAGTATACAATAAGGTAATTCCTAGACTTAGCCAACACTAAAATTCATTCATAAACAAATAAAACACGATGGAAGTTCTTTTTCTCAAATGCACGGTAATATATCGCATACGACATCAGAAATAAAAAGCAATAGCATGGCAAGAGATACGTGCATAAGAGTAAAGCGACTCCAAGCTATAATAATCATAGGGAATTCATCTCTAGCAGAGAAAGTAAAAGAAATAAAGATAAAATAAGAACTAACTATACACATGCAAAACACTCCAAAAACAAAGAAAACATTATGCATGGCAATAAAAAAAAGGAAAAAAAGGCGTGGAAATAAGCGAAAAATAAAGAAAAGTGAAAAATAAAGACAAAAATGAAGAAAATAAAAAGTGTGTGCCACTCACTCCCCTAAGCTAAACATCACATTATCCTCAATGTGCAAAGTGTGGCACATGGTCATATAAGATAGGGGTGGGCGGGTGTGGATGCATTATGATGCAAAATAAAAGAAAATAAAGGAAATAAATGATGATGACGTATGCAAATGGTATATGCAAATAAGCACGCAAAGTGATGAATGGATGCAGCATGGTAGATGATATATGCAAGATGGAAACAAGATGGTGGCCCAGTAATACATACTCTTCCCTAAACTGATATATATAATGCACTGCAAAATGGTGAAGATAGATTGGCAAATAAAATAATGGGGTGAGGGGTGAGGCAAAATATATGACGGGCATCAAAAGTACGTGCCTAAGCTGGTGGTGGGGCATCTTTGCCTCCCTGTGGTGGGGGTGGTGGTGGCACTGGTGCAGACTACTGAGGGGAAGACTGGGGTGTTGGCTGCTGCTGCTGCTGCAGGTGCTGAAGAATCCGGTTCAGCGTGAGCTGAATATCAGGAATCATGTCAACACGGGCCTGCTGGGCAGCAACGGCAGCTGTGAGAGCCCTAAAATCCACTCTAAGCCCGCTCAATGTCGTCTCAAATGCGCGGAGGTGGAAGTCAAGGACGTCTGGAGCAGGGGTAGAGGGTCGAACAGGTGGTGGGCGGGGGTGTCTCACACGGCCTCCAAAAACAAGTAGGGCCACTATAAGGTGTGTGTATGGTGCCGTGCTCACAACAGGATGCTCAGCCTCTAGTGGAGGCTGATACGCAGGAATGCTCACAGAAGCATGTGCAGCGAAGGAGGAGGATGGGACATTAGTAGAGGACGAGGCAGGTAGAGAGGTCATGGCAACTGCTGTGGTGACAGACACCACGACGCTCACGGTATATACAGTGGCGGGAGAGACAGAGACATCGACAACTGGGAAGGTCATGAAATATGCAAATAATGACTCTCCAGGAGTCGAAAAATCAGGGGTGGGTAGGGTCTTGGAAGTCGTGAAGGAAGAAGGCTCTCCACTCTCAAAATTAGTGGGGGCGGTGTCTCAATGCTCATATATGTGATGGGGTCAACTCTCAGTGGCATAGAAGTGGAGGTGGGAACAGATACAGCAACGAAAGAGCTCTCGACACGAGCAGAGGTAGGGACGATGTGCCAGGCTCTGAGATCAGATCAGGGGTAGGCTGAGGAAACTGAATCTCAGGGGCAAGAGGGTTAAGAAGGGGCTCTTGTGGGTCGCCATCAGGCACTAGCACATAGACAGCTGGGATGAGGAGGTCCATTGTGGGCCTCCACTCTCTACTTGCGTGTCCAATGTGGGTCCGAGCGGGACTCAGAAGCACCATATAATCTGTAGAAAGCGGACCCTGTAGCCAGACCCAATGTCGCTAACCATAGGGACGGAGCATCTTCATACGGACCAATACATCGAGAGATAGTGAAGTGGGGCACGTAGGATGACGCAAACTGGCTGGAAGTTCAATCCCAAAAATGGGAGCTAGGAGGATAATTAGACCGCCACAACATATCGCCTTCCTAGATGCGACCACGGAAAAAATGCGGTCTAAATACCACCTAGCTATATCTATCGAAATGGCAGGGACTAAGATGTCCCTATCGCCCTCCAATGCTCTCTCCTGGGTCATCGCGTGAGCTTGAAGAGCTCCGGCGTGGACACCGTCCCAACCTATGGCCTGGCTAAAATGGTAGTTGCCAAAAAGCGATGTGCAATCTGTAGGCAAGGATGGACTATGGAAGAGGCCTTAGCCCGGCTAGGGTCAAAGCGGTGCATGCCAATGATCGTGTCCCAGAAAGAATCAGAAGCAAATACAGACGAGGTATGGTGCATGGGACCGTAAGCTCGGTCATGGTCTGGGACAGGGGGCCAGTGAAAGTAAGCTCGGAGCATGTCATGCAAAACTTGCACTCACGATCCATAAGCCTAAAAGAATATCCACTGGGAGCTCTACAAATAGAACTCAAGACATCGAGAGTCGGTCGGACAAAGGTGTCCGCCGACACCGACAAAAATTCGTGCCACCCCACGTTGTCATACAACTGGAGCAGGCCCTATAGTACCCCTAGGCTCTCGAGTGTGTCAATATGCTTGGAACCTAGTGGGTATGATCTGACGCTTGGAAAGCCCCTCAAATTTGGCATGGTGCGCGTCATCTCTGAAGGTGATCCTAAGCGTGTCGATCACAGGGGTTGGCTATACTGATGGGGATGGAATAGGTGCAATGGAAGATGGGAGTGTGGGAGGTGGATCGCTATGCAGCAAGGACTCTGCTCAGAGGAAGAAGAGCCAGGGTCACCGGTCCTCTTCTGCTTGGTAGTAGACTAATGCGTACTAGACCTAGTGTGGGGTGGGTGCATGGAGGCATGAGCAAATGCCGTGAAACATGCTACAGTCACAAAGTGAAAAAAATAAAATAAGGAACGAGTGTACCAAGCACGATGCAAATCCATGCGAGCAAAATGAGTGAGAGGCACTTCTCCTAAGCTCTGAATCAGCGTATAATCTCCCCCAAGCTATCCTGAAGCACAAACAAAAATTAATTAGCATTAAAATTCATCCAATTATGGAGTTAATCAAGAGTAATAGGCAAGAAATAGGGTTGAAATAGGAATGTGGTTAGATTTGGGCTTACGAATAGGGTAGGAAAAGAAAGGGGCGGATTAGGAAGAGATGCGGGTGTGGTGGCCCGTTTAAGTCACTCGGCCGAGTGACGATCGTCACTCGGTTGAGTGGCTTAATCTTAAAAATCTTGAATCTGGGCACTTCGGCTGTGTCGAGTGACTCGGTCGAGTGGTTCGAGTCACTCAGGCGAGTGGCAAGTTCCACTCGATCGAGTGGCAAATAGAAACATAGTGTGGATTTTTCGAAAATTCTGCTATAGTCACCTACCCGGTCGAGTAGAAATAGTAACTCGGTCGAGTGAACTGATCTACTCGGCCGAGTAAATATGCCTCATAGTACATTTTATAGTGATATTCAAGATAGAATTCTCTCGGTCGAGTGACAAAGTCACTCGGTCGAGTGGCATATAATTTCCAGAGGGGGTTTTTAGACTTCCCTGTATAATATCCCACTTGGTCGAGTGAGATCTTAACTCGGCCGAGTGAGAATATCACTCAACCGAGTGGCCTGCTCTTTTCAGCTCCAAACTTTCTGTTTTTCTCCAGTTTTTGATTATTCCTCTCCCGTCAGTTTCTTCCTTCCTTTGGCATTTAACCGTGCCCCTGGAGCTACTCTCCATCGCCATGGCTACCCTCCATTGAATTGTTTCCTCGTATCTTCTTCCTGCAATGAAAAACGTTTGCCCCTTGTCAAATTTTTATTAGGCTCTTGACTCTCTTAACTTTTATAAATTTAAAACGAAAATGAGAGCTAAAATTCAACTAAAAGAACTAATATAGAACGTTGGGTTGCCTCCTGATAAGCACTCATTTAAGGCCTTGAGTTCGACCCCTTAAGATTTCTTTGTTTAGCGCCTACTGTTTGGTGCATAGGAGATGCACATGTGAAACTTCTCGGGGAGGCCGTGAGGGTTCAGATATTGCACTTGTTCTTCTTTGGCCTCCTTAAAGCGTGCTTCCTCTTTAATGGTATTATGGGATGACTCCCCCAAGCATTTGTTCTTGGCTTCCTTTGGCTTTCCCGGCAGTGAAGATGTGTTCGCCGGTGGTGATTTCTTTCTTTGCTTCACCATAGAGAGCTTGAAGAGCTCTCTAATCCTTACGACATTAGCATCGTTCTCGTATTCCTCGGTGAGAGGATCCGGTGTGTCTCCAATTGGAGCGCCGTTTTTAGAAATTGGCACTCAATCAAGACTATCCGCGTGCAAAGCTCCAATGGCATGTGGCATGGCTACATCGATGACCTCGTCAAGGAGGTCCATATAATCACCTTCCTCCAGCGAGGATCTATTCTTCATGGTTCATGGGAGGTGAAACTCGACTTCAATATTTCCATTGTTGAGTGACAACGTTCCCTCCCTTACTTCAACAATAACTCCAGTAGTAACTAAGAAGGGGCACCCAAGTATAAGAGATGTATCACCCTCTTCTTTCACGTCCATGATGACAAAATCACATGGTATGCATAGTCCTCCCGGTATTTGCAATGACACATTCTCGGTGATCCCCACCGGCCTAGTAATCTGCCCATCGACGAGTTGAATCTTCATATCCGTGGCTTTGAGGTCGATCCCTGTATTGAGCTTCTTGAACATGGTAAGAGGCATGAGGCTCACGCTCGCATCCAAATCTACCAAAGCATTTTGTTGGGGGACTCCACCAAGATTGCATGGAATCCTAAAACTTCTGGGATCCTTTAGATTCTTCGGCAACTTTTCTTCATTAATGGACCAAGTACTTTGTTCGACGAGCATGATCTTCTCCGTTCTTTTTCTTCCTGTGATCAGATCTTTGAGAAACTTTGCATTGTTGGGATTTCAATAATTGCATCAAGGAACGGGATGTTCAAGTTAATACCTCTTAAGTACTCCAAAAAATTGGCAAACTTCTTCTCCAATTTGGCCTTTGCCAACCGTTGAGGAAATGGTATCGGTGGTGTATATGTTCGCTCCTTCTGAGGCTCATCAATTTCAGATTTTTCTTCATTGTTTGTTGTCGCCGTGAGCTCCTTTTCTTCCTTACTTCTCTCTTTCTCAACCGAGGCCTCATCCCTTGAGCTTCTAGTTTGGACCATGACAGGAGTGGTGTCCTTCCTGCCTCCAGTAGTAACCGCCACCACTGCATTGATGTGGCCGGTGTTGCTCCTAGGATTTGGCTCCGGTTGAGCCGACAATTGATGTTAAGCCTTATTAAGCTAGGTAATCTGTTCTGCCAATTGCACCACGATTGTGTTATGACTATCTTGGCCTGCCGTCAATTTGGCATTGATCTCGGCCATAAATTCTTCAACTCTAGTCTCATGCTCTAACCTCTGTGGTGCCAGTGGTGGATTTTGGGGCCTCCATCCTTGATTGAATCTGGCGGGGTCTATAAGGCCCCAGTTGTTACCTCTATTGGAACTGTTGTTGTTGCGATGGCCTTTGTTAGTATGGTTGTTGTTGCGGTGGCAGCCGGGCTTTTTGTTGTTGTGGTTGTGTTTGTTGAGAAGGTGTTAAGGCTCCACTGTTGTTAGCATATGAAAATCTGGGGTGACACTTCCAAGACAGATTCACCGAAGATCCATTATTAGCTCCACCTTGAACATATTAAACTTGCTCTATAGCTTCCTCACTAGCTCTCCGCCAACTTACATAACTTGGACTTGCCAATCATTAGATGTAGATTTGTCAGGTGCAACATGAGGCTTGCATATCTTCTTCTCAAGTCTCTCTATCACTCTAGATAGAGAGTCAAACTTCGTCGCTAACTGCGCCACTGCGTTTGCTTCGTAGAAGCTCGTCGGCTTCACAAATGATGATGTTTGGCCCCTCTCATCAGTATCAGCCCACTGCTGATTGTTAGATGCCATCTCCTCTAATAGTGTCGTAGCATCCTCTGGCGTCTTTAACAATATAGCTCCATTGGCGGTGGCATCGATGATCATCTTTGTATCTGCCCTCAATCCATTGTAAAACCAGTACACGAGCTCCCAATCATCGATGCTATGGTAGGGGCATTGGTGTTGTAGATCTTTGAAGTGCTTACACACCTCATATAAAGATTCTTGGGGCCCTGACTTAAAAGACATCAAGGAATTTCTTATCTTCACTGTCTTCGACGGTGGATAGAACTTGTTGACGAATGCGCTTGCCAGCTCGTCCCAAGTAGTGAAGGTGCCATGTGCTTGCGTCATCAACCAATATTGATCTTTATCTAAGAGAGTGAAGAGGAACAGGCGTAGACAGATGGTGTCCTCCGGTACATTGGGGATATGAAAAGTGGCGCAATTTGCCAAGAACATCTAGAGATGGTAATGCGGATTTTCATGCGCATTTCCATGGAAGGTGTCTTGTTGCATCAGCACAACAAGCCCCATTTTCAGCTCGAAATTCTTATCTGGCGGCAACTCTGGCATGAGTATGGAAGATGTAGTAGCCGAGTTGTTTGGAGTAAACCTATCCCGGATGGAAATATACCTAACGGGCCTTTGGTGAACATTCTCCTCTGCCATTTGATCTTCCCCTAGAATTTGTCTCTTTTCTGCTCTTAATCTCCTTGTCGTGTGCTCGATCTCGGGATCAAATAATTAATTCTCCTCAGTCGCCCTCGATCGTGTGTACATGCATAGAAAAAGAGATTAGTGTTACCATAATAGAGGAATAAAAAGAAAATAAATATCTAAGTAATGGTGTAGAAAACCATAGCCTCGCTCGCAACGGTGCCAAAAACTTGGTCGTCCCGGAATACAACTCCAGAAATAATGTAGTTTTACCACAAGCCCACAGTAAAGTGGTAAGCAAGAATCGATCACGAGGAGGAACTAATAATGATAATCTATATGATTTAATAAGCTATTAGTGGAAAATTAGCTTTGAAATAGTTGATGTCACAATCGTTCAAGTATCGATGCAAATTCAATATATAAAGATGTCTAGGGCTTGGAAATTCCCACTATAGATCTCAAGTGATCAATGTGAATTATGAATCTCAATGTTACTAAACTTGGGTTTAAGGTGAACTTGTCGTAACTAAATAGAGAACCAACGCACACTCTCTCGCTACTCAAGTCTATAGCAATCTAAACTAGAGCCTCGCTCTCGCGTAATCCTATTTCAAAATACTAGCATTAAGATCGACAATTATATCCAATCCCAACTCAAGCTCACTCTCGTGCAACTCAAGTTTGGATCTAGATCGTGATAGTTTGTACTCGTTTCACTGTCGTGCAAATGAATATAAGTATATAAATATAATAAAGATGCTAGCTTTGGTCTTTTTCGAGCATCAAATCTATTGAATCTCGATTATAGATCTAAATCGAATATCTAGGGCTTCCCATAGATCAAGATCCTCCCTCGAGCTCTCAAGATCCAATAGAAATCCCTAGCTATCCGTAGTAATCCAATCACAATCTAACCTTTAGCAATCCTAGCAACATTGAAATTCAACAAATATCACAAACTTACTTTAGATCCATTGGTTCATCCCTTTGCCCTAGAGCAAGGGAATTACTCACAAATCACCATGAAAATCGCAAAAGAAATCAGATCTAAGAAGAGATATATCATAAAAATATAAACTTTCAAGGGTTTTAGAGATACCAATGTAAATTACAAGCTTCAACAATAAAATCAAGATCCAAGTCTTCAATCTCTCGTCAAAAGACCTCTTTAAACTAAAATTAAAACTTTGAAACTAAAAGTATGGAGTCTCTTATTGGGTTAGAGATAAATATGGGTATTTATACATGCCCAAAATCTGGGTATTTTTACATCTGAGTAAGACTGACTGCAGACCCTCTCAAAAATTGAGAAGAGGCCAAGATTTTCTTCACAAAATACGTCGCCACTCAGTCGAGTGGGACTCCCACTTGGTCGAGTGGAAATTAGCACTCTGCCGAGTACATTTTAGCCCTTCTTTCGGCTTGAGTTATCGTATCAGCTTCACTCGGTCGAGTGAGCTGCTTCACTCAGTCGAGTGAGCCGCGTCACTCGGCCGAGTAGCATGTTTCAGCACTCTTTTCTTCTTCTCCTCGCTTCCTCGTCGATTCCTTCGACCTTATGCTTCTTCTACTTATCCTCCAGCGTCATTAGCTATCCGATATCATCGTGGGTGATGCTCCGGCATGCGTGTAAGTGCTCTTTGCTCTAAATTGCTCCCAATTGCTCCATATCTCCTGAAATCAGATAAAACAGTGAAATAGTGAAATATATCGGGAAATCGTCGTATAATCGCTAAAATCGTGATATAAGCAGTCAAAAATGGCATGCAAAAATGTAGATATAAAGCGTAAAACATGAGCCTATCAATGTACATGCTATCTCAAGGCATTGCGAACTTGCGTCTGCTAGATCCTGAAATTGAGGCCATTGCAAAAAGGCTTAATGTCAAAAGAAGGAGGAGATTAGATATTGAATCAATGGCAGAGATCCAAAATCCTAAAAATGGTCCTCCACCGCCCCCACCACCGGCTCCCAGATCACTCTTGGGATTCTCCATGCCCTTCAATGGGCCCACTTTTAGCATCCGGAATCTACCGGTGGAGCCCAATAACTTCGAGTTGAAGCCGTCTCTCATCGACTTTGTGCTACGAGATCAGTTCAGAGGATCTCCTATGGAAAACCCAAACGACCATCTCAACAATTTCTTGGAGAAGCTGGATATTTTGAAGATGAATGGCATCACGAATGATGCCAATAGGATGAGACTATTTCCCTTTTCTCTTAGGGACAAGGCAAAGAATTGGCTTAGAAGCCATAGTACTAACACATTCACTACATGTGATAGTCTATCCATTGCTTTTCTAACCAAATACTTTCCTCCAGGGAAAATAACGAAGATGTGCAATAAGATCACTAATTTCAATCACATGGACCAGGAATCCCTATTCGAGGCTTAGGAGCAATTTAAAGACCTAAACGCAATTGTCCACACCATGGTGTGTCCGATTGGCTACTCATCCAAGCGTTCTATAACGGACTGACCCGAGAAATGAGAATGTTGATTGATGCGGCTACTAATGGCGCAATAATCGGTAAGACTCCGGATGAAGCAAAGAACTTGTTAGAAGACATGGCCGCCAACAAGACTCATGTAGCAATGAGAGGAGCACCTCCAGAAGGGAAGGTAAGTATGACCTCGATGAGGTATCCCTACTCTTGGCTAAGTTTGATGCTTTATCCAATGCAACTTCTATATTTTGGCTTGGTGCTACTAACCCGCCCATCGGCTCTTTGTGAGGCATGTGGTGTGCAGGGACACCAAGATAATGCATGTTCCACATCTTTGGTAGAACCTTTGGGTATGAGCATTGAGCAAGCTAATACTTTATACCAATGTTGCGTGTTTTGGGTCCTTAGGTCTATAAAAATCGACGTCCGACCTAGGTCAGTCGGATGACAAAAGCATAAATTGCAGTGGAAAAAATATTTAAAACTATTTTAAATCCAGCACTAAAGAGAACACACCCTAGCCAAGATCTCTACTATCACGGGGTTGGGTCCGACCAACCCCAAAGGATAGATCTATCTAACATTTGCAATTATAAAGACATGAATATTTAAACTACATACCTTTCACTTCATTTCTGCAGAATACGAAGCGTCATTTTCAGCAATATTTCTTTGGCCCTGTGCCGCTTCTCCCGAGCCGAACCACATCCCGAGCCGATCCACATCCCTAAGCCGAACCGCTTCCTAAACCGCACGCGTCCCGAGGCGAGCAACACCCATGTAACCGAGCCAACCACGTGTCGAAGAAGATGTCACCTTGAGTGGATCCTCCATCAAGACTTCGGATCCGATCCGAGCTCCTTCGTAGCTTTCTAAAGCCTGATCAGGAGCAAGGAAGAATTTAGGGAGAGAGTGAATAATTAATTTAAGTCTTAATTCGAGCATACTCCAAACTTTTGGGAGCTTCTCGGAATTAGAGACTTGGTGCAAATTTTCAAGGAGAGTGTTGTTCCCTATTTATATAGGCAGCTGACGACTCCCCTTCTCATCATATCTGATGTAGGACTAAAGAGTGTTGGTCCCTATTTATATTGCCTTTCAGAAAGGCCAATCTTTAGCGAATTTTTGCTCCCTCACCGTTGAGCTTCGCAAGTGATACAACCTATCAAATTGAAGAGCACTAAACGGTGAACGCATAGAAATAGAAACAAACGGGGGTCAATTTCGACTCCGTTTGACCCCTCACGCGAAGTCACAAAGATGACATAAAAACTGTGTTTCGCTGAAAAATCCAGCCGCCACAAGGGTTTTTTAAACCCAAATTATGGGACCCACAATGGGGCCCACCTGCGTAAGGCGCTAGCTGGCGCATGCAGGTGCCAGCCCCCCAAAAAAACCCGTGCACAGGCGTTGGGCGATGCCTGAGTCCCGCCTCGGCCCAGGCCCAGGCCCAGGCGCCCAGGTTCCTGGGCATAGGCCCAGGCGACTGGGCGCCTGGGCTTGCCCAGGCCAGCCCTTGGGCTTGTCCATATTGAGTCGCCCCCTTTTTTAACATTAAAAAATATTTTTAAACAACTTTGAAAATAAACTTTTAATGTTATGTTTAAACCCCCTTTTAAACATCTTTATTGGGCTCCTTTAGACACGGAGTTGCGCACGAGTTTCTCCCTGACTTTCGTGGAAAAATCCTCTTCATTTCTATGCATATATTATTTAAAATATGTCTGCAAACACTTTACGACATATTAAAAACCATTTAATATTAAAAACCATTTGCATTAAATACAAATGAACTGAGGACATACATATCTCAACATCTCCCACTTGCACTCAGGATCATTTATCCCGAATTCATAATATTTTATGCTTACATCGCAAACTATTTGCAACTTAATTAATTCCCATACATCCAATGTATTATCTCCCTTAATTATACATATTACTTGACGAAGTTCTCACTCTGTGTGAGACCCTACAGCATGACCCTACTACAGGTGGGGCTCAAAACCCCCAGACGGTAGTGACCATGAGCAGCAGATGTTGTCCCTATTTCGGTAGCATAATTATATGGTTAACTCATTGACATAAGTATTGTCGGGGCCACCATGACTGTGTCAGTGATGAATACCGCAGTTTTAGTCCATTCGTCAAAAATATGTCTTCTACTCAAGCCTAGGGTACGGTCAAACTGTCCACCCCATTAGCTCAAAGCCGATTAGTCCCCATCGGTCCTTAATCAAATAATATTGGACTTCTTCCAACATACTTGATCAAAGGTTTTCACTAAAGACCGAACTAACACATATGATGCTAACTCCCCATAACGGGAGAGACAAATTCTCTCTGGGTCATTACTTTCCTCACACGCTTCAAGTGTTACCCAACCAATGACCTTTCGACAGGCCTTGCCTCGAAGCTAGGTCAGAAATCTAAGTGACACCATTCGTGTACATGTTTGTACAATGACCTCAAGTCTAAGGACCAACTAGCCTATCATCACTAAGATTTATCACTGACAAGATTATTATGTTAACCATGTGATAACTATCGTTGGGTCGTTCAATGAACTCATTCTCCAATGAGCACATGTGTCTCATCTCCGACTATGCCAAGTCAAACGACCATGCGATCATCATCACCACGCCATTGTGAAGACAAAGACACAATGGTCTATCCGATGTTTCGATATCCTTTTCTCGAAACATCTATAACGAGGAACTATTTTAGACTTATGCTACTAACGGTCAAACAATCCTCCATGATCAAGATCCTCATTTCGATACTGGTTTAACCTCGCATTAAGTCTTAGGACTTTACCTAAGTTCTAATGTTGACTACATTATTATTAACTTATATAAATTCTAACCATATAACTCACTGTAATTTTGAACAAGATGTTTATACACTCACATAGAGATAAATTGCATTGAGTTCGATGTCATACCTATCTCCCAACATCTTTCACTTGCACTCAGGCCCATTTATCCCGGTATCTCATACCGCATTTACAGATAAGTCTCTTTAGACTTTATATGGCAAAGCCTTCGTAAGTGAATCTGCTAAACCGTATTTAGTTATAGACTTAAGGAGTTTCTATGTTCATGTTAGACCACACATTTGAATCTCATCCAAATAATTTCCTTGGTCTTTTGGAATGCATAATATTTGACTTTCCTGGATCTCATCCAGCTCATCGTACCTTACGAGAATAATCATAATTAGTTACTGTTCATTTACACCGTTCAAAATCATTTCTGATAAAGTGTCAAATTTTTGATCACTTTTTCAAAACAAATGTTCCGGCTCCCTGATGCCTCACATGCTTCTTATTCGCTCCTACTGACCTTGAAAACTCTTTGCCTGATTCATATAAGTTTGTTCTTCTAAATCACATTTAGAAAACAAACTTTACATGAATGCTCTAGTTTTCGTGGTCATCATGAGCATTTACATCGAGTCTAATCCGAATAGATCCATACACATCTGTTGGCAAGAAAGTTTCATCACAATCCATTTATAAGATTTTTGATGATAACTTTCTCAACCAGCATAACTGTACTTCACTCTTTTCATCTGAACCAATCTTCTATCTTGAACATTCACTTGCAGCCAAAGGAACACTTTCATCGGTTACGTAAACTAAAGTCCATACTCTATTTACATGCACTGACCTTTTCCGGATCGCATCAAGCCATTTCTTAGAGTCACTACTCTGAATGGCATCTTGGAAGTTGTCTAGGCCAACATCAATTATGTTGTCTTACTCGACTTTTTGTCTCACGATACTTGAGTAATCCTTTAACTTCCTAACCATTAATTTGAGGAATATCATATTGATAAGGTCCTCACAGAACCTTATCAAGAACCTAGGAATTACTATCTGGGGATTAACCTAGAAGGAGGATTGTAACTCAAAGTCACTTAACATACATTGCACCATGTCTAATAAAGTGTGATTCATGCTCTCCAACATACCGATGTGTTAAGAGACTTGACTTGAGAGAAAATCACATTTTCCTTTAATTACGCAATAATTATATATCTAAGTATTTGACTCTTCAATCTGATTAAGCAGTTCAAATACTTCTCACTGTGTACTCTATTTTATCATACTTGTGTTTCATCAAGAACACGTGTCGTAATAAAATAAGTATAACATATTTAGGTTAATTTTGACTTGGGCCTATATACATATGTATGTACAAGACCGTGAGTTCTCCAACTCATTCTCCCACTGTCTTACAGAAAGTGTTTGGCCATCATACCTTTAAGACAAGGCTTATAAGTATCTTTTGACTCATAATACGAGAGATCAAAACTGTCTTTGTGTGGCTTGTCAAGTCTGTTCTCATCGGTACGGCCTAGTCTATTTTTCCATAGATAAAGTTTTTATAACTTGCGTATTCGTGTATTAATATTTAATACAATATCGTTATACAAAACATTCACACCGTGACATTGCTTCAAAAGCAAAGTGACGACATTCACCAAAATGTGTTCTCCTTTTGTATAACAATTATCCTGAAATCATGACATCAAATATGTCAATTTTCAGTTCCTCCTACTTTTATCTTTCCTTATCATGGTCAAAACTTTCTTTCTCAACCGACTTTCCTCAATGCCTTCTCTGTTCTAAATCACATTTATACAATACTTTCCCACCAAAAAATATTAGCTGTGCAAGCACCACACTTATCCAAACACTTGAGCTCCATAACCTTGAGTTGACTCAACAATTTGCTTGACTCAACATCTGATTTGGATACATTATCTTGCACCACTCGTGCACTCATCTTTGAGCCAAATATTTAGATCGAAGTTTTGAATCTTGCGAATCGAAACCGTTTTCCATACAACCTTGAGTTGACTCAACAAATTGTATGAAGAAACTTTCTTTGAACATCAGTATGTTCAAGCCGCCCCTCAAAAAGGCGAGTGACAGGTAGCATGCTTTTATTTTCTTGGACATAGAGTTTAAGGAAATCATTGTCCGTAAGCTTGTGCTAGGAAGGACAGTTTAAGATCAGTGAGAATCTGGTTTAGACTATCAAACTTGATTTGAGTTGATATTCCTTAAACAATCATCTTGACCAGTTTACATTTCCCTTTAGGATATTATGTCATAGATTCCATCTGGCGAAACATAGAACTATCCTAGTATAAATATGTTCAATCAACTATATCCTCCCACTATGTTAGCGATCATCTTAAGCCATATAGATGAACGAATAATAATATTTTGTGAGAAAGGGACCCGATCACCATGCGTCTCACAACCTTGAGTTAGCTTAACTATGCGATCGGTAGACGACTCTTCATTAATCACATCGAATGTGATTCCCTTATGAGTTTTACCCCTAGTCACTTATGACCTTTAGTTGGCTCAACAAATTATAACAACTAGTCTAGTCAGACCCTTACTTTCTTGTCCAATCCTAACTTACACCGGCACTCGGTTTGTTAACGACGCGATGTTTTCGGTTAAGTCGAACTACATCACATGTTTAATGGAATTGGTTCCCAAAATATAGTCATGTTACTGCTTGAGTTGACTCAATAACTTAACATGAAATCCATAGTTTCCAAATTCCAAAAGTAAGGAGGGCTATGGCTAATCTTGAAGAAGATTTTTAACGTAATTGACTAGATGTAATCAACGGTATCACATAATCATAATTTGCATCCTTACGGTCCAGCGAAACATGGCTAGAGATTTAACTAGACCAGGATCATTATCTCCAGTCGAGCTAAGGTGATCCACAACACAAGTCAAAACACACTAGACCGGATCATTGTCCACTAAAGGAAACTTACTATTCATGTGTGTGCCATCGACTAGATATGAGTTCATTAAAACTAGTTAATCCTATCAACTAGTTGAACCCTAAAATTTGAAATTATTAGGATTGGTTAATAACTTTTATTAATGTCCTTAACTGTAAGGTTTTTTAAGGTTCTATCCTAATCATGTATTAGGCATTTAAAATGTTGCAACAGTTTTAAATCATAGCACGTCCTTCAAAATTATCATATAATTTATTGAAATATTTTAATGGCTAACCTAATAGATCTTATTGTATTATCACATAATTAACAAGAAACATTATCTAACCATTAAAATTTTATCATCTAAACATTTTAGCATGACCACATAGCAAATAAAATTATCTCATAATTTTTTGCTAAATGAAACTTAAATTTTATCTCATAAGTTTAAGTTACATTAAAATTATCACATAATTTTAAAATTTTAATTATTAAAATAATCACATGATTTTAAAATTAAATCTAATTTTCAAAAAAAAAGTTCGAAAATAAAATGTCACATGAAAACGACAATTTCATAGTTTAAATAAAACCTCCATCTAATGGAGAAACATGTTGTATCGCATACAATTTATAAATGCAAAACATATAAATGTAGACTAGCTCCGATACCAATGTTGGGTTTTCTGGGTCCTTATGGCTATAAAATCGACGTCCGGCCTAAGTCGGTCAGACGACAAAAGCATAAATTGCAGCAGAAAAATAGATTTAAAACTATTTTAGATACAGCCCTAAAGAGAACCCCTAGCCAAGATCTCTAGTATCCTGGGGTTGGGTCCGACCAACCCCTAAGGATAGATCTATCTAACATTTGCAATTATAAATGCATGAATATTTAAACTACATACCTTTCACATTGTTTCCGTAGAATACGAAGCGTCGTTTTCAGTAACATTTCTTTGGCCCCGCGCTGCTTCTCCCGAGCAAAACCATGTCGCAAGCCGCACCTCATCCCATGTTGAACCGCTTCCCGAACCGCACCGCATCCGGAGACGAGCAACACCCTTGTCACCGAGCCAACCATGCACCGAAAAATATTTCACCTTAAGTGAATCCTCCGTCAAGACTTCGGATCCGATCCGAGCTCCTTCATAGCTTTGCTAAAGCCCGATCAGAAGCAATGAAGAATTTAGGGAGAGAGGGAATAACAAATTTAATTCTTAATCCGAGCATGCTCTAAACTTTTTGGAGCTTCTCGGATTTAGAGACTTGGTGAGAGTTTTCAAGGAGAGTGTTGGCCCCTATTTATATAGGCAGCTGACCACTCCACTTCTCATCATATCCGATGTGGAACTAAAGAGTTTTTAAAGAAAAAAATTAATTAAATTTTACTTTTCATAAAGGCCAACCTTTAGCAAATTTTTCCTCCCTCATCGTTGAGCTTTGCAAGTGATACAATCTATCAAATCGAAGAGCACTGAACGGTGAACACATAGAAACAAACGGGGGTCAATTCTGACTCCGTTTGGCCCCTCAAACATAGTCACAAAGATGACTTAAAAACCGTGTTTCGCAGAAAAATCCACCTGCCACTAGTGTTTTCAAGCCCCTAATTGTGGGCCCCACAATAGGGCCCACTTGCATCAGGCCCTAGCTGGCGCCTGCGGGTGCCAGCCCCAAAAAAAACCCGTGCCCAGGCACTGGGTGACGCCTGGGTCCTGCCTGGACCCAGGCCCTGGCACCCAACGCATGGGCTTGTGCCTTGGCGCCTGGGCGCTTGGGCCCTGCCTGGGCCCAGGCCAAGGCCAGCCCTTGGGCTTGTCCATCTTGAGTCCCCTCCCCCCTTTTTAACATTAAAAAATATTTTAAAACAACTTTTAAAATAAAATTTTAATGTTATGTTTAAACCCCCTTTAAACACTTTATCGGGCTCGTTTGGACATGGATTTGAGCACGTTTTCTCCCCGACTTTCATGGAAAATCCTCTTCATTTCTATGCATCTATTATTTAAAATATGTCCGCAAACACTTTACGACATATTTATAAATCATTTAATATTAAAATCCATTTGCATTAAATAAAAATGAACTGAGGGCATATATCCATCAACATTTGAAGGGTTTTCTAGGTCCTTATGGCTATAAATACGATGTTCGGCATAAGTCGGTTGGACAAAGTTATCAATGCAGTACCAAAAAAATAGACTTAAAACAATTTTAAATCAAAGCCCTAAAGATTAGGAACTCTATCCAAGATCTCTACTATCTCGGAGTTGGGTCCGACCAACCCTTAAGGATAGATCTATATAACATTTGCAATATATAAACGCATGTTTAATTTAAACTACTTACATTTCACTTTGTTTCCGCAGAATACGAAGCGTCATTTTCAGCAATAGTTCTTGGCCCCGAGCTGCTTCTCTCAAGCTGAACCGCATCCCGAGCCGTACCTCGTCCCGAGCCGAACCGCTTTTCGCACCGCACCGCTTCTCGAGGCAAGCAACACCCTTGTCGCCAAGCCAACCACATGCCGACGAAGATTTCACCTTGAGTGGATCCTCTGTCAAGACTTCGGATCCGATCCAAACTCCTTCGTTGCTTTTGCT
>CM061142.1:310612267-310989767 GCA_030789695.1 Scilla litardierei | reverse complement strand
GTGTGTGTGTGTGTACACGTGCACGTGCGCCAAGTCAGTGTGTGACTATGTGTAGTGTGAGTGTGAGTGTGTCATTATGTGTGTGTCTATGTGCCAAGTCAGTGTGTGTGTGTGTCTTTGTACCTATGTATGTGTGCCAAGTCTGTGTGTGTGCGCACGCGCGTGCCAAATCTGTGTGTGTGTGTGTGTGTGTGTGTTTGTGTGTGTGTGTGTGGTCGCGTGTGTGTGTGTGTGTGTGTGTGTGTGTCTGTGTGCCAAGTCTGAGAGAGAGAGAGAGAGAGAGTGTGTGTGTGTGTGTGAGTAAGTGTGTCACTGTGTGTGTATACCCGTAAAGTAATTCAATTAAACTCAATGATATTTCACATGACATCGTATGATATTACATTTTGGAATCATAATTGTTTTTGAAAATATTGATGGATTTTGAAACTTGACAAATTGAATGCAATATCTCATAATTAATAGCATGTGTTTACATATCATAGTTTGATATATCGCATACCTATAGAAATAAGTTCATCACAAATTTTTTAGAATAGATTCATACATGGAATTCATTAGTAATCATTGAATTTAATGAAATTACTTTACATGCACACACACAATGACACACAAACAAACAAACAAACAAACAAACAAACAAACAAACAAACACACACACACACACACACACACACACACACACACGTATGTACACACGCGCCGCGCGCGCGCACGCGCACACACACACACACACACACACACACACAGAGAGAGAGAGAGAGAGAGAGAGAGAGAGAGAGAGAGAGAGAGAGAGAGAGAGAGAGAGAGAGAGAGAGAGAGAGAGAGAGAGACTTGTCACACAGACACAATGACGCACACATGCACGCAAACCCCCACACACACCCAAACACACACTGTCTTGGCACACAGACACACACACACACACAATCGTTAGTAAGATTTTAATAAAAAATATTGAATATCAACATATTCAGTACAATCGACGGCGCATCGATCTCCGTACTTCATGTTGTTTGCACGGGCAAATCTTTTGCAGCCTCTTCGCAGTGCTACCTCCGACGCCATGTTCGGGATTGGACACTTACAACACTAAAGCCAAACCATCCACACCCAACCTTTTGGATCCTTCGGGTCACCTCTTGTCATTCCGGTCGAAGTCCTACGCATTCTCTGAATCGCAGTGGAATGCACTGCAACGTAAATCATGCATGCTTCATCAACCATATCATAACAGAAGGGGGCAAAAAGAGAGGAAACGAGTATATTCATGTCCAAATATAATAGCTCTACCACTTGGCCATTCGAGATGTTGTGGGTGCTCAATTTGACCTCAATACGAATTTTTTGTTTGCACTAGCCTTGCAGGGCCTTTCTTTGCACTAGCCTTAGATAATGATGCTAGGCCTCGAGTACGGATAACGGTTCCGTCGGTAATTTTGAATATTTTAATGTTAATTATTGAGGATTCGCTAACGGAACCGTCAGCTTTAATGCTTATTTTGCTGTTGGAACCGTCAGCGTTACTGCTTATTTCGCTGACGGAGCCGTAAGTGATAATTCTTATTTCACTGACGATTCTGTCAGCATTAATTAAACTATCTTTGATGGTTTTGAATGCCATCAACAACTATTATTGACAGCCACCGTCAGTAATAGTATTACTTACCACAATCCACTGACGGAACGGCTGATGGTATCTTACCGGCATCGAATATTTTCACTGACGGTGTTATGACCTTTACTGATGACAAAAGCAATCAGTAATGGCCTTTTTTCCTGGGGTGTAACTTATATTAATTTGCTAATATAAATCTTATTTGCACTTGTTAGTGCACGTGTACGGATCATGGTGAAGTATCCGCATATCCGACCCGTTTGGTGCCAAAACCTGAAATCCGTCGCTTAGAGCGAAGTACTACTTGGTCAAACGAATGGCTCACTCGACCGTTAAGCTTCCACTGAAAATCAGGGGAAAGTTAATAGGGCCGAATAAATGGGCATCCGTTATCTGAATCCCAGAGAAGATCACACCTGAATCAATGAGGGACGGTTACATACAATCAATAGGGAACATCCTATAAATACCCGAAAGGACAAAGGTAACGGGGCTCCAATTCCCAAGATCTAATACATGGACTCTACTCTTTCAGCTTATAATTCTTCTACTTTAGAGCTTGCGACGTCAGATTTGAGACGAACCTTCGTGGGTCCATCTTAGCTGCTCTAAACTCCCTCTCCGTCTTAAGTTTCCATACTAACTTAAGCATCAGAGGGAATTTGGGTCAGAACCCAAATCCGACCCCCTGATGTTTCTTTATTGTGTATATCGACGAGTCTCCATTGTAATGTCCTGATAGCTACTGCACAAGTACTAGAGGGGGGGTGAATAGTGCTTTAAAATAATCAAGAGAAATTATTCCTAATTATCGTGCAAACTCAACCAACAATGCGGAATGAAAATATTGACAACAATAAACGACAATGCAAACAAACGATATAACGGGTTCGGATCCACCCAAGTCTCCCCGACTTGTTCCCGGTGATCCTACGTCCCAAACACCCGGATCCCCTCCGGCTACTTGAGTTAGAAACCACTAACCCAAGTTTTGCACTATGAAATTCTTGTGGAAAATCTCTACAAGATCAAATCATACACAAAACAAAATGTGACTCCCACAAACCGGGATCACACACTTCTCTCACAAACCGAGAGAAAAACTTGCAATATCAAAGTAAAAATATGAAATGCTTACCAACAAAATCCTATGCCTTGAGTAAACTTATGATTTTAGGGCAACGAGGATTTTGAAGAAGAAGAAGTCACCAAACCCTAGCTCCAAGAAGATGAACAGCGATCGAAGGCTAGAAAGGAGTTGGTGACCTTGAATCAAGCTCTTGGCTTGAATGCCTCACAATCAATGAGAATCTCTCTTGAGGAATAAGAGTGAGGAGAGATTCTTGAGAAGTGAGTGAGCTTGGAAATGAGAATTAAATGCTCTCTCTTTGATCTCTAAAACTCAATAATGGCAGCCTTGAATGCTATGAAGAGGCATCTCAAGATTATATAGGATGTAGAAGAGAGAGAGAGGGAAAATTCGTGCATTTAATGCTCCAACGGATCTATTTCCGAAGCAGTCTAATCGGTCTAAGAAGGATCACTGACCGATTAGTTTCTCAACTAGTCCGTCGGTGATTCTTCTTGGACCGACTCACTAGTTCACAGCCAATAAACAAAGTTCAGGAGATATAGAACTAGTCGGTCTAAGAAGACTTGCCAACCGACTAGTTTCACAACTAGTCGGTCGGTGAGTGTTCTTTGACCGACTAAGAGTTGAAATACAATAGGCTGAATTCAAAGAGAGCTAGTCGGTCTAAGAACAAATTCCAACCGACTAGTTTCACAACTAGTCGGTCGATGAATGTTCTTGGACCGACTAACTGTAAACAGTAGCTCAGGCTGAAAAATGAAGTCTTAACTAGTCGGTCTAAGAAGGATTCCTAACCGACTAGTTTGACAACTAGTCGGTCGGTGAACCTTCCTGGACCGACTAATTGGTCAATAGTGAAGAGGCTGAATTGAGCGAGGAGATCTAGTCGGTTCAAGAAGGATTACTGACCGACTAGATGACAATCTAGTCAGTTGGTTCCTCTTCTTGAACCAACTATGATGCACTAGAAGCGACGAAATGAAGCGTGAAGCTTCAGAAAAGTTTGTATGGGCTTCTAAGATAATCCTAGCTCTAAGATATGAGTGTTATGAAGATTATCATGTAAGACCTACTCAAGGCTTAACATTCTACGAATAGAAGCTAGAAGACACTAAATTAAACTAGACGAACTGTCTTCAAAGCTTCAATCCGAATCTCTTGACTTCAATAATGCTCCTAGAGCTTCAACGAAGCTTCAGGCACACGATCACGTGCTTTGAGAAGTCTTGAGACATCACTATTGATGTTCAAATAATTTTGGCGACGATCTCCATAACTACGCTCACAAAGAGTTAGTTCACGATATTTATGTTTGTTCATCATCAAAACCAAATCCGGGGAATCAATACTCAACATTCTCCCCCTTTTTGGTGATGACATACCAACATAAATAATAATCAATAATAATGATTCAAATGAAATTTACTTACTCCCCCTGCATTGATGACACGTTAATTCCAAATTAAATAATAATCATACGCATCAAGCAGACGAGGAAAGAATAAAATGTGAATCCAATTATTGAAATATCAGATTTGAGATCCATTTTTATATCTTAACTCCCCCTGAATCTAACATATCAAATTAGATTCACGGTAAATTGCTTTGAATTATCGTTTAGCACATCGTCGTTATTAATTCTCTCCCCCTTTGGCATTAGCAAAAAGAGCGGGAGGAGATCAATGACAACAACAATGGCTACAAATAAAAGCGCGGGAGTCGAAGAATACGACCATGGTCCAAATGACACCAAAGTAAAATCACGAAGAAAATCAAAGCGTGCCAATGAGACCATAGTCGAAAATCGAAAAATGAAATCATCAAAACTCAAATCAATTTCACATATTGAGTTATGGAACATACTTTCCAATATCAACATTCTTAGTGAATTTAGTGCATGAAAAAAATTCTATATTTTCATAGAAAGAATTCTATTTAATCAATATAATCATCGAGCGACGAAATCAACATCAGAGACAAAAATATAATGTGCACACGCAAGTAAATGGCAACACGATGTATATATATATATTTTGGAGAATATGCTTTATCTTTATTGATATCAAGAAAAGTACAAGGTTCGAGGAGTAGCAGGAGGGGAAAGTGAGTCATGGTAAAAGTACAGGCGCCATTACCACACCCCCACAAGCCCCTTCTCTATGTCCAAAGAACCCACGCTATTTACAAAGAATGAAACAACAGAAAGACAAAAAGCAAAAACATTTACACCCTCAGATCCCAATTGGAGAACACCTCCTGACCAGCATCCTGATCCTGCTCCAAATGCCTCATGGCCACTCTGACGTCCGCAACAATATCCTCAAAAAGGGCCGATTGGTTCTTGCTCACACCATCAAAGATCCTCATGTTTCTCTCTTTCCAAACATACCATACCAACACTGCAAGAACAGTCTTAGCAAGAATCCCCAAACTGCATTTTCTCTGAAACTTATCAAGGAACATATCGCCAACACTAGCTAAACAGAGAGGGGGAGTATCAGTGATCCCCAGCTTGAGGAGGCTTCTGCTAAGGATATAATAAGAGTAGCTGCAACCAAAAAAGATGTGTTCAACATTTTCAGGGGCATTACTAGAGCAAAGCACACAAAAGGGGGAAGTGGAGACTCCCTATTTGACAAGCTTGTCCCAGGTGAGAAGTTTGCCATGGAAGGCACGAAGTAAGGTGACAGCCATCTTTGGAACATGCCCATTGTACCAAACCACCTTATAAAAAGGAAAAATAGGCCTAATAGCCCGAACACCATCCCAAGCAACATGAAGAGAGGGAGATTTAGAACACCATTTCCAAGAGTCTTCGCTAGGATGCAGGGACAGAGAAGAAAATATATGCACAACTGGAGCAAGCACGGAATCATTGACCCATCCAGATGTCTCCCAATAGTCACTAACCATTTTACCCTCCTCTCCAGCCGGAACAGTATAAGTGTCACATAAGGGCCCATAAGGAAGCCAGTTATCATACCAAAATAAGGTAGACTCACCATTCCTGACAATGCGCTTAATGAGCTTTTTGGTGATATCCCGACATTGAAGCATGAATTTCCACGTACCGTATTGCATAGGGCTACCCTTAGCCGAGTAGAACCCTTTTCCGCCCAAATATTATTTACACATATAAGAGGCCCAAACACCATCATGAGTAAGCATGCGCCAAGTTAATTTGGCCCCATAGGCCATATTAAGATCAGAAAAGCGTCTAAGACCAACACCACCCTCTTGCTTAGGGACACAAAGATCATCCCAAGCCCAAGGAATAAGAAGACCCCCAAACAAACTTTCTGCATATAGAATTAAGGGAGTACATCACAGTCTTAGGAATGCGAAAAGCTTGCATCCAAAAAGCAACCATGCCATGGATAACAGATCTGACAAGCTCAATACGACCTGAAATAGAGAGGAGGGCGGAAGTCCATCCCTGCAGTCTGCTTTTACATCTATCAATCAATCTAGCATACATTGCAGCTTTGGGATATTTAGTAGAGAGAGGGAGCCCAAGATAAGTGGATAAAGATTGAACACGGCGAATACCCAGTATATCAGCAATCCTCCCAGGATCTTTCGTCCCTTTGCTAAAAATGCTTGCACTTTTACTCCAATTAACATCCAGGCCAGTGAAATTTTTAAATGTGCATAGAAGATCTTTCAAGCCCCACAGAGACTTGGCATTGGCACGACAAAATACCAGCAGGTCATCAGCAAAGAGAAGATGCGTGACAGCCCCGACTCTTTTCATGGGTAGAATGGAACGACTGACATTAGCCTTGGCCATAAGAAGGGAGAACGCCTCCATAACAACAAAAAACAGATAAGAGGCTAGGGGATCGCCTTGTCTCAACCCTCTATTGGATTGGAACATACCAAAAGGAGAGCCATTAACCAAAACAGAGAAAGAAGGGGTAGAAATGTATTCCCCGATCCACCCAATAAATTTGTGTTTGAACCCCATCTGATGCAGCATGAAGTAAATGAATTTCCTATTCACACTATCAAAAGCTTTTCGCAAATCCAATTTTAAGGAAGCACGGCTACCCATAGGATTGTTAAAATCACGGATTTGTTCATGAGCGAGCAAGGCACAATCAGCAAGCAGACGGTCCTCAAGAAAAGCAGCCTGATTAGGAGAGATGAGTTCAGTAACAGCTTTCTTAAGCCTGTTACAAAGGACTTTACTGATGATCTTATATAGAACATTGCAACAAGAGATAGGCTTATAATCCCCCAGACCCGTGGCATTATCACCCTTAGGAATGAGCGTCAAAAAGGTATGATTAATTTGTTTGAGAATCCTGCCGGACAGGAAAAAAGACCCAATAGCTTTGGTAACATCCTCCCCAACAACATTCCACGAATTCTGAAAGAAAAAGCAATTAAAGCCATCAGGCCCATGGGACTTATCACCCCCGATCTGAAAAACAGCGTTCTTGATCTCATCATCAAGGACAGGACGTTCAACCCAGGCGACAGCCTTCTTAGTGAGAATTCTCTTAGTAGTAAGGCGAGGGAACACCCTCGAATAATCCTCCTGATTATACAGGTTGGAATAAAAGATCGGGCCATCAATTTTAATCTTTTTGATGCTAACATCAACAGAACCATCCGCATAGATAAGGTGCTCCAGACTATTATGGCTTTGACGAGCCTTCATGGCAGTATAAAAAAACGGGTATTACGATCCCCCAAATGTAACCAATTCTGCCTACTTTTCTGTCTCAAATTGGCTTCTTCAATATCAATAGCATCAGCAATTTGATTGATAAGAACACGCTCTCTATTCTGCTTTTCAACACATTTAGCTAAATCAGGATCATTTTGTAAGCTGATAAGATTGGCACGACACTTAGCCACCCCTTTGGTATCAATAATATCAGCACCAAAACGCTTCAACCCATATTTAAGATTTTTAAGCATGGCAACAAGACGGATCGTAGGACAGCCAGCTACATCAGTCTGCCAGAATTTAGACAATAAATCTTGGAACTCAGGATGTCTAGCCCAAGAGTTGAAGAATTTGAAGGGTTTAGGGTCAGACCCCTCTTTAGGATGCAGATGGACAACAAGCGAAGAGTGATCGCTAGTGCCACTAGACACATATTCACAATACGATAATGGGAGGATGTCCAGCCATTCACAATTGCAAAGAGCACGATCAAGAGTAGCGCAGATACGCTGAGCCCCAATGCTCTTATTAGACCAACTCAAAGGGTTGCCAACCGACTTGATATCAATAAGACCACTAGCATCAATGCAGTTGTTAAAATCATCCACCATGTGCCTATCAATAGGCCTACCACCAAGCTTATCTGTAGCATATCTAACACAATTAAAGTCTCCACTAATCAGCCAGGGGGTATTAGTGTGCTTAGTAGAGTCAGACATAATAGAAGCCCAGAGAGATCTCCTATCCTGAGCACTATTGGAAGCATAGACAATTGATATTCTCAAAAGAAAACCAGCGGCATTGGAACATAGGATAGACATATGCTGAGCGGAGATAGTATCGATCACACATTGCCAAAGGTCCGGATTAAATGCGACTACGATACGCCCATTCTTATGGAAAATACGATTGTCCATGAAGGACCAACCCCTCGGGAAACATTTAACAATTCTGTGGGCATTCTCTTCAACCACTTTGGTTTCCAATAACCCCACAAGGGAGGGAGCATGCTGACGAACCCTAGCTTTAAGCTCATTACGTCTCACAATATTATTAAGTCCCCGAGTGTTCCATATTAGGAAAACCATAATCAACAATTAGGAAGGGTGGATCACCGGACCCCCTTTGATCCTATCACTCTTCCTAGTAGCTTTAGGACCATTCCCTTTATTAAGACTATCAATCTTTTTACCCTTGCTTTTTTTAGTTAGAAGCTCTTGTTCGATGTACCAAGCCTCATTAATCATTGTCATATCATCAAGTTCACTATCAGACATGATTAGAGAATCGGACTTCTCATCTCCAGCAAGGGGAGCAAAAGGGTTAATACTCCTGAAGGGCGCGTCGCTAAGTGACCGGTGGGAGGGAGAGCCGCTCAGAAGAGCAGAAGGACGAGAGTCACGCGGGGGTAGAATGCCCGATTGAGTAGAGGCGTAAGGCAAGGTGGAGCCTTTGCAAGGATCCTGAGCATCTACCCGACCCCCCACTCGAATTAATTTTTATTGCTTTTTACAATGTTGTCTTGGCTAGCCACACCTAGCCCTACAGACCACTCACTTGCTAACAGCTTATCCTCACTACAAAGCTCCAAAGAGGTAGAGGGAGGCTCAGGCCAAGGGTACCCGCCTTTAGCCACTTCCTTGCTCCTATCTGTAGCGAGAAGGACTCCCGCATTCTTCACAATAGCGCCAGTATTTGGAGGATTCCCCACGACTAGGATCTTCAGACCTGCCATCCGCGTTACAAAACACAACCTCAAGCCCATCCCTAACAACCACACTACCAGGCTTATTTGGGGAGCCTTCATCGCAAGGCTTACATATTTCCCCTCTTGCTTACATTTTACAGTATCCACAACATAATCGCCCAGTAGCACAGTACTGGCATTTACACCCATAACTGCCTCGTCACCCTCCACGATCCCGCCAGGGTTACATAATTCCCCCAAATGGCTACACTTCCCAGCCCCAACAGCGACGTCTCCCAGCAACGCAGTACTGGATACATTACATCTCGGGGACTTCGTAATACCACCGGACACTCCCAGCGCCACACTACGGCCTTCCACATTTTTCACAACACTGGACACATCCAGCGTGACAACATTGCCACCGACATCACCATTACACTGGACGCTTGAGGAATTACAAAACACCACATCACCATTGCAACCCGAAACCAAGGGACAATCCCCTACCTCAGCACAAGAGGATCTACTAACCTCGGCATCACCCTTGTCCACAGCAGAAGCAACGGGGCACTGAATGTCTGTGTGCCCGAAGCAAACACAAAATCCGCATCTAGGAGGCTCGCTTTTGTAGTTGACGCCAACTTCAATGACTTCCTTCTCCCCCAGTTGAACGGAGACAGTTCGCGGTAGAAGTCCATCCGCCTGCACCTCAACCAGACAGCGGGCATATGCTAATCTCTCCAACCTCGCCGTAGCTCGGTCCAAGCAGATCGGAGATCCTATAACGCTGGAGATGGCGCTGAGGATCCACCGTGTCCAGAGATTAAGGGGGAGGTTAGGGAAGCGTACCCAGATAGGAACAGCAGTAAACAAATCACTGTTGAATCCCACATCCTCGCTCCAATGTTGCAGCACCATGAGCATCCCGTCAAATAGCCAGGGTCCGTCGAAGAGCACCCCATCACGATCCTCAGAAGATTCGAACCTGAAGAAGAAGTACCCGTTATCCCTTGAGAAGATACTAACCTCCCCCTTCAGCTTCCACATTCGCAGGGTCCAAGCCTTGATTTGTCCATAGAACGGAGTGTCACCCAGCACATAACCCATGAGTGTATTATCCCAACCTTCCGCTCCCTCCGCCATCATCTCCTTAGTGAGAAAGGCAGCAGCTACACCATCCTCGTTGATAGAGGGAGGAATATAGGACATCTCCAAAGATTCAGAGAACTTACGCCTGTTGGAGCAGACTTCCAGCCAGGATCGCTTCTCTGCGTTGGCATTGATCCTCAGCGGCACTTTAGGTCTCATCGCCCTTCTCTCGAACATCTTCTTTGCATCGCCCCTACTGGCAGTATTGGGAACCCGCTTGGAGCCCTGAGCTTGTCCATTGCTTTCCACTGGCCTCCTGATCTTCTTGACGACCTCCCTCCAACCATTAGGAGGGACAGAGGTAGAAGGATCCGCCATCGAAAAAAATAGCCAAAGCACCAACCCCCAATACGTCAATATCAGCTTGAAGAATATAATAGGAGAACAAGATTGGAAGACTTACCACTGGATCGAGACCTTCAGCAAGGCCTCGATCCGTCAGAAGAAATCCACGCAGACTCACACAAGAAATCCGACCACCGGAGAATCGAAATCTCTTAGCAAATGACCACCAATACCTCGCCAAAACACAAGGAAATCAACGTAGGAGCAGATCTAGAAAAAACAAACCAGAACTAAAGAACGAAATCCAGTAGATCTCGAAATCTCACCCCGAACCAAGATCTCAGAACTGAGATCTTGATTCAAACCTGAGAAGAAGGTAGATCTGAGGATATCAACTTCGGATCCAAGATTCGACAAGAACAGATATCGAATCGCCGCCTCAAGTCGAATCGAAGGAATCGAACGCTGGAAACTCGAGATCGCAGCGAACACGCAGACGCCGAAGAGATCCAAGCCTACAAGCACTCAGGGAAGCCGCATAGGCGGACCGCCAGCCACGGGCCCCGCCGAAGCGGCCGCCACTGGCGAGAACACCAAATCGCCCTTCGGAGCTTCTCTCTCTACAAAACACAAGAGAGAGAAACGAATTTGTTATCATAACAACACGATGTGTGTGTGTGTGTATGTGTGTGTGTGTGTGTGTGTGTGTGTGTGTGTGTGTGTGTGTGTGTGTGTATAAACAGGATACTTTAAAAGTATACATCTGCCAACACTAATATAAACGATCATCAGATCGGGCCACATCATACAACATATGTCTCAACAGACATCAAAATGAACATACATCAAAGAGTATCATCAAAACTTCCAAAAATACATCAAAATACATCATAAAAGATACAAAAATCCATCCAAACATACATAACCACCCAACTATCCTACCCCACTCTCTCACGACAAAAAATATCATCAAATGTGCACATGGGAGAGTCCTCCAACGCGAGCTCAGGAGGCGGAGGCAGGGTCAGCAGTAGTAGCAGGCTCTGCAGAAGGGGTGGTGGTCACGGGAACGACCGGAGTGTCAACCGAAGGGAGAGTGGCAACAGGAGTGGTCTCGGGAGTACCAGCAGAAGTATCCACCGAAGGAATGGTGGCAGCAGGTGTGCTCTCGGGAGCACAAGCAGAAGAAGTACCAACAGACGTACCCTCAGGGGCACGAGCAGGAGATCCAACAAGCTCTTGGAGATCAGCCTCATCCATTTCCTCCTCGTCAGAAATTGAAAGAGGAACCTCAATGCCTAAGTGAGAACAGATGCGAGCTAGCATCTCCTCAGAACGAGAAACACGAGACTCCACACGTCTCAGGGAAACTGAAAACTCAGAGAGTAACGGAGGAGGAGGAGGAGCAGCAGCTGAAGCAGAGGGGGTAGTCCTCTGAACATGACGAAGCGTCACAAGAGACTTCTTGATGGCAGTCGCGTTCAGGGGAGGACCCAAAGGACGCTGGTCATCTTAAGGGAGAGGGACGCCGAAGTGACGAAAAACGAGAGTCAATAGGCAAGGATAAGGAATATCAGCAGACTTGGTGGATTTCCTTATGCACTCAAAGGAATCCATCTTGTCAAGAATGATACGAGCCCAATTTATCTCGCTCCCCATGAAGAGAGCGTAGATAAGCTTGAGAAATGGCTGGGATGGCAAGCTAGAGGAGCCGTACTTCGGTAGGAGGCACGACTTCAGGATGAGATTAAGTACCCAAGCATTAGGCTTAAATGATTTGGAGGGAACGCCAATCATGGCAGGAGGGATGACATGGAACATCTCGGCAAGCATGGTCTGGTCAAGATCATTGATAACATCCACGGAGATATCAACAGGGAGCAGGCCAGAGGATGAGACCAATCAACTCCTCTAAAATCTCTGCTATGAGGACAATAGGTGTCCCTAAGACAGTGGTCTCAATGGAGTGGGTGTCATCATACTCACCCTGGACTCGATTGGCATAGAATAATTTGACGAGTCGGGGACACGGATGAGGGTTCGCCGTGGGGTCATGGCAAAGATAATCTAATAGGCCGCTATAGGAGAGAAGATCAGCGAGATGTGGAAAGTCTGAGAACAGAACGAAGTGCTCCAAAATCAATGGACAGTGCTCGATACGATTGTAAGTCGCAAGACACAACGGGTCATCGCGACACAACGAGATATCGACACCACCCAAAGGCATGGGATCCTTCCCCTTAGACGGACGAGAGCTAGATCGAGGAGGAGGAGTAGGAGCCTTCTCGGTAGGCTCAGACTCAGGAATATACTCTTCGTCAGAGTCATCGGGAGGAGAGGGAGCATGGAAGGGGCCTGGAGTCAAAATCTTTTCTTTGGCCTTGGTTCGGGGCTTGGGCTGAGATAGGGATTGGGGTTTAGGCTTGGACGTCCTCTTCTTCTTGAGGGGAGGCGAGGAAGAAGAGGGATGAGTGGTTTTAGCTCGATGTTTGGGTTGAGGAGGGTCGGTAGAAGGAGACTCGACGGTCATGTGAGATGGACTCGAGGGACGGATAGGGATACGTGTTCTCGCCATGATCGTGAGATGAGACAACACAAACGCACGAGATCGAAATCGAAAAATCGAACGAAAAAGGAAAACCTAGAAACAACCCTAATACAAACCGTAAAAACGATCGGAAATGAGCCCTAAAAGCTGAGAGGGAGAGAGAGCTATACCTTAGGACCGAGGACGGTGATCGACGACGGCAGATGGTGGCCAGAAAAGGCGACACACGGCGGAGGGAGATGAGGAGTCGCGGGGGTTTTGAGTTGAGGAAAGTTTTTGCACCGATTAGAAAGAAAACTAATCGGTGCGGAGAGGGTATACGTCGACTGAAAGAGGAAAAAGACGCAAATGCCCTAAAACATTTAGTCGGTCACAGTTCAAGTGCTGACCGACTAGAATGAAATCTAGTCTGTCGGCCAATGAGCATGAACCGACTAAGTGCAAACAGTAACATAAGTCAAAAATAGGGCAGGAGTTAGTCGGTCTGAGTTCATTCACTGACCGACTAGAATTCAAACTAGTCGGTCGGCTATTGAACTTGGACAGACTAAAAGAGTCCAAAAATTTAAAATATCGAAATTTTGAGTTCTCTCCTAAGCACACTTGGACGAAACATCGAAATACTCTCTTACATTGTTATTCTACCCCATAAAACATCGAAAATCATAAATACAACGTGCATGAAAATTTCTAGAATAAATTCCGAAAATTCAACCAAAAATCCAGAAAATCCCAACAATTCTACCATGAGCATATATAAAGAAAATTATTATCATGCAAGATTATTGAAAGTATGAATCCTAAATCTCGGATTCACCCATAATCCCCAATTCTCGATGTAACCGCACAAAGGAGTCTTCCTTGAGTGGTTTCGTGGAAATATCGGCGATTTGCTTCTGGGTTTCAACGTACACTAAAATGATGTCCTTTCTAGCAACTTGATCATCTAGAAAATGGTGACTGACATCTATGTGTTTGGAACGGGAATGGTGTACCGGATTCTTAGAGAGACATATTGCACTTTGGTTGTCCACCATGATAGGGCAAGTATCACAGTTTATACCGAAGTCTTTAAGAGTGTGTCTCATCCAAAGAACCTGAGCACACGCAGCACCGACGGCAATATATTCCGCCTCAGTGGTTGAAAGTGATACTGAATTCTGCTTCTTGGAAAACCAAGAGACAAGAGAATTTCCTATAAAATGGCAAGTGCCACTAGTACTTTTCCTGTCGGATTTGCATCCAGCATAATCAGTGTCACTATATGAGATTAACTAATATGTGCTAGACTTTGGATAAAGTAATCCGTAGTCGAGTGTGTAACTTAAATAACGGAAAATACGTTTTACCGCTACTAAGTGAGATTCCTTAGGTTGAGACTGATAACGAGCACATACACATACAGCAAACATAATATCGAGTCGACTGGCAGTAAGATATATTAAACTTCCTATCATACCTCGATATAGACGAATGTCTACATCTTTGCCGCTTGTATCTTCATCAAGATGTGTAGTAGTGCTCATTGGAGTCTTCTTGCCTGAGGCATTCTCCATTCCAAATCGCTTTAGCAACTCCACTGTGTACTTGGTTTGGTGGATGAAGTTTCCATTATGCATTTGGTGAATTTGGAGACCTAAAAAATATTTGAGCTCACCCATGTGCTAATCTCAAATTGGTCCTTCATGACATTAGAAAACTCTTTGCAAAGAGTGAAGTTAGTAGAACCGAAAATGATATCATCAACATAAATTTGAACTAAAATAATATCATGATTCGAATACTTAACAAAAAGTGTGGAGTCAACTTCACCCATTTTAAAACCCAAATCCAAAAGAAAGTTCTTTAGGCGGTCATACCAAGCTCTTGGAGCTTGTCTCAAGCCATAAAGTTCTTTCTTAAGTTTGAAAACGTGATTTGGAAAATTTTCATTTATAAAACCCGAAGGTTGAGAAACATAAACTTCCTCAACAACATCTCCGTTTAAAAACACACTTTTTACATCCATTTGAAAGAGTTTAAAATCTTTATGGCATGCAAAAGATAACAACAACCTAATAGATTCTAATATAGCTACCGGAGTAAAGGATTCTTCGAAATCTATACCTTCCTCTTGCCGATAGCCTTGAGCTACTAACCGAGCTTTGTTCCGGACGACGTTTTGGTTCTCGTCGGTCTTGTTCTTGAAAATCCACTTCGTTCCTATAACGGTGTGGTTCTTCGAAGGCAATGGAATAAGCTCTCAAACCTTATTCCTCTCAAATTGAATGAGTTCTTCCTCCATGGCTAGGATCCAAGCACTATCTTCGCATGCTTCGCTAATATTCTTTGGCCCTATCGAGGAGGCAAAGCCACAATGAGAAAAGTAGTTGACTTGAGATCTCGTCTTGACACTATCAAATATGTTGCCAATGACTTGCTCATGGGGATGGTCACGAACTGTATGAAGCCGTTTGGGAATTCCCTGATCACTAGGAACATTCTCAAAAGATTCATCAGTAGGGTTAGTATCAATAGAATCAATAGAATTAGAATTACCAATAGAATCACATAAAACATCCATGGAGTCATCATCATTGGTAATTCTAGGAGGGACAAAATTTTCATTGAATGAAACATGAAATGATTCTTCGATCGTTGAGGTTCTTTTGTTGTATATCCGGTAGGCTTTGCTACGGGAGGAATATCCAACAAATATCCCCTCATCGGATCTTGGATCAAATTTGTCCAAACTACCATATGTGTTTTTAATAAAACATTTTGCACCGAAAACTCTAAAATGTTTAACTTGAGGCAATCTACCAAACAACAATTCATAACAAGTTTGTTTGGTGCCGGGCCTCAAAAGTATTCTATTAAACACATAGCAAGCAGCATGTACCGCTTCCGCCCAAAATTGATGGCCAAGTTGGCTATCATCAAGCATCGTGCGAGCACATTCCACTAGCGTCCTATTCTTTCTCTCAACAATACCATTTTGAGGAGGTGCGCGAGGGAAGGAAAATGTGTGAGTAATACCAACTTGATCACAAAAATTTGAGAAAGACTCATTCTCAAATTCCCCTCCATGATCACTACGAATAGTGACAATGTTGGTTCCAATGAGATTTTGTACTTTCTTAACAAATATTGTGAAGTTGTCAAAAGCATCATTTTTATTACTTAAAGAAAATACCCAAGTAAATCTAGAAAAGTCATCAACGATGACAAGTCCATATCGAGCATTCCCTAATGAAGCAACTCTAATTGGCCCAAAACGATCTAGATGTAAAAGCTCTAGAGGCCGTTTAGAGGATATGCTCTTCTTACGTTTAAATGACGATTTCGAAAGCTTTCCTCGTTGACACGAGTCACAAAAGCTTTTCTTTTAAAAAGAAAGCTTAGGAAATCCTTTAATAGAATTTAACTTGGATAGCTTAAAAAGTGTTCCAAAGTTCACATGACCAAAACGTCGATGCCATAAGTGTTGTTCACTTGTGTTGGCAATGAGACATTGTTTATGTGACTTGGGGATATCTAGAATATATATATCCTTATGGCGTGTGCCAGAAAATAACAAATTATTATTATCTTTACTAAAAATATGACACATTCCTTTCGCAAAGCTAACTTTGTAACCTTTGTCAAAAAGTTGGCTTATTGAAATAAGGTTGTGATTTAATCCTTTAACAAGGTAAACATCACTTATAAGATGTTTAGATGGGTTACCAACTTTACCAACACCAATGATGGTTCCGCTCTCGTTGCCTCTAAAGACTACTCGGTTCCCATTTGCAATGGGCACCACTCCGGAGAGCAATTGAGCTTCACCCGTCAAGTGTTTTGAACACCCGCTATCGAGTATCCACCCATCCTTGGAGCTAAATTTGGATTTGTTGCTCCGTTTCTTTTTCTTGAGTACCTAAAGATAGAAATACCATTCCATGGTACCCAAGGTCATTGGGTCCTAAAGATTAGACCTTTGGAAGCCAAGTCCAATTGGACTTAGACTTCCCAACATAATCATCATTGTGCACGACATTCATAAAATAGGAATTCATGTATGCTTGTTTTTCATGCATGTTAGTGTTCTTCGGGCCCCAAATTGTGAATATTTTGGGAGCCCTATTCCCTATTGGGAGCATGCATACGTTGTTGATTTCTACGTGATGCATGTGGCCTATGAGGAGGTGGCCTAGGAAATGCATGTCGTGGATAAGCATATGGCACATGATGAAATGGTGTATGATGATAATTGTTCATACGATAGTGATGTGGATGAACATATGCATATGGAGGAACACGTGCGTGAGTGTGTCTCGCATGGTGTGCACGTGCACGTGGATGTGGTGCATAGAAATCATCGTACGTGTGAACATGTGGAGTAGGAGGTGTGTTCCTACGTGGCATGGTATTGGTGTACATAAAAGCATGACCCTTCTTTGGAGGTCCACCCAAAGTGGGTTTCTTTCCAAACGGGGGTGTGTACGAAGTGGAAGCACCATTGGTAGATGAACTACCAATGGGGTGTTTGCTCCCACTCGTTGAGGCTACTAAAGATGGCCTAACAAAGGTGGTGGACGATTTGGATGAATTTCCCATCTTATACCCCAAGCCAATGCGATGATTGGCCGGAAGTAAGTTATTGATGATATTATCCAAATGGTCCTTACATTTATTGAATTTATTAATTCGGCCTAATATGGACGCATAATTCTCGGTGAGAGAAAGTGTAGAAGCATCCAAAGTGGACACTTGAGTTGTGAGTACACAAACACGAGACTTGAGATTCTCATTCTCAATACTCAAAGTTGAGTATCGAGAAATCAAATCAGCTACCTCATGTTCATCCGATTCCTCAATATGAACATGCTCAAGTTGAGATTTGAGATTTACAATCTCATTTCTGAAACCTTCAACAACGGTGTCGTTGTTGATGATGATAGGCTTAGGCGAGGTTTGGATACTAGTTAGCTCATCTTTAATCTTAGTATATCTAATTACTAATTTAGAATACTTAGACCAAATTTGCTCATTAGCTAATCTAAGATCATCCATAGTTATCTCATCGCCTTCATCCTCGCTTTCATCGGAAGAGGACTCTTGATCATGTTCCTCTCTAGCCATGAAGCACATGTGTGTTTGCTCCACTTGTTCATCATCCGACTCTCCACTTGAGGAGTCCTCGTCGGAGTCGGTGAATGTCCCGACAAGTCCTTTCTTGTACTTTCGAGACTTGTCGAACTTTGGCGCCTTCCACTTCTCCTTTTGTTTGTTTTGAGGACAACCCGCTTTCATGTGTCCTGGCTTGTTGCATTTAAAACACAAAGGAGCGGAGGTGTTAGTAGAACTAAATTTTGATTTGTTCTTGAAATTACCTTTCCGGACGAATTGGTTGAACTTCTTTGCCATAAGGGCAATGGATTCCAAGTCCAACTCGTCTTCCGATTCTTCATCATCGGTAGATGTAGATGGAGCGGACTTGAACGCAATCGCCTTTTTCTTTGGCTCGTCTTGCTTCAAGTACGACTTCATCTTGTCTTGCATCTTTAGTTTACTGTCCTTGCATACCTCATAAGACATCAAGGTACCCATTAGTTGAACGACAATATATTTATTCATATCATTACCTTCCTCGATGGTGAAGGTGCGCTTTTCCCAACAAGATGGTAGTCCGTCAATGATCTTTGAGACTTTCTCCTTTTGGGTGTAGGTCTTTCCAAGAGCCTCCAATTCATTTGTAATGTCAACGAAGCGCGCATAGTACTCCTTCATCTTCTCACCCTGTTACATGTGAAATAATTCGTATTCTTTATTAACAACGGTGAGTTTGGAGTCTCTTACCCTACTCGTTCCTTCATGCAAGATGAGGAGTGAGTTCCAGATTTGATATGCACTCTTACATGTGCATATATTGTTGAAGTCTTTGGGCTCCAATGAACATTGCAAGGCATTCATTGCCTTGGCATTGGTTACCTCCGCGGTGACCTCCGCGGTAGTCCACTTCATGAAATCTTCTTCATCGGGCTCGACATACTCCGTCATCGTGGCTCTCCATAGTGAAGTGCTCCAGAGGAACGTTTCCATCCGGCATTTTCAGTACCCATAATTGGCACCGTTGAAATAAGGAGGCCTAGTTGAGGAGTGTCCTTCCATCACCGAAGAAGCTCCGTCACGGTTCTTGAAGGTGCTATAGTCTGAAGGTGGACGAACGGTCTTGTTGTCGTTGGTAGACATAGCTATGAACTTGGCTCCGATACCAAATGTAATGCCTTGATAGCTACTGCACAAGTACTAGAGGGGGGTGAATAGTACTTTAAAATAATGAAGAGAAATTATTCCTAATTATTGTGCAAACTCAACCAACAATGTGGAATGAAAATATTGACAACAATAAACGACAATGCAAACAAACGATATAACGGGTTCGGATCCACCCAAGTCTCCCCGACTTATTCCCGGTGATCCTACGTCCCAAACACCCAGATCCCCTCCGGCTACTTGAGTTAGAAACCACTAACCCAAGTTTTGCACTATGAAATTCTTGTAGAAAACCTCTACAAGATCAAATCATACACAAAACGAAATGTGACTCCCACAAACCGGGATCACACACTTCTCTCAAAAACCGAGAGAAAAACTTGCAATATCAAAGTAAAAATATGAAATACTTACCAACAAAATCCTATGCCTTGAATAAACTTACGATTTTAGGGCAACGAGGATTTTGAAGAAGAAGAAGTCACCAAACCATAGCTCCAAGAAGATGAACAGCGATCGAAGGCAAGGAAGGAGTTGGTGACCTTGAATCAAGCTCTTGGCTTGAATGCCTCACAATCAATGAGAATCTCTCTTGAGGAATAAGAGTGAGGAGAGATTCTTGAGAAGTGAGTGAGCTTGGAAATGAGAATTAAATGCTCTCTCTTTGATCTCTAAAACTCAATAATGGCAGCCTTGAATGCTATGAAGAGGCATCTCAAGATTATATAGGATGGAGAAGAGAGAGAGGGAAAATTCGTGCATTTAATGCTCCAACGGATCTATTTTTGAAGCAGTCTAATCGGTCTAAGAAGGATCACTGACCGATTAGTTTCTCAACTAGTCGGTCGGTAATTCTTCTTGGACCGACTAACTAGTTCACAACCAATAAACAAAGTTCAGGAGATATAGAACTAGTCGGTCTAAGAAGACTTGCCAACTTCGGTGAGTGTTCTTTGACCGACTAAGAGTTGAAATACAATAGGCTGAATTCAAAGAGAGCTAGTCGGTCTAAGAACAAATTCCAACCGACTAGTTTCACAACTAGTCGGTCGATGAATGTTTTTGGACCGACTAACTGTAAACAGTAGCTCAGGCTGAAAAATGAAGTCTTAACTAGTCGGTCTAAGAAGGATTCCTAACCGACTAGTTTGATAACTAGTCGGTCGGTGAACCTTCTTGGACTGACTAATTGGTCAACAGTGAAGAGGCTGAATTGAGCAAGGAGATCTAGTCGGTTCAAGAAGGATTACTGACCGCCTAGATGATAATCTAATCGGTTGGTTCTTCTTCTTGAACCAACTATGATGCACCAAAAGCCGTGAAATGAAGCGTAAAGCTTCGGGAAAGTTTGTATGGGCTTCTATGATAATCCTAGCTCTAAGATATGAGTGTTATGAAGATTATCATGTAAGTCCTACTCAAGGCTTAACATTCTACGAAAAGAAGCTAGAAGACAATAAATTAAACTAGACGAACCGTCTTCAAAGCTTCAATCCGAATCTCTTGACTTCAATAATGCTCCTAGAGCTTCAACGAAGCTTCAGGCATACGATCACGTGCTTTGAGAAGTCTTAAGACGTCGCTATTGATGTTCATAGAATTTTGGCGACGATCTCCATAACTATGCTCACAGAAAGTTAGTTCACAATATTTATGTGTGTTCATCATCAAAACCAAATCCAGGGAATCAATACTCAACATACATCTCCTGCGAGAGTCCTTCCGAGCTTCCTAGCCTTGAACTGTCGATGTACAAGCTGCCCGAGGGTCGATCGAGCATCGCATCCCAACCAACATCCATCAACTGACACAGGTTCAACCAACTTAGGGTCCCATCCAACTTGCCGATGAGGTTCCAACTCAGCACGAAGGGTCCACGTCAGGTAGACAACTCTCTCGGTCATTTTTGGCCTTAACAGTTTGACGCTGTCTGTGGGAAACATAAGTCGACATCCCAGTCAACGAAATATCTTGACCATGTCGACTCGCCCATCAACACCCTCCGATGATGTCTTGGCACCTCCCAGCATCGGCCTTATCAACATGATAATGGGAGGTACTCTGCATCGGAGATGTCAACCTTGTTCCAGAGTTCGTACGTCGAAAGGTTGATGAGAATATCCTAGGGGCGAAAGCGACCCACAGATTCTATGCATCCTATCTCCTTCTCAGATAAAGATCTAGAGGGTGTAGAACTGCCGCACAATGATGTCGTCGTCATCATGGCCGTCGTCATGGCCATCGTCAATGAGATCATCGTTAAGAGATTACTCGTCGACACCGGAAGCTTGTGAGATGTGCTTTTCTTCACCACGTTGGAGAGAATGAGGCTGTCCTCTGCGAAGTTGACACCTTGTTCGGGACCCCTAGGGGGATTCACCAGACAGTCCGCCCCAGTAGCAGGCATCATCATCCTACCGGTGACCCTTGGTACATATCCGTGATAAGTCACTCGCTTGACTAGTTTAATGTTGGTAAAGATCAACTTAGCATACAACAAAATCATCGGAAGACCACTACTAAACACAATAGAAGCGGTGGTCTCAACTTTCCATCAAATGATCAAATTTCAGACTCCCGAAGGAGTCGGGAAAGCAAGAGGTAATCAGAAGCAAGCACGGTCATGTTATACACTGTTCATCTCTTTGAGAAGGATGGAATAGGCAGACCCAGTCGATCCTAAATATGAAGATTGACGGCCTACGACAATCGAAGAGACGGAGAACAATCGGATCTTTGAAGAAGAATGGAAGACTGTCTCTATGTAACGCCCCGCTTCCCAAAAGACACCGGAAGCGAGAGCGTTACGCGGTCCGCTTGAACTGGAGCGGCGAAGCTCGAGTTCAATAAGCGTCTGTGATTAAAACACAGATGAGGTCCTTGCAACTACCATTCAGAAATAATAAGAAAACACAACCAGAAAGGATAAAGCCACATCCAGAAATAATGTTCGTACACAGAGTTTAACATTGCCACAGCTGGGCTAAAAGTAGCAACAAGGAAATAACGTACTCGAAAGTAACTACAACGACAAAAGGAACTAAGAAAGCAGTAAAGGTGTCGGGGTCCACTAGTCCTCTACTGGGAGAGGCTCTGCGTAAGGTGCGAACTCCTGACTCTCCAACTCTGGCGTCTCGTACTGGTCCTCCTGGTACTCAAGCTCTGAACCTGACATACATCCACAAACATGAATGTATGTCAGCTAGGGGTCTGCAAGAAAGAGTTAGCATCCCAAGGCGAAGTATATACCAAGTATATGAAATTTAGAAGCATTTAATATTTCGAAATGAAACGACTTCATCAATTTAACGATTAACAATTTCGGAGCAGAAAGAAACAATCCTAGCATGCAGTTCTAGTCGATGGAAAGTTTAAAAGTTAGATTCTCTGAGTTTGTTAGCATTTCAATATTCACGATGACCAAGTTAGCGTTACAATGACCATGTCCAGACTTCACATCAAATCTAGGGTTCTCGCCTTTAGGTCGTGATGAGAAGGCCGTTCCTCTCACGGGGGCTTACCGTGATTGACACTAACCCACCGCGTCGGGTGGTGCTCTTGAGGAGAGTACCTTTCATACGCCCAATGGCCGCTCAACCCTAACCCCATCCAAAAGTTTTGCCGGAACACGAGCCGGCCTAGTCGACTCACACGACATCACGATATCACGATACCGCCTTCGAGGTGCACGATTTCACGATGTCCATATTGTTAATCATGTCAAGACTCACTGAATTTCATTGTTGACAATATTAAAGTTTTATGGTGACAGTTCTGCAAAGCGGAAACGGGTCGAACGACCGTTTCCGTAATTTCAAATAATGACGATTTCGTCCTTTTTGTTCAACTTGCTACAAAAACAATTTCTTTCTCTAGTTGTTTAAATTGGGGATATATCGTATGATATACCGTTGGATCCCAATTTTCGTCCTAGTCATTATGGTGTCAGTTTTGTACGTCATTTCACGTCTAAATTTTGAGTTACACAGCAAAACATGAAGGCGGCGTAAACGTGCCGAAGCTTCTAAAATTAATAACAAATCATATACTTGCCTGTTTTTGGCGTTCTTGGTGTCGTTTGATTCGTCTCGACAAATACTATGATGTGGAAGGTTCGGTTCGCTGTTTTGGCAGAAAATAAAATCAGAAATCACGTTTCTTGTTTAGGACAGATTTACAAAAACACCCCTACGACGTCTAATCACCCAATTTTATTAAATCTTCTACTTTACGGTGTGGGTTGATAGTTTTAAGGGGTAGATCTACCAACCTGAAGTGAAGCGAGGGATCGGATGACGACCACGAGCAACGACGACGCGTACGGTGCGGAAACTTTGATGTTCACGCTCTGAACTTGTTGCGGCAGCGAGTGAATGGCAGACAGAGGTTGGCAGTGATCTCCAGGGGCTGTCGACGTCAGATCTGAGCGGTGGGACGGAAACATGGGCTGCTGGGTGATGCCCTGGCCGTGGAGATGAAGTCGGGTTGCTATAGGCTGTGGGAGGGGTTTGGTTCTCGGCCCAGGTGCTTGTAGGCCGGCTTTGGTTGCGTGGTGGATGCAGAATATGGGGGGAGATAGGAGGAGGAGAAGAAGAATGGGAAGAGTGTTTTCGGATCTGTGGGGAGTCGGGCTGGCGTTGGTTTTTGCTGTGGCCGTGGGGTGTTGGAGCAGGCCATGGCCTGGAGGAAAGGAGGCAGGCTTTGGTTGATAGAAGAAGAAGAAGGGGAAGCTGTGGGGATGGAGGAGCTCGGCCTGAGGGGTTTTGTGTCGGCTTGGAGATGTAGAGGAGAAGGAGGAAGGGAGGTGGCCTGTTGCGGGTTGAGAAGGCCGTGGGGTGTTGATGCTCTCGGAGAAGGAGAGGAGAGAATGGGTACGGCGGCTGCAGGTTGTTTGTAACCTTAGGGTTTTATAAAGAAAGCTAGGGCAAGGGTTTTAGCTATAGGCTGTGGGTTGTAGGAGCTTGCGTGGAGGGTGTTTGGGCTTGGCGGCTGGAGGAGTAACCCTAGGTGTTATAATATAGGAGGTAGGTTGAGCAGCAGCACGTGGTAGGGTAAGGAGAAATAGAACTTAGGGTTTGATAAAATGAGACCTAGGCTTGCGGCTGTGGGAAACATTAGCCTAGGGTTTTATTTTTTTCTTTTTTAAAAAAAAAACCAAGGTGCGGCTGTAGGTTGCCTTGCCGTGGGTACTAGGGTTTGATAGGCTGTGAAACTTTTTGGTTAGGGTTATAAAAGTATGTAGTAGTGTGTTGGGTTAAGATAAAACAATAGGGGGAAAAACGTGTACATGCCTAGGTTGGATGGGCTTTGGGTTTATATAAGGGGAGTATTTATATATATAGTAGTATAGGGTTTGTGTGGCCTGTATGTTAGCCTAGGTTGAAGAAGTAGACCCAGGGTTTAATAATAGGAGATAGACTTAGGTTTCCTTTTTTTTACAGTAGCCCATGTGTGAGCTTATGAAACCTAGGTTACTATGTTTTAAAAAGGATGTTGGGAAATATTAAAAAGAAAGGTACAAAGTAATAATAGTAGTAATAATAATATCAATAATAATAATAACAATGATAATAATAATAATAATAACAATAAATATAAATTAACTAAATAGTTTAATATAATGATAGAAAAAAAAATTAACATGAAGAGAAATTTGTACATCAACGGGGATAAATACGCCTAATACGGATACGGGTGAAAATTCAGTAGAGAAAAATACGGATAATATCATCAAAAGACTGGTCGTTACATCCTACACACCTTAAAGAAAATTCCGCCCTCGGAATTCCTAACAATCACAGGTCAGGGAACAGGTGGGGGTAACACTCTCTCATCTCATATTCTCTCTCCCAGGTGGACTCCCCTGGCGAGCCGTGTCGCCACATCACCCTAACAAGGTCGACAGTCTTGTTCCGGAGTGACTTCTGACGTCTGTCAAGGATCTGCACTGGCTGCTGATCATACGTCAGATCTGAGCGAACGGTGATCTCAGAGTAGTCAACAGCGTGAGATGGGTCGCTGATGTACCGACGAAGCTGAGACACATGGAAGACGTCGTGAACACCTTCCAAAGATGGCGGCAAGGCTAAGCGGCATGCTACCTCGCCAACTCTCTCCAGAACATCGAAGGGTCCGATGTATCTCGGGCTGAGCTTGCCACGTTTCCCAAAGCAAATCACTCCTCGATTCGGGGAAATCTTCAGAAACACATGGTCTCCCGGCTGAAACTCCAGAGGACACCGTTTAGCATCAGCCCAATGCTTATAACGGTCCTGAGCAATCCGAATCTTGTCCCTGATATCTCGAACAACGTCCACAGCTTCGAAAATCAACTCCGGTCCCAACAACTCTCTATCTCCAACGTCGTCCCAGCTCAGGGGCGAACGACACTTCCTCCCGTAGAGAGCAGCGTATGGCGCCATGCCAATGCTTGCCTGATAACTCTTGTTGTAGGAGAACTCCACCAGGTGTAGATGATCCTCCCACGAACCCTTGAAATCTAACATGCAAGCTCTCAGCATGTCCTCCAGAATCTGAATGGTACGCTCTGACTGGCCATCCGTCTGCGGGTGATACGTGATGCTGGACTTCAGACTGGTACCAAGATTGGTCTGCAGACTCTTCCAGAACTGAGATGTGAACCTCGTATCACGATCGGATACGATGCTCACGGGGACCCCATGAAGACGCATGATTTCCTACACAACATGTTTCGCATTACAATTGGCACTAGAAGGGAATTACAAAAGGATGAGTTGGATCATTACCTCCATATATTTCCTTGCCAGTACTTCCGTGGATTGTCCTACTCGGAACGGTATGAAGTGCGCAAACTTGGTCAGTCGATCGACAATGACCCAGATTGTGTCATTCTGTTTGGTGCTCCGAGGTAAGTCAGTCACGAAGTCCATCGTGATGTCCTGCCATTTCCACTCCGGGATAGGCAGGGGCTGTAGTAGTCCGGCGGTGCGATGATGTTCAGCCTTCACCTGCTGACACACCAGGCATTTGGCAACACTCCGTGCCACACTTCTCTTCATACCATGCCACCAGAAATTCTGACGAAGATCCTTGTACATCTTCGTACCTCCAGGATGAATGGAATAAGGTGAACTGTGAGCCTCATTCATCAACTCTTCTCTGATATCTCCTGCAGGCACGCAGATCCTATTGCCATACCTCAAAGATCCATCCTCGTGAATCAGAAAATCTGTCCGGAGTCCGGCTTCGACTTGCTCTCTGATCTTCATCAACTTAGCATCCCCCGCTTGAGCACTCTTGATCCGATCACCAATCGTCGACTGAATCTGCATGTTCATCAACGATGAAGTGACTCCCGGAAGAACAGCTTCAACATCCATCTCTCGCAGGTCCTGCTGCAATCTCCACTGAGCTGTAAGAATCATCACCTCCGGCAGTCGGCTCAAGGCATCTGACCGGCGCCCCGCTTGCGTCGCGGCGGCGCGGTGTCGTTTACCGCAAGTTTCACGGTTAGTGTAGGGTGCGGGAATATCGAACTCAGGGAGGCGAGGTTGTGCTTGGGTCAGGTATGACCTAAATCACCCCGAGGGGCGAGCTAGCCCGAATCGGTGGTTGGTTGTCACGAAAGGAAATGAATGGGTATGAACAACAAGAAAGAAAACCCGGGACTTTGGTTTCCAACCCGACGAGAGACTCTCGCCGACGCGGCCTACGGGTATGGATAGCGATCGGGATTAGGGTCTAATGGTGGGACGTTGCCTCTGAAAGTGGTACCGGCGTCCCATGGGCCCGATATTCCGGTCGGTGCCCAGGATGATACACCGGACTTCCCGGATTCGATCAGTGGGCACTTCCATAAACACTGATCGATCCCGGGAGCACTAAGCCCGCAACGATAACTCCCAACGTCTCATCCTGCCGCTCCCGCGTGCTAGGATTTGACGTCTACGCTAAGGGTGTGAGCTATGGCTAGGGAGTCAACCGCCAAGTTTATTCCCCCTTGGCCCGACGGTCAAAGGCGATCTTTTTCCCGCCGATGACAATGAAACACCCCGCGTAACCGTTAGATTCCTACTCCCTATCGATTTCCTAACCCTATGGACGCATCGGGAAGAGCCCCCGAAGGGGTTTCCACCAAAATCCCAGATTTGGGAACTACTCACAAAAATTCATGAAAAAGCAATCTAAATGAAATTTAACCGTTGGAATCATAATCGGACAATTGCAATGTGGAAGTAATAGAGTAATAAAGACAATACTAAAATTTTAGAAAGATCTGAAAACTTACAAAAGAGTAACAATTACAACCGTCACAGGGAAATAAAACAGTAGAAAAAATAACAGCTCTCGTTTCTGGAACCCTAGGGGTTCTATTTATAGACCGCCGCATCAACCGATCGGTTGACAAGTCAATCGATCGGTAGATCCGTTACAGATAAATTACAGAAAATGGCGACTTTTCACCCGATCTCATGAACCGGTCGGGTGAGTTCTTGAGTGACCGGTTGGATCTTGGAGCGGTCGGGTGAAACGATCGGTTCAACGTCCGTGTCTTTAGCTCATCTTCTTCAGCTACAGATGAACCGATCGGGTGAGAGTCACCCGATCGGTTGGAATTCTGCTCGAAAAAACAGAGAACAGCCGCCCGCAGAACCGGTCTGTGAACCGGTCGGGTGGCTTCTTTGTGAGCTGCGGCAGAGACCGGGTGGTGCACGCGTGCATCACCCGATCGGTTGGAGATGACCAACCGACCGGGTGAGGGGATGAAAGATGAATACTTCGCCGTTTGACCCCCTGGATCACGCGTGACTTCTCCCGTTGCTCCGGGGACTTGGGATATCATCGTTAAACGTCCCCTACGTGGTCAATCCCCTGCAATCATGGAAAAACAAAGAAAAGTGAAAGAAAATGGGAAAACACACGAAAACGAATAAGAGACGGCGGAAAAACATGGAGAAACATAAAAGAAAACGTGCGTGAATATATGAAATATAAACGCACGTCAAAATCCCCCAAGCTGAACTCTTCCTCGTCCTCGAGGAAGACGAGTGAGAGGAGGAGCTCGGAGGAGAAAATAGAGAGGAAGAAAGAAAAAGGAAACTCTAAGCCCTAGATCGCCCATCAGAGCCACCAAAATCAAAAACCACTCACCAAGCAAGCAAACGCCAAATCACACCACTAAACCTAGGAAAGCAAGTCCAAATAAGTGTCGTGGGTCCACGCAGTGAAGCGCGAGTGAGCGTGGTCGTGTGCTAGCAAATGGTGATGCTTTCTACGATGTGCCATGAGGCTCGATATACACAAATCCAAGATATGACCCAAAATATCGATCCGAATTGAATTAAGCGGCGAATATAAGTTCAAGCATGCATGAGAAGAGTGGGAATAGAAGCGTATCATGCATCGGGGACTCCACAACTAGGGTTAAGGAAATCACGCCACTATAGCCTAGATACTAGCTAAAAAGTTCCTAAGCCAAGTGTTTTCGATAACGACGGGGGTTGAGATGATGTGGAGAAGAACACTCGGTGCAAATTCTCGCCTTCCCTTTATTCTTGGCAAGTATGAAAAAAATATTCACACGGAAATTCCTTTTTTTTTCTTTTTTTGGGTTTTGGGCATTTGTATTTTTTTGGATTTTTGGGCTATACATGATTTTTTTTTCTTTTCTTTTTGGGTTTTTCTTTTCTTTTCTCTTTTGTTTTTTTTGGATTTTTGAATTTTGGGCTTTTGGCTATACACATGTGTACTCTCCCAAGTGGGAGAACGGTACACGACGAGGGGATTTGCACCAAGTAAAACAGAAAAGAAATCGAAATCTAAACACTTGGGCAAAGGAAACTATTCTCGCTAAATAGAGCATAGGCTAAATGGGTTATCTTAGTCCTTAATTGTGGAATCCCGACGCATGCGAATTGAAGTATACGATATAATATAGCATGCATATAGTGAAACAAATACCGCATATTCAAATCGGAGCATGATAATCTAGGGGTCATTCCTGGACAGGTATATAAAGTAAAATCACAAAGCAGAAGCACACCAAATGCTAGTCACGACACACGACTCACAAAAAGCTAAGTGGACCCACAATGCGTGAAATGCAAGAGGACTCGAAATCCTAGGGTTAGTGAGTGTGATTATCGATGCAATGCTAGGTGTGTGTGACTTTGTGGCGATTCATCATAGGATTCATTTCTAGGAGAAAGAGCTAAAGAAGAAGAAAAAAGAAAAAAGAAAAACACGATGGAAAACGACTCAAATAACGTAGAAAAACGACACAACTGACGCACGAAGTGCGATTCCCCCAAGCTGAAACTTGCATTGCCCTCAATGCAATAAGAGTGAGCACGGGAGGGCAATGAAAATGGGGGGGAATATGCACTGAAACAAAAAGAAATGAAAACGAGGAAAACACATAGATAAAACTGAAAAAGAAAGAAAGATCAAAATCAAAACCAAACAATACGAGAATAAAAATAAAAATAAAAATAAAACCACATGACACGACACTCAAAAACGAAAAACAAACACACACACAAAAATGGGAAAAACAAACGAAACACGACAGCACACCAAAATAGACGCCCCCAAGCTAGACCAGAAAGTGCTAGCGAAATGATGAGATCGATGAAATCCAGATATGTGCAAGGGGGAGTCAAAAACAAAAGGGGTGAAATCAGAAAGCAAGGGAAGGTGAGTCCTCGTCCTCCTCGGAGGAGGGTGTGGATGGGTGGTCGGGGGAGGCTGGGGGTGTGCTGAGATGTGGGGAATGAGGCGGAGGAATAGGGGCAGTGGTGGTGTGAACAATGGGAGGAGTGTCGGTGGTGGTGGGTGGTGGTGGTAGGAAGGCGATCAAGGCGCTGGTGAGAGGAATAGGAATGGAGGAAGTAGATGTGGTGGTGGCGGTAGTGGGAGGTGGTGGGAGGGATCTGGAGCGCACTGGCAATTTCCTCCGGCGCACGTATGGAGTGACGGAGGAGGATGGAGGTAGCGTGGGTGCGGTGGAAGTGGTCGGGAGGGGTGAAGTGGATGCCGGGATGGGATGTGAAGATGGAGGAGAAGAATGTGGTGAGGGTGGTGATGGATGTGGGGAAGTGTGGGTGGGTGGAGGAGAAGATCGCCGGGGTGGTGAAGGTGGAGGTGGTGAAGGTGGAGGTGGTCCGTGGATATGAGTAAGAAGGCGGAGAATGGCGGCCATGTTCCTCTCAAGTGCGAGGAAACGTGGGTGAGTAAGAAAGGCGGATGGCGATGGGTCCGAGGAAACAGAGGACATGGCGAGCTCACGAAGGGCAGCGACCTCCCTCTCAAGCCCCAGACGGGCAGATACCTGACGGCGACTAAAAGATGTAGACTGGCGCGAGGCAGAGGTGGTGCCGCCAGGTAAGGTCGAAGAGGTGCCGGCGATAGTGGTCATGCCGGCACATGAGACAAGGCCAGAAATGGCCGCAAAGAGGTGCTCAGATGTGATCGGTCCCGGAGCAGAAACAGGACGACTCGGGCCAGCCCCTAAGTCTCCCCCAGACGCAGGGATATCCTGCTCACCTAAGTGGGCGGCAGGGGACGGTGATCTGCGGGCGCCTGCGGGAAGGAAAGGAAGATTCAACCCTGCTAAGAAGTCGGGATCAGGTGGGAAAGTCCAATCTCCCACGAGAGCAATGGTCATGCGAGCGGGGTTGGGCAGAATGGTGTAAGGGGCTGGGGGGTGGCCATAATGAAATATGAAGCGGCCATCCGAGCGGGGCTTGATCATGTGGATGTGCCGCAGGACATCAATATCGAGATGTGAGGGTCCTGCGGCAGCTGGAAGATTATTGGGGATGGTGATATTGAATTGGGCGTGAGAGCAGATGATCGTGATGATGCCCCCACAACAAAACTTCCCCTTACCGGCCCGGATGATCTCGAGTAGCTTGTAAACAAGCCAATCGCTGCTATGGATGGGGACGGTAGGGGCCCTGAAGCTGACTCCATCATCATCCCGGACATAAGGAAAAGTCATGGCCCAAAGGATAAAAAGGTCAGGGATAGTCACAGTACCAGACTCGTCCCTAGGAAAGAATGCAGATGAAATGATCCTGTGGGCTAAACGAAACACGGGATGAATGATGGAGGAGGCCTTGGCCCTTCCTCGGGGGTAATCACGGATCAAAGTGAGGCGGAACCAGAATTGATCGACATCAAACTCGGGCGTGTACCCGTAGTGTCGGATGGAATCATCCCCGAGATTGGGGAAACCAAATATATCGTTAATCGTGTTCAGATTCGTGGTGACACTACGGTTACGCACCCTGAATTTAATGATCGACCCGGACTCCCAAGTAAGTGTGGAGAGGAATTCGAGTGTGAGTGCCGGGTAGGATACGGCATGAGCATTAAGAAAGGCCAACCATCCTAAGTTAGCGAAAAGAGATTCGACCTCGGTGAAGACACCGAGATCGACAAGTGTACGTGCGTGTGGGAACTTAGTGGATAGATGCCCTCGAGCATCAAGCCTACGGTAAAAATCTTTGTGCTCCTGGTTCTGAAAAATATACCCATGCGGGCCCAACATTGGGTCCACAGGGGGGACAACAGGCGGAGGAGGGCCAAGTGTAAGTGCTCGTGTACAGGAAGGGGGGCGTGTTTGTTTTCGTCTCTTTCGAGACGGCTCCTCTTCCCTCATGATTCCCTTCCCCTTATCCTTATCTTTATCCATGTGTGTGTGTGCGAGCAAGAATTAGTGCAAAAATCGTGGATGCACACCAACACAAGCAAACGAGCAAGCACAATAAGTAGGGCAAATGTATAAAATAAGCTTAGGAGCGAGTTTACCCAAGCGGAGTGGTGGAGCTTGCTCGTTGATGCCCCACACTGTTCAGCGAGAGTAGCGTGGAGCCGCGGCGTTCTCCTTCGGCAATAATTTTCGAAATGGGGTGGTTTGGGGGAAAACTAGGTCAAAAATTCGTAATGGGAGGAGAGAGAGGGTGTAGATGATGAAGGGGTTGATGAAGGAGGTGGAGAAAGGGAGTAATGGAGGAGTAGGGGATGTGGGGGAGTGGGGATCGGTTGTTGGAGAAGTGGGGAAGGCGAAACGACGGCGAGATTTGCGATCGGGCGAGGGCGGGAACGAGCGGGTGTCGGAGGGTATTTATAGGGTTTTAAGTCGAACCGATCGGGTGACTTGTCACCCGGTCGGTTGACGGTTAGGTCGAAAATCTTGCCGAAGAAATGCTACAGGCGAACCGATCGGTTGACTTATCACCCGATCGGTTGGCCGCTCAACACATTTTCCCGAGAACTTAGGGCGGCTCACCCGGTCAAGTCAACCGATCGCGCTAGAACTCAACCGATCGGTTGATATTCCCCAAAATTTCCCGATAGTTCTCCCCAGCTCACCCGGTCTGCCACCCGGTCTCCTCATTATTCAACCGATCAGTTCATTTGGGGACAGATCTCGGCACGTATCTGATACATCCCAACCGATCGGGTGAGTTGTCACCCGATCGGTTGGGGCTTGTTCCCTGCAAAAACCAAGAAATTTGCTTAAGTCCCCGAACGGACGTTCTCGCGGCTGATCTTGTTTATAAAAATAGATAGAATAAAGTAAAAAAAAATAACGCTAAAAAGTGGGAAAAAGTTTAGAACATGGGTTGCCTCCCATGAAGCGCACTTGTTTAACGTCGTTGGCTCGACGCCCGCAAGAGATGCTCATGGTGGCTGATACGGGTGATGCCCAAATTTCGGCATCTTTTTCTCGTTGGAGCTGGAGGCACTTGGAGTAGTCAGCGGCTGGAAAAATACTTGCTCGACTACCCTCCCCCTGTTCTTGGGGTCCGGGGGCTTTTCCTTGGTGTTGGCGCTTCCCGCCATCTTCTTCAGGATCCGGACCTCGTCTTTCGTGAGGTCCGTGGGCTCCTTCCCCGTTCTCCCCACAGGAGGGGCTTTGGCGAACCCGGGAGGGGTCGTTCTTGCTGCACTCGGTTTTCCAGCAGCTTCCTTGTACTTGGGGCCGTCTCCATCTTCAGAATCCCATAAGTCATCGGGGGGTTTTTCAGGAGAATCTCCCAGGAGCTCTCCTCTGCAGCTTTTTCCTCTTCTACTTCGAGCAAATTGCACCGGAGGTCATCAGGAGGATCGGGGCGCTTCATGGATAGTCCCAGGTCAAACTCAACTTTCTCTCCGCTGACGTTCAAGGAGAGTTTTCCGTTCTTCACATCTATTAGAACGCCAGCAGTGGCCATGAAAGGCCGTCCCAGGATAATGGGGGTGTGTGCGTCTTCGGGCATGTCCATGACTACAAAGTCCACAGGCACATGCACCCCTCTCACATTTACGGGGAGGTCATCAACAATTCCCACCGGATATTTGACCGACCGGTCAGCTAGTTGTAGGGTCATCCCGGTGGGCTCCAAATCACCCATTCATATCCTTCTGTACATCGACAAGGGCATCAAGCTAACACTCGCTCATAGATCGACGAGTGCACGATGAATCTTCACAGCCTCGATCGTGCAAGGAATAGAGAAGCTCCCCGGGTCCTTGAGCTTCGGCGGGTTTGCCCTCTGAATAAGAGCGCTACATTCCGCCGTCAGCACCACTTTCTCTTTTCTTGACCCTCTGGTCACCAAATCCTTTAAGAATTTTGCATAGGAGGGGATTGTTTCGATTGCCTCCAAGAAGGGGATTTGCAGGCTTAGGTCCTTGACCATGGCGAAGAACTTCCCATATTTCTCATCAATTTTTGCCTGAGCCAACCGTTGTGGAAATGGCACAACGGGTTTATACACTTTCGGGCTCTCTTCCTCCTTCTTCTTCTCTTCTTCAGACACTCCCTCCGGAGTCATGGGATTTGATGACGAAGCACCGGCGTCATTTGATTTTTCAGTCGGTCTCTCAACGACCAATGGTGCTTCCGGGTTGCTAGGGGGCACTCTAGTAGGAATTTGTGTCCCGCTTCTCAGAACGATAGCGGACACATTCGCGTGCTCGTGCACGAGTGCCGATGTTTGTGTTACTCCCCTCGGGTTCACCTCCGGTTGTGGCGGCAATTGGTTTTGTGACCTTGCAAGGTTCGCCACCTGTAACCCCAGCTGGGTTACTTGGTCCGTGAGGGTCCGCTGACCCATTTCCAGCTTTTGGTTGATCCTCTCCTGATTGGTAATATATTGAGTCAAGAGAGACTCAACCGGAGAGATGGCCCTCTGTTGGCCATACTGCTGCTGCTGGAACGGCTGCTGATTCCTGGGGGCATAAGTTTGTTGCTGAGGTTGCTGCTGAAACGGTTGCTGATGAACCTGATTCTGCTGTGGTCTAGCCGGCTGATAAATTTGTTGCTGCAGCTGCTGAGGCGGCGAGGGCTGAAATGGTGGCCGGTAACTGAAATTCAGGTGGTTCCGGTTGTTGGGAGAGTAGGCCGGGTTGGAATTTGTCCTTGGCGGATATGGCGCATTCCCTGTGGGGTTGTAAAATAGTGCGCTCGCCTGATCCAACGGTGGTGAGATGTCACCACCGTCGAATTCCCCAAAGAATTCGGACTCTACCGCAGAAACTTGCTGTGTACCGGCCCCACCTGCTCCTACCATTAGTGCGGAGATCTGGGTCGAAAGCAAGTCAAACTTGCTTGATAGTTTGTCGACGTCCTCGACTCTGTGTATACCCCCGGATCTTGGTGTGGCTCTCTCGTCACACCACCGCTCATTGTTGGATGCCATATTTTCCAGAATATGCCCGGCATCCTCCTCGCTTCTAGACATGAAGGAACCCCCAGCCGCGGTGTCCATAGAAGATTTCAAGTCATCCCTCAACCCATTGTAGAACAGATTGATAATCTGCCACTTCGGAAGCTCATGGTGAGGGCATCTTCTTTGCATCTCTTTATATCTCGTCCAAGCTTCATGCAAGGACTCGTGGCTGGCCTGGGAGAAGGAGGAGATCTCACTCCTCAACTTCATGGTCTTCCCCGGAGGAAAGAACTTCGTCAGAAAAGCATTAGAGAGCTTCTCCCAGGTGTTGAAAGTGTTGGGGTCCTTCCCCCTTAGCCATTGCTTGGCTTTGTCTCGCAAAGAGAAGGGGAACAGCTTCAGACGGATAGCCTCTGTAGTGACACCATTAATCCGGAAGGTGTCACACTTCTCCAAGAAGGAGTCCAGGTGCTCGATCGAGCTCTCCATGGGCGCACCCGCAAACTGGTCCTGCTGGATCCATGTCACTAGAGACGGCTTCAGCTCAAAGCTTTGGGCCGCAATAGCTGGAGATCGGATGGCGGAAGTTGACTCGATGGATGGCATCGAGTACTCCAGCAGAGACTTGTGAGGTGGGGTGTTCTCCTCCATGGATTCGGGATCTTCTCTTCTTCGCTTCTCGGCGGCCAAACGCCTAAGGGTGGCGTTAATCTCTGGATCGAGGGGAATCAAGTCGTCAAGACTCCTTGAACTCCTGCGCATGAAAAACAACAAACACCCGTGAAGCGACAAGTGGGAAAGAAACAGATAAAATAAGAAATAAAAATAAGAAAAACAAAAAAGAAAAAGAAAAAGGAGAATGCGAAAATTATCGTGAGGTAGGGATGTGAGCTAGACACAAGGGTTCAATAGATCCTAAAATATCAAGCACGTTGCCTCCCCGGCAACGGCGCCATAAACTTGACCGGCGCCCCGCTTGCGGCGCAGCGGCGCGGTGTCGTTTACCGCAAGTTTCACGGTTAGTGTGGGGTGCGGGAATATCGAACTCAGGAAGGCGAGGTTGTGCTTGGGTCAGGTAGGACCTAAATCACCCCGAGGGGCAAGCTAGCCCGAATCGGTGGTTGGTTGTCACGAAAGGAAATGAATGGGTATGAACAACAAGAAAGAAAACCCGGGACTTTGGTTTCCAACCCGACGAGAGACTCTCGCCGACGCGGCCTACGGGTATGGATAGCGATCGGGATTAGGGTCTAATGGTGGGACGTTGCCTCTGAAAGTGGTACCGGCGTCCCATGGGCCTGATATTCCGGTCGGTGCCCAGGATGATACACCGGACTTCCCGGATTCGATCAGTGGGCACTTCCATAAACACTGATCGATCCCGGGAGCACTAAGCCCGCAACGATAACTCCCAACGTCTCATCCTGCCGCTCCCGCGTGCTAGGATTTGACGTCTACGCTATGGGTGTGAGCTATGGCTAGGGAGTCAACCGTCAAGTTTATTCCCCCTTGGCCCGACGGTCAAAGGCGGTCTTTTTCCCGCCGATGACAATGAAACACCCCACGTAACCGTTAGATTCCTACTCCCTATCGATTTCCTAACCCTATGGACGCATCGGGAAGAGCCCCCGAAGGGGTTTCCACCAAAATCCCAGATTTGGGAACTACTCACAAAAATTCATGAAAAAGCAATCTAAATGAAATTTAACCGTTGGAATCATAATCGGACAATTGCAATGTGGAAGTAATAGAGTAATAAAGACAATACTAAAATTTTAGAAAGATCTGAAAACTTACAAAAGAGTAACAATTACAGCCGTCACAAGGAAATAAAACAGTAGAAAAAATAACAGCTCTCGTTTCTGGAACCCTAGGGGTTCTATTTATAGACCGCCGCATCAACCGATCGGTTGACAAGTCAACCGATCGGTTGATCCGTTACAGATAAATTACATAAAACGGCGACTTTTCACCCGATCTCATGAACCGGTCGGGTGAGTTCTTGAGTGACCGGTTGGATCTTGGAGCGGTCGGGTGAAACGATCGGTTCAACGTCCGTGTCTTCAGCTCAACTTCTTCAGCTACAGATGAACCGATCGGGTGAGAGTCACCCGATCGGTTGGAATTCTGCTCGAAAAAACAGAGAACAGCCGCCCGCAGAACCGGTCTGTGAACCGGTCGGGTGGCTTCTTTGTGAGCTGCGGCAGAGACCGGGTGGTGCACGCGTGCATCACCCGATCGGTTGGAGATGACCAACCGACCGGGTGAGGGGATGAAAGATGAATACTTCGCCGTTTGACCCCCTGGATCACGCGTGACTTCTCCCGTTGCTCCGGGGACTTGGGATATCATCGTTAAACGTCCCCTACGTGGTCAATCCCCTGCAATCATGGAAAAACAAAGAAAAGTGAAAGAAAATCGGAAAACACACGAAAACGAATAAGAGACGACGGAAAAACATGGAGAAACACAAAAGAAAACGTGCGTGAATATATGAAATATAAACGCACGTCAGCATCCGGTACGACATTCACCTTCCCTGGATGGTACTGAAGGTCGATGTCGTAGTCTGCCATCAACTCCAACCATCTGCGATGTCTCATATTCAGCTCCTTCTGAGTAAATATGTATTTCAGACTTTTGTGATCAGTGAATATCTTCACTTTCTCACTCAGTAAGAAATGACGCCAAATTTTCAACGCAAAAATGACAGCGGCGAGCTCCAAATCATGAGTTGGATAATTCTTCTCATGGACCTTCAACTGTCGTGAAGCATAAGCGACTACATGGTTGTGCTGATGCAGAACACAACCAAGTCCCTTCCCTGATGCATCGCAGAAAACCTCAAAGCCTCTGCTTCTGTCTGGAATAGCTAAGATCGGTGCAGTCGTCAGTCTCTCCTTCAAGGTAGAAAAAGCCTGCTCACAAGGATCTGACCAACTGAACTTGACATCCTTCCGGGTCAACCTCGTCATCGGTTCAGCTATCTTCGAGAAGTCCTTGATAAATCTGCGGTAGTAGCCAGCCAATCCGAGGAAACTTCTGATGTCTGAAGCCGATCTCGGTGTAGGCCAATCACTGACTGCTCTGACCTTCTCCGGATCCACTGAGATGCCGGCTCCTGATACTACATGTCCAAGAAATGCAACTCTGTCCAGCCAGAATTCACATTTGCTATACTTGGCATATAGTCGATGATGGCGGAGCGTCTCCAATACCAATCTCAAGTGCTCTGCATGCTCTTCCTCGCTCCTCGAGTACACCAGGATGTCATCTATAAAGATCACCACGAACTTGTCGAGGAAGTCGTAAAAGATGAGGTTCATGAGATTCATGAATACCGCAGGAGTGTTGGTCACACCGAATGGCATGACAACAAACTCATAGTGCCTGTACTTGGTCCGGAAAGCTATATTGGGCACGTCATCCTTCTTGACTATGACCTGATGGTATCTGCTCCGAAGATCCAACTTCGAAAACACCTTCGATCCACCAAGCTGATCGAAGATATCATCAATACAGGGCAGCGTGTACTTGTTCTTCACAGTGATCTGATTCAGCTCCCGATAGTCGATACACATCCTTCTCGATCCGTCTTTCTTCTTCACCAGCAAGACGGGTGCACCCCAGGGAGACACGCTGGGATGAATAAAACCTTTCTGTAGCAGCTCGTCCAACTGCTTCCTCAGCTCCTCTAACTCAGCAGGAGCCTTGCGGTACGGCGCCTTAGAAATCGGTTGAGCTCCTGGCATCAGATCAATGCCGAAATCCAACGCTCGATCAGGCGGCAAACCGGAAATGTCCTCAGGGAAGACATCCTCGAAGTCTCGCACTACAGCTGGCTTCTCCGGCTCTGCTATCATGGATGCGACTGTCAATCTGTATTGCTGGGCCCGGAACTTGACAGGTCCAAGCGAACGTCCTCTGCTGACGAACTCAAACACTGGGTGGCCAGGAATTTCAAACACCACTTTCTTCCGGTGACAGTCGATCGTGGCGTAAAAAGCCCCTAACCAATCAATGCCGAGAATCGCATCGAAATTGGGTTGGTCGTGGACGATGAAGTTAGCATACAATTTGTGTCAACTAACCACCAACGGGCAAGGTCGACAACCAAGGGCAACCTTCACTACACCATTCCCAGTCGCGATGTTCCAACACTTGGGAAGTGTGTAGGTGGGTATCGAGTGTTCAACTACGAACTTTCGTGACAGGATGCACATGGAAGCTCCAGAGTCGAACAGAGTCAGGGCTGGGTGAGAAGAAACTAGGATAACACCTAAGGGGTAACAAGCAACTATATCAAACAAGGAAACTAACTAATCAAACATAAATACAGAAAAGGAACGACTAGGTCAAGGGTTACCTGCGATCACGTCGTCATCAGCTTCAGCCTCAATGGCTGTCATGGTGTAAGCTCGACGCACCAGGGGTTTGGCCTGCTGAAAGGCTCGCTCCTGCGGTACCAGAGGTGGTCCTCGCTGTCCAGGTGCAGGCAATGGTCTCTGAGCGGGTCCAGTGCAGGCGCTATCTGCTGAACAGGTCCAGGTGCTCCAGCAGTCATAGGTCGAGAACCTCGGGGGCAGTCCCTTGCAACATGAGCAGACGATCCACCAACCAAACACTGATTCAGCATCTTCCTGCAGTCCTTCTTCACATGGCCAAGCTTGCCACAGAAGTGGCAAGTCAGCTCAGCTCGGTTGAAAACAGGTGCAGCTGGCCTCTTGAACTGGGTGGTCTGGACTGGATGTACACCAGGCCTAGGTGCACTCCTCTGCATCTCCATCGGGCGCTTGCTCGCCTGTCGGGCCTTCTTCAGATTGGCCACGTGCTCCTGATTCTTCGCAGCCACCAGGACATCCTCATGAGTAGAAAAAGTATTCCCGGACAGCACACTCTGGATGTCCAGGTCCAAGCCCTGCAGGAAACAGTGTGCACAGTCCTCAGGTTCCTTCACCATGGCAGGGGCATAGAGGCTCAGCATAGTGAACTCCGCCTCGTACTCGTCAACGGTCATAGTACCCTGCTCCAGGTTGATGAAGCGACTCTCCATCATTCGCTTTGCTGACTTGGGAAAATACTGGGCGTCAAATCTCTTGCTGAAGGTATCCCATGAAATCGGCTTGGTCAGCCTAGCCTTCTCCGCAGTCCACCAACTGCGGGCATTATCAGTCAACTGCTTCCTCGCAAGATCCACCCATTCATCTTTCTGGATTCGGTCAAGGCCCAAATCATCCTCAGTGCTCTGACGCCACTCTTCGGCCGCTAGCAGGCCCTCTCGTCCGGAGAAACTCTTCGGACGCATCTCTCTGAACTGCTTAGCTCCAGGAGCTGGTGTAGCTGGTGCAGCTGGCGCAGCTGGTGCAGCCTGGCGTCCCTGCTGGACTAGATGATGCTGAACCTCCAGCATATCTCTCATAACTCCCAGCATCTGGCGGATGTTGTCGTCTCCGCCTCCAGGAGCTCCGGTTCCGGTTCCGGCTCCGGTCTCGTGTCGGGTGATGCGTCTTCCGGACATCCTGCAAAAGAGAAAGAAAGCCCGAGTTAATCCCGTGTATACGATTACTCTAGATGTTTGGCTAACGATAAGCGTTCTCATTATTCTGAATTTCGCAGTTGCAATTGACCTGCATGGGCCACCACTAAAACCTGTAACGCCCCGCTTCCCAAAAGACACCGGAAGCGAGAGCGTTACGCGGTCCGCTTGAACTGGAGCGGCGAAGCTCGAGTTCAATAAGCGTCTGTGATTAAAACACAGATGAGGTCCTTGCAACTACCATTCAGAAATAATAAGAAAACATAACCAGAAAGGATAAAGCCACATCCAGAAATAATGTTCGTACACATAGTTTAACAATGCCACAGCTGGGCTAAAAGTAGCAACAAGGAAATAACGTACTCGAAAGTAACTACAACGACAAAAGGAACTAAGAAAGCAGTAAAGGTGTCGGGGTCCACTAGTCCTCTGCTTGGAGAGGCACTGCGTCAGGTGCGAACTCCTGACTCTCCAACTCTGGCGTCTCGTACTGGTCCTCCTGGTACTCAAGCTCTGAACATGACATACATCCACAAACATGAATGTATGTCAGCTAGGGGTCTGCAAGAAAGAGTTAGCATCCCAAGGCGAAGTATATAACAAGTATATGAAATTTAGAAGCATTTAATATTTCGAAATGAAACGACTGCATCAATTTAACGATTAACAATTTCGGAGCAGAAAGAAACAATCCTAGCATGCAGTTCTAGTCGATGGAAAGTTTAAAAGTTAGATTCTCTGAGTTTGTTAGCATTTCAATATTCACGATGACCAAGTTAGCGTTACAATGACCATGTCCAGACTTCACATCAAATCTAGGGTTCTCGCCTTTAGGTCGTGATGAGAAGGTCGTTCCTCTCACGGGGGCTTACCGTGATTGACACTAACCCACCGCGTCGGGTGGTGCTCTTGAGGAGAGTACCTTTCATACGCCCAGTGGCCGCTCAACCCTAACCCCACCCAAAAGTTTTGCCGGAACACGAGCCGGCCTAGTCGACTCACACGACATCACGATATCACGATACCGCCTTCGAGGCGCACGATTTCACGATGTCCATATTGTTAATCATGTCAAGACTCACTGAATTTCATTGTTGACAATATTAAAGTTTTATGGTGACAGTTCTGCAAAGCGGAAACGGGTCGAACGACCGTTTCCGTAATTTCAAATAATGACGATTTCGTCCTTTTTGTTCAACTTGCTACAGAAACAATTTCATTCTCTAGTTGTTTAAATTGGGGATATATCGTATGATATACCGTTGGATCCCAATTTTCGTCCTAGTCATTATGGTGTCAGTTTTGTACGTCATTTCACGTCTAAATTTTGAGTTACACAGCAAAACATGAAGGCGGCGTAAACGTGCCGAAACTTCTAAAATTCATAACAAATCATATACTTGCCTGTTTTTGGCGTTCTTGGTGTCGTTGGATTCGTCTCGACAAATACTATGATGTGGAAGGTTCGGTTCGCTGTTTTGGCAGAAAATAAAATCAGAAATCATGTTTCTTGTTCAGGACAGATTTACAAAAACACCCCTACGACGTCTAATCACCCAATTTTATTAAGTCTTCTACTTTACGGTGTGGGTTGAGAGTTTTAGGGGGTAGATCTACCAACCTGAAGTGAAGCGAGGGATCGGATGACAACCACGAGAAACGACGACGCGTACGATGCGGATACTTCGACGTTCACGCTCCGAACTTGTTGCGGCAGCGAGTGAATGGCGGACAGAGGTTGGCAGTGATCTCCGGGGGCTGTCGACGTCAGATCTGAGCGGTGGGACAGAAACACGGGCTGCTGGGTGATGTCCTGGCCGTGGAGATGAAGTCGGGTTACTGTAGGCTGTGGGAGGGGTTTGGTTCTCGGCCCAGGTGCTTGTAGGCCGGCTTTGGTTGCGTGGTGGCTGCGGAATATGGGGGGAGAAAGGAGGAGGAGAAGAAGAACGGGAAGAGTGTTTGCGGATCTGTGGGGAGTCGGGCTGGCGTGGGTTTTTGCTGTGGCCGTGGGGTGTTGGAGCAGGCCACGGCCTGGAGGAAAGGAGGCCGGCTTTGGTTGATAGAAGAAGAAGAAGGGGAAGCTGTGGGGATGGAGGAGCTCGACCTGAGGGGTTTTGTGTCGGCCTGGAGATGTAGAGGAGAAGGAGGAAGGGAGGTGGCCTATTGCGGGTTGAGAAGGCCGTGGGGTGTTAATGCTCTCGGAGAAGGAGAGGTGAGAATGGGTACGGCGGCTGTGGGTTGTTTGTAACCCTATGGTTTTATAAAGAAAGCTAGGGCAAGGGTTATAGCTATAAGCTGTGGGTTGTAGGAGCTTGCGTGGAGCGTGTTTGGGCTTGGCGGCTGGAGGAGTAGCCCTAGGTGTTATAATATAGGAGGTAGTTTGAGCAGCAGAACGTGGTAGGGTAAGGAGAAATAGAACTTAGGGTTTGATAAAATGAGACCTAGGCTTGCGGCTGTGGGAAACATTAGCCTAGGGTTTTATTTTTTTCTTTTTTAAAAAAAAAAACCAAGGTGCGGCTGTAGGTTGCCTTGCCGTGGGTCCTAGGGTTTGATAGGCTGTGAAACTTTTGGGTTAGGGTTATAAAAGTATGTAGTAGTGTGTTGGGTTAAGATAAAACAATAGGGGGAAAAACGTGTACAGGCCTAGGTTGGATGGGCTTTGGGTTTATATAAGGGGAGTATATATATATATAGTAGTATAGGGTTTGTGTGGCCTGTATGTTAGCCTAGGTTGAAGAAGTAGACCCAGGGTTTAATAATAGGAGATAGACTTAGGTTTCCTTATTATTATTTTTTTACAATAGTCCATGCGTGAGCTTATGAAACCTAGGTTACTATGTTTTAAAAAGGATGTTGGGAAATATTAAAAAGAAAGGTACAAAGTAATAATAGTAGTAATAATAATATCAATAATAATAATAACAATGATAATAGTAATAATAATAATAATAATAATAAATATAAATTAACTAAATAGTTTAATATAATGATAGAAAAAAAATTAACATGAAAAGAAATTTGTACATCCACGGGGATAAATACGCCTAATACGGATACGGGTGAAAATTCTGTAGAGAAAAATACGGATAATATCATCAAAAGACTGGTCGTTACACTCTATTGGATCAATGCTCCCTTTCAACCTAAGGGAACAGTTGATCGCTCTCTTGAGAGATCATGCAAATGTTTTTGCTTGGTCCCCAAAGGATATGCCTGGCATCAACCTCGAGGTGACATCCCACAAGCTGGAGGTCGACCCGACTTCTAGACCCATGAAGCAAAACAATAGGAACATATGGGGCAAAAAGAGGAAGGCTGCAATCGAGAAAGTGGATCGACTTCTGGAGGCAGGCTTCATTCAGAAAGTCAAATATCCTGATTAGCTCTCGAATGTCGTGATGGTGAAGAAGACGAATGGCAAATGGCGAATGTGCGTCGACTTCACCGATCTCAATAAAACATGTCTAAAGGATAGTTACCCCCTACCCCGGATCGACCATTGGGTAGACAGTGCTTTGGGCTACGAACTCCTCAGCTTCATGGATGCATTCTCAGGATATAACCATATCCAGATGGCACCGGAAGATGAAGAGAAGACTTCTATCATCACCGATCGAGGTATTTTCTGTTATACCAAAATGCCATTTGGCTTGAAGAATGCAGGGGCCACGTACCAATGCATGATGAACAGAGTATTCGAGGCTCAAATAGGGAGGAACCTAGAAGTCTACGTTGACGACATGCTGGTCAAGTCGAAGAAATTGGTGGTTCATATTGCAAATATCCGAGAGATATTCGTACAGATCCGATGATACAACCTTTGGTTGAATGCTGCCAAATGTACCTTTGTGATTTGATCGGGGAAATTCCTCGGTTTCATGCTGACGAATCGAGGTATCGAGGCTAACCCTAACAAGATTGCGACGATCATAACGATGAAGGAGCCCTCAATCATAAGAGAACTCCAGAGACTGAACAGGAGAATAGCCACTTTGGGACTGTGCTTATCTAAGTAGACCGAGAGATCGTTGCCTTTCTTCAAAGTATTGAGAAAGGTGATATCATCCCCCTCGAATTTAAAAAGAGCCCTCGAATGGGACATGGATTGCATGAATTCTTTCTCTGAATTGAAAGAGTACCTCCACAGCCCGCTACTCTTAACCAAGCCAGACATGGATGACCAACTTATCATTTGTCCGGTCGCTACCATGGAGGCCGTAAGCTCGGTGCTCGTCAAAAGAGGACTCGGGAGTATGTCAGCCAAGTCCTCCGAGGTGCAGAAGTAAATTAATCAAGAATATAGAGGATGGCCTTCACGCTGATTCAATCTGCAAGGAGGCTACGACTATACTTCCAAGCGCACACCATCTTGGTCCTCACTGATACTCCATTGGAGCAGACCCTAAAGATGTTGGATCTTTTGGGGAGAATGATGAAATGGGGAGTCGAGCTGAGCAAATTCGACATTCAGTTCAAGCCGAGGACCGCCATCAAATGGCAGGCTCTCACCGACTTCATCGTCGAACTCACTTACGACGACAACCCAACGAAAGAGGTACATGTTACTAACTAACAACTCGATGCAACATCTCCACCCTCGACAGGTCTCAATTCGTCAACCGATGCAATTGAAGACGAGAGAACATGGATCGTACAAGTTGACGGTTCGGCCACTGAAACTGGGAGCGGGGCCGGAATAATTGTCCAAACATCAGCGGACAACATATTCGATTACGCTCTCCGCTTTGATTTCCAAAACCACAAATAATGGTGCATAGTACAAAGCAGCCATCAATAGACTCTGATTGGATCGAGCCTTAGGAGCAAAGGTGGTCCAACTACTCAGTAATTCCAACCTCATCATCCACCAACTAAACGAAAGCTTTGAGGACCGCGAAGACACAATGCAAAGCTACATGCAAGTTACTAAAGAGGAGCTTGCCAAATTCAAGCGAGTAGAAATCCATCATGTACCAAGGTCAAAGAATGAACGAGCCGACGCCATTTCGAAGCTCACGTCATCCTCCCCTGCAGGACTCGATCGGACAGTGTATGTGCAACGTCTACCCTACCCCAGCATGCTGGAGCAGGAACTGCTGAGCCTCGACCAAGGAATCACTTGGATGGATCCCATAATCCATTACCTGTGCACGTGAGAAAAGCTCACCATCCCGGTAGAGGTGCAAAAGCTAGAACAGAAGGCGTACCAATTCGTTCTGCAAGATGGTTCATTGTACAAAAGGCGATGGACCAGGTATGACGTTTTTTCCTACCTCAAATGTTTAGCCTTGCAATAAGCGCTCTATGTGATCCAAGAGATTCACAAGGGCGATTGCAGGAACCATTGTGGGGAAAAAACAATAGCTTTGAAGGCCGTAAGACAAGGTTACTTCGGGCCAACCATGTTCAAGGACACTGTCGAGTACATGCGAAAGTGTCCGACTTGCAAGAATTCTCAAAGATCAGATCGGCCCCTCCGGCTGATCTGATCCCTATCATCGTCCAGTACCCTTTGCTAAGTGGGAATTGGACCTCCTCGGTCTATTCAAACAAGCGAGCAGGCAACAAAAATTCCTGATAGTGGCAATCGCCTACTTTACAAAATGGATCGAGGCAGAGCCCCTGTCCCGAATCACCTGGAAGGAGTCAGGAGCTTCGTCTGGAAATCCATTGTCTGTTGATTTAGAATCGCATAATCCATTGTGACAGACAATGGGACGCAATTTGACAGTGCCTGCTTCAAGGATTTCTGCTCCGAGCTGAAGATCAAGCTGCATTTCGCCTCTGTCGCCCATCCTAGTCCAATGGATTGGCAGAGGCTGCTAACAAATGCACCTTGGACCCATTCGGAAGAGAATAATTGGGCTCGAGGGAACCTGGTCGGAAGAGATTCCTGACATACTATGGTTGTATAGAACGACCCACAAAACCTCACCAGGTGAAACACCAATCATACTTTCTTATAGTTGTGAAGCTGTCGTCCCGGTGGAGGTTAATGAACGACCACTTTGTCTCCAATACTATGATGAAGAGAGAAACTTGGAAGGACTCGAACTTAACCTACAACTGGTTGACGAGGTCTACGAACGGGCTTTGCCAACCCTCATTGAAAAAAAAGGATGCCTGGCTCGGTATTTCAACTCCAAGGTGCGTGTACGTAGCTTCCGTATAGGCGACTTGGTGCTATGTAAGGCTGCCTTCACTCCCGAGATCTTCAAGCAAGGAAAGCTCGATGCAAAGTGGGAAGGTCCATACAAGGTGATTGATGTGCTTGGTCATGCCACCTACTGGCTCGCTACATTGGATGATAGGGAGCTATCCCATCCTTGGAACGCTGAGCATTTACAGAAGTACTATCATTGATTGTACCAGCGATGGTAAAATACATTGAATGATCGAAACTTATCTTTGTCGTTTATCCTATACCAAGTCATGAGAAATACAAAGTCGATCGTTTTTTCAGTTGATCATTTTTTCAATGTATCTCTAATGATTTCTAACCCTAATTGTCAGCCGTAAGCGAAGGGATCACCCCTCGCCACTGAACAACCCTTGATCGTCATCGGCTGTAAGTCGAAGGGGCCTCGCACCTCGCCACCAAATGACCCTAGTCGTTAGCCGTAAGCCAAGGGATCACCCCTCGCCACTGAACGATCCTCGACCGTCGTCGACTATAAGTCGAAGGGGCCTCGCCCCGCGCCACCGAACGACCCTAGTCGTCAGTCGTAAGCCGAGGGATCACCCCTCGTCACTCAATGACCCTCGACCGTCATCGGCCGTATGTCGAAGGGGCCTCACCCCTCGCCATCGAATGATCCTAGTCGTCAGCCATAAGTCAAGGGATCACCCCTCGTCACTGAACGACCCTCGACTATCATCGGCCATAAGTCGATGGGGCCTCGCCCCTCGCCATCGAACGATCCAATGCATCAGTCGTGAACCGAAGGATTTCCCTTGCTGAAGGATCATCCACCCAGGTTCACAAAACGACTGATGACCTATAATATCACCCTTATCGGATGAATATGCCTAACTTGTCAACGACCCAACTTACTATCAGTTTGCAGAAAGTCGAACATCGCGTCGTTGAGGGGCCATACACGTGCATATTCACAAATGTACAAAAATGTAAAAGTTGCAAAGTTTTCATTATTTCAAAACCAAAATACATGAAAACAACAGGCCTACATAAAACCTAGGCTAAGTTCTACTAGCCTAGGAGGGAGGATCACCCCTCGATACAAAGATGTCTTGGAAAGCTTTCATCGCCTTTGTAAACCTTGCCGTGAGCTCCTCCTTCTCCCTCGCTGTGGCCCCCTCGAGCTCAGCAACTCTAGCCTAGAACTCAACGGCCTCTGCTTTACAAGCCTCCGCCTATCTCTCAGAGTCGAAAGCTTTGGCTTGGAGCTCGATCGCTTCCCTCTTCAAAGCGTCAAGGTCCACCTGGAGCTGAGACATCTACATCCTCCATTGAAGCTCAGCAGACTTACGGAGGTCAGACAGGGAGTGAAGGTCAGACAGGGACGAGAGGCTATTTTTGGACTCTATAACCACCCACTAGGCATCTGCCTTGGCTGCAAGAACTCTCTCCAAATCCTCTTCTGCCTTCCTCATCCGGCCCTCGAGCTCAAATGCGTTGCGCTCAGCGGCTTCCACCCGTCGACCTCCTTCGATCAGGTCGATGGCTTGGCGGTGCAAGACATCGCCAAGGCTGGACTTCTGAAGAAATGATCAGTCAATGACGGTCAAATTATAAGTCAATTAACATAAGGCAGACGACGTACCTGATATTTGCTCCCCACAAAGAATTTGGCCACCCGTTCGAGGTCCAACCTCTGAAGGAGCTCCAAATCCCGAGGGAGGATCGAATTCTCTACTAACCGAGCAGTCTTCCTGAAGTCTAACAGGGCCGACTCTTCCCTTCCCATGACGAAGGGAGGTTGGTAAGGAACATCCCATGCGGGTCCTGAGGAGTGAGATGAGAACTGGTTGAGCAGCAGGACTCAGTCGAACTCCGCAGGGATCGGGCCGACCAAAGAAACGGGTGACTCGATAGCGCCCCATGGTCATTTATCCAAAAGAGGCGTCACGTGAGTCTGAGGCACTGAGGATGTCTCGATCATCCCCCGAGACTTGAGAGGGGCCGCCCCCAAGCCTTTCGCCATGGGTGAAAGTGGAGGGCTTTCCTACTCTACTCGCCTTCTTTTCTCTGATTCCTCCCCAGCATGGGAGAAGTTCCCACGTTTCTTACTAATAGTCTTTATGGTCCCAACGACCTCGACAGAGTCAGCTTCGTCCACCGGCAGTGTCTTTGAAACAACAACTGAGGCGAGGGGGAAACAGATCGAGTAACGGCCCGGTTCGAGGCCTCCCTCGAGGAGGCACAAGAAGAAGGCCTTGAAGTCTGCCTGACCTCTCCCCCCTCAGAGGAAGAGCTCTGATTGACAAGAAGGGGAGACCGAGTGCTCGACCCTTCAGTGCTCCTCTTCTTCTTACGCTGCTTCCTCCAAACTTGGCCCATTCCAAAGTCACCACTCCTACGAGCTTCGTTAGTTATATCTGCAAATGACAGATATAATTATCGTGATTGGCTTTGATAAAGGCTCAGAAGCGGTATGCATTACCCGGGCTCCATAACACAGTCTTTAGTCGCTGGCCGTTCAACAAGTATGAGGTCGACCTCTATCTCCACGGTCGGTCCAGAAGGTGTTTTGCCGCCTCGACCTCGCCCGATGTCAACCTGGCTTCAACCTCTTCCAGTGTTAATATGGACTCTTCAGCAAGCTCAGGACTCGGACAGCTCCAACCATTGAGCATCGGTCCAAGGTTGGGAAGTACGACAAAAACAAAAGTGTCTTTCCAACCAGGATCAGAAAGTGGGAGGTAGTATATGAGCCTCATCGCCAGACGAGTAATGAAGTGATGCCACACTTTGCGGGGATCGAGTATTATCTGGAAGAAAAACTTGAACATCCAAAGGGATGGTCGAACCCCATAAATCTCATAAAGCACAATAAAATCGACTACATGAGGAAGAGCTTGGCGTGCAAGCTGATAAAAAGAAAGCCCCGAAGAGCATTGGAATTCTACGATGAAGGGATGAAGAGGAAAACGGAGACCAAGGATAAAGGCCGTGAAATACACTCCAACCTCGTTCTTTCGAGGAAAACACAAACTCTCATCCAAATTGGGGATCCTAACCCTAAAAGGAGGACTGAGGTAACCCATCCAAACATCGGCTACCAAATCGAAGGAAAACTCAGGCGCCATCTCCAAGATCACTCTAGGAACCTTCGAGCCAGGATCCCTCCGACGAGTCGGAAGATCTGGTTCAATACGAACCATTTCCTCCTTACCAGGAACTTCTCGCATGAAGGAGGACGAAGGGGAGCCACGAGCTCTTCATAGGACGGCTCGTGCATCTTGACCGGTGCAAACATGCCTAACAGATCCAAAGAAGATTCAGAATCAATCAGGAAAGTACCTTAGAAAGAACAAGAAAACTCCGAAGAAGGCGATGATGAAATCAAGCTTTCGAAACAAAGAAGAAGACGAAACAGAAAAATCTTTTCTCTTCCCACACCTTTCGTTTATACGAAGGAGTTTAACCGACTGATGGTTGTTGAATGACACGTGTCCGAAGCCGGCCACAAGAAGCGGTGGAGATCGATTCAAAGACTAAAGGGTTTTGGCGGCACAAATCAAATCAAATGTTTCGAAGAATGTGCACATTTAAGGAGATTACACTTCATGCGGTCTCAATCAACGTAGTTTCTGAGGCACGAATGATGTGGCCATTGTTAGTGCACGGGTATAGATTATGGTGAAGTATCTGCATACCCAACCCGTTTGGTGCCAATGTAACGACTGGTTTTTCATGTATTTGGATTATCTATTATATATATATGTTTTGGTGGATTTTCTCCTTATGTGTGGTTTCCGTCTCCATAGCTTTCGTTTTCGTTCGTTTCATTGTGATTTTCTAGTTTCTTTCTTAATCGTTGAGTTTTGGAGTAAGTCATTCGTGACGAGCTTCATATCGCTCATATCTTAGGGATAGGTTGATCTTGGAAGACGTAGGAATCTTCCTGGAGCTTCGCGTTTCGATTCGAGACTTTTGTGCACTTTAGTTGGTTCAAGAAGGGGAACCAACCGACTAGATTATAATCTAGTCGGTCAAGAACTCTTCTCAAACCGACTAGTTCATTAAATCAAAAATTCAGGAGTTAATGTTTGCTCTTAGTCGGTCTAAGAACAACCACCGACTGACTTGATGTGAAACTAGTCGGTCAGAACTTTCTCTAAGACCGACTAGTTCCTTTGATAAATTTCACCTAAGTTACTGTTTATCGTTAGTCGGTCAATGAACACTCACCGACCGACTAGGTTGCAAACTAGTCGGTCGACGGGCCTTCACAGACCGACTAATTCATTACCCAGATTTATTCTTTCTTTCGCTGTTTGATTTTAGTCGGTCACAGTTGGTCGACCAACCGACTAGTTCTTAAACTAGTCGGTCAACAACCCTTCTTTGACCGACTAATCGCCCCCGAAACCCTAGGTTTCTGGTAGCCGGTGCAACTTTTCCTATTTAAACCCCCAATCATTTTTCTTTCTTTCTTTCACTTCTCTTGGCCATTTTCTTTCCCCCTTGACCTCTGATCTTCCCCAACCTTCCCCTAGCTCTTCTCCTTTATCCCTGGAGCCCCTCACACCCTCATTAGGGCCGGCCATCCCCTCTAGGCCGTCAGAAAACCCCACAAAACCCCATTTCTCCAGATTTTCTCGCCATTTCCAGATCTGAGCCGTAGTTCTCCGGATCTTTTTTCCGTTGCCGTGCTTGCTCGGCATCGTTCTTCCGCTACGATACGGTAGTAAATCGATCCTTTAATATTCTCATAACACACTTTGTGATTTTTGTTAAACCCTAATAGAACTGATATTGTTTTGCCATGGGAGTGATCCCATTCCGTAGAATAGAGTTGTGAGACGTTTTACCATCGATCGTCATCGTCGGTATTAGGCAAGTGAAACTTGTCACTTAGGGTTTTAGGCCATGCTTTAGGCCATTTGCTTATTGTAGGCAAGAGACTAGGCAATGAAATGATAGTTTCCTAGACGCCCCTTGATCTAGCTTGACAACGAAGCTAGATCCATCATTTTTATCATGTTGCATTCATACTGCAAGTCGCGTTTCAATTCGATTATCGGTACGCAAAATTAACTGTTTATTGCCATGACATTGCGTGCATCAAATGTTCCCATGATTGCGTAGCACACGCTACACCTGGAGAATTGATTGAGGCTAGGCACCTGCTTTTAGCGGGCACAACCCTATGCCAAAAATACTTATGGTGTGAACCAGAAAACGAGCTCTTGTGCGGGGTAACCCTGGCTCATTTACTGAGCATCGTGTACAGGGACCCTGGCTCGTGTACATGTGGGAGGGGTAAGGGTTAAGCGAACATTCAACTGGGAGTCTGCCCAATAAGCAACTTCAGTTATAAGGCGTAAACTCTGGGTTCTGGGGTAGTGTTAAGCGGCCACTCAGTGTGAATGTCCAACAGTTCAGCTGTAAGGCGTAAACATCTACAAATAACTTGAAAACGTTACTAGTGAGAAGTTTGAGATTGTTAGTAGCTTGGCTACTCTTGACATGCCATGATGATTGTTCTCCTGTACTTATTGTTACACCATGTCTTATTTGTGCACTCATACCATAATTGCCATGGCATGCATACTTTTAGAACTGCTAGGTTGTTTTACTTTTGTTTCCTTACCCAAGTCTTTTAGACTTGCTGACATGTGCCCCTTTACTCTTTTTGGTGACACATGTTAGATCCTGAGCCTGAGGTTGCTGCTGAGGACGTGGTGTTCGCTGACGCTGAGTCAGAGCCCGCATTCATCAAGGAGTTTGAGGACACGGGCGATCAGTCGTAGAGACTGTTGGTGTTATCGTTTAGACTGCTTTAGTTGTCAGTGCGTAGCACCAATGCGTTGTGCCGTGTTGGCTTTTGTTGGACATGTTTTGGGCCTAGACTCTTTCTTTTAGCCTGGTGGCTTTTCTGGATGTTGAACTTAATTTTAATGTTTGGACAATGCTGAGATTTGGGATTTTATTTCTGTATCTCTGTGTGTTATTATCTTGTTCTGTTCGTGGTTACAGGGACCTGCATATGATTTATTGACGCTTATCAGGCGTGTAGCTTCACAGCTCCACGTTTGAGGAGACCTTCTCACGTCTCGCCTCCATTTTAGGGAAGCGGGGCGTGACAGGTTTTGTTGGTGGCACATGCAGGTCCTCTCTTCTTTAACTGCGATTATCGGAATAACGATAATAATATTAGAATGTCCAATAAACTAAGTTCGACATCCGAGTCATAAGCTATGAGTCTAATTGTTTCGTTTTATGTGTCATTAGAAGGCTGGAAGGTGAAATACCCGTGGTGGTGGTAGTGCGCCCCCTCATGACGAGGAGCCTGAGCGGGAGCCCACCAATGGGGAGATGATGCGGATGATGCTTCAGATGATGCAGGTACAGCAAGGCGTGCTCCTACAAGTCCAGGATGCTCCAGTTGTTCGAGCTGCTCGGGCAGTTCCGGAGGCCCCTCGCTCCGAGCCAGGAGCGAAGCAGTTTTAGGAGCTGGGTCCCGCTTATTTTGATGGGTCTGAGGGTCCTCTAGCTGCTGACGAGTGGGTCAGGAACATAGAGGATAATTTGAAGATGGCGAAGATCAGCCCAGCTGGATGGGTTGATTTGGCAAAGAGGCAGCTCAAGGATAATGCTCAGAACTGGTGGGATGCGGAAGAGAAGATGCTGGTGGAGCCGATAGCTTGGGCTACCTTTAAGTCCAGGTTTGACGAGGAATTCTTTCCGAAGGCTGCGAGGAAGGAGATGCTGCAGCGTTTTATTGATCTGAAGCAAGGGAGCTTGACGGTGGACCAGTACCACCAAGAGTTCACTAGGCTGTGTTGGTTCGCACCGAAGATGGTGCAGGATGTTGATGAGAGGGCTCATAGGTTCCTGCATTGACTTGCTTTGGAGCTTCAGAGTTTCGTGTCTTCCTCTGATCTGGAGTCTTATCAGAAGGTTCTGATAGTTGCAAGGAGGCAGGAGCTGAACCTGAACCAGAGGAGAGGACATGTTGCTGGGGCTAGGAAGAGGCCTATGGAGCAGGCCAGAACGGTGGTTAGGCCCGGTTTTAAGCCTAACCAGCCCGTGCAGTTCAAGAGGCTAGGAGGGCCTAATCTGAAGACTTGCCATTTCTGCGGTAAGACTGGCCACATCAAGGATCAGTGTAGAAGATTTCTGGGCCAGTGTTTGGTTTGTGGCGATGCTTCTAATGCTGCGAAGGATTTTCGGCATGCGAATCAGCTGCGGAGAGCGCAGGATGGTGTTCAGCAGCAGAGAGCACCTGTTGCAGCACAGCCATTGCAGCAGAGAGCGCATGTTCCCACTGGACGTGGAGCAGCTCTTGTTCCACAGAGGCAGGCTTTTCAGCAGGCTTTTCCGCCGAGGAGGCAGGCTTTTCTGATGACCGCTGTGGAGAGCGAGGCTGTAGATGAGGTCATCGCAGGTAATCCTCAATCTAGTTGTTTCCTTCCTTAGTTAGTTTTAGTTATTAGATTATGTTTTGTTGCTTGCATATGATTGTTTGCTAGAATAGGATCTGATTGTTAGATTGCTTGTTAGGTGTGATTCTGGTTTGCACATTTCCTACACGAGTCCTCTTTGACTCTGGTGCATCGATGTGCATTATTTCTCGGAGCTTCGTGGAGAAGCATTCCTTGTCGACGTCCCCTCTTTCCAAGAGTTGGAATATCGTTACAGGAAATGGCATGATCTTGGTGCATCGTGGTTGCAATTCTTGTCCGTTGGTGGTCTGTGGACATGAGCTTTACGTTGATTTCATTGTCCATGACATCATCAACTATGATGCGGTCCTTGGGATGGATTGGCTTGCGAGGTTCTATGCTACGATCGACTGTCGGAGGAAGAAGGTGGTGTTCGAGATTCCCGGACATCCAGTATTTGAGTTCAGCCGAGGTAGCAGTTCTCTTGGCCCTGTCAGATTTCGGGTCAGACCGGTGGAGTCTGTGGCTATGCAGATGGAGCTGGAGAGGCCAGCGGTTGTGTGGGACTTTGATGATGTCTTCCCCGAGGAGATGTCTGGGTTGCCACCCGATCGAGCTCTCGAATTTTCGATTGATCTTATTCTGGTAGCGCAGCCGATTTCGAAAGCGCCTTATCGTATGGCACCTGCTGAGTTGGAGGAATTGCGGAAGCAGCTGGATGAGCTTTTGCAGAAGGGTTTTATCAATCCTAGTGTGTCTCCGTGGGGAGCACCGGTGCTGCTGGTGAAGAAGAAGGATGGTTCGCGTCGAATGTGCATGGACTATCGGGAGCTGAATGCGGTTACCATCAAGAATAAATATCTGTTGCCTCGCATTGATGATATTTTTGATCAACTTGGAGGTTCGAGGGTGTTTTCTAAGTTGGATCTGAGGAGTAGTTATCATCAGCTGAAGGTGAAGAAGGAAGATGTTCCGAAGACAGCGTTCAGGACGAAGTATGGACACTACGAGTTTGTGGTTATGCCTTTCGGTGTAACCAATGCACCCGCAGTTTTCATGAATCTGATGAATATGATTTTCTACGACCTTTTGGACAAGTTTGTCGTTATCTTTATTGATGACATTCTGATCTATTCAAAGTCGGAGGAGGAGCATGCATCGCACTTGAGGACAGTGTTGGAGATTTTGAGGAAGCATCGGTTGTATGCTAAGTATTCGAAGTGCGAGTTTTGGCTGGACAGAGTTGCTTTTCTCGGGCATGTGGTATCTGGAGATGGTATCTCAGTGGATCCCGAGAAGATCAAGGCTATCAGAGAGTGGCATGTTCCGCAGTCAGCATCTGAGATCCGGAGTTTCCTGGGGCTTGCTGGTTACTATCGGCGCTTCATTAAGGACTTTTCCCGTATTGCTGAGCCAATGACCAGATTGACGCGGAAGGAAGTTCATTTTGTTTGGTTGGGTGATTGTGAGAATTCCTTTGGTGTTCTGAGGGAGAGATTGACGACTGCCCCTATTCTTATTGTGCCTGATGGTAGTGGAGGATTCGAGATCTTTTGCGATGCTTCTGGCAAGGGTCTCGGTTGTGTGTTGCATCAGCATGGACATGTTGTGGCATATGCTTCGCGTCAGCTCAAGACTCATGAGAAGAATTACCCGACACATGACTTGGAGTTGGCTGCTGTCGTGTTTACGCTCAAGATTTGGAGGCACTTCCTGCTGAGTGAGAAAGTGAAGATCTTCACCGATCACAAAAGCTTGAAGTATATTTTTACTCAGAAGGAGCTCAACATGCGACAGCGTCGATGGTTGGAGCTCATGGCGGATTATGAGATCGATTTACAGTATCACCCCGGCAGGGTGAATGTGGTTTCGGATGCGCTGAGTAGGCTTCCAGCGGTGATGATTATGACTTCGCAGTGGAGATTGCAACAGGATTTTTGCGAGTCTGGTGTTGAGATCGTTCTTTCTGGGGAAGCTTCTTCGTTGATGTGTATGCAGATACAGTCAATGATCATGGATCGAATCAAGGTTGGTCAGGCTGGAGACCCGAAGTTGGTGAAAATTCGGTAGTTGGTGGAAGCCGGTCTGCGGACTGACTTCTTGATACATGAGGATGGCTCGCTGAGGTATGGGGCTAGGTTGTGTGTGCCAGCTGGGGATATCAGGGAGGAGTTGTTGGTGGAGGCACACAGTTCGCCATATTCTGTACATCCTGGTGGTACCAAGATGTACATGGATCTTCGTCTGAATTTTTGGTGGCATGGCATGAAGAGGAGTGTGGCTCGGAGTGTAGCCAAGTGCTTGGTTTGCCAGCAGGTAAAGGCGGAGCATCAGCGTACGGCAGGGTTACTACAACCGCTTCCGATTCCGGAGTGGAAGTGGCAACACATCACTATGGACTTTTTGACTGGACTTCCTCGGAGTCTGAAGCAGAATGACGCGATTTGGGTGATCGTAGATCGATTGACCAAATCTGTGCACTTTATTCCATTCCGAGTAGGACAGTCCACTGAGGCGCTAGCGAGGAGATACATGGAGGTAAATTCTCTTACTCTCCGTTTCTATTTCCTTTTTTATAGATAGATAGTGATGAAACGTGAATTGTGCAGGAGATCGTACGGCTTCACGGAGTCCCCGTGAGTATCGTGTCGGACAGAGATACGAGGTTCACATCTCAGTTCTGGCAGAGTTTGCAGAAGAGTTTAGGTACGCGTCTGAGTTTCAGCACGGCGTACCATCTGCAGACAGATGGCCAGTCTGAGCGGACGATTCAGATCTTGGAGGACATGCTGAGGGCATGCATGTTGGATTTCAAGGGTTCGTAGGAGGACCATCTACATCTGGTGGGGTTCTCTTACAACAACAGCTTCCAGGCGAGTATTGGCATGGCACCTTTTACCGCGCTGTACGGGAGGAAATGCCATTCGCCATTAAGTTGGGACGACATTGGTGACCGGGAACTGTTGGGACCTGAGATGATTGTGGAGGCCGTGGATGTTGTCAGAACATTCGGGAGAGGTTGAGGATTGCTCAGTACTGTTTTAAGCATTGGGCGGATGCTAAACGCGGTCCTTTGGAGTTTCAGCCGGGCGACCATGTGTTCCTGAAGATTTTCCCGAATCATGGTGTGATTCCCTTTGGGAAGCGAGGGAAGTTGAGCCCGCGATACATTGGACCGTTTGACATTCTGGAGAGAGTTGGTGAGGTAGCCTACCGCTTAGCCTTGCTGCCATCTTTGGAAGGAGTTCACAATGTTTTCCATGTGTCGCTGCTTCATCGATACATCAGCGATCCATCGCATGCTGTGGATTTCTCGGAGATTACAGTTTGCCCTGATATGACGTATGACCAGCAGCCAGTGCAGATTTTGGACAGGCGTCAGAAGTCACTCCGAAACAAGGTTGTCAATCTTGTGAGGGTGATGTGGCGACATGGCTCGCCAGGAGAGTCTACTTGGGAGAGAGAGGATGAGATGAGAGAGCGCTACCCATTTTTGTTCCCGGACACGTGAGTGTTGGGAAATTCCGAGGACGGAATTTTTCTTAAGTTGGGGAGGATGTAACGACTGGTTTTTCATGTATTTGGATTATCTATATTATATATATGTTTTGGTGGATTTTCTCCTTATGTGTGGTTTCCGTCTCCATAGCTTTCGTTTTCGTTCCTTTCATTGTGATTTTCTAGTTTCTTTCTTAATCGTTGAGTTTTGGAGTAAGTCATTCGTGACGAGCTTCATATCGCTCATATCTTAGGGATATGTTGATCTTGGAAGCCGTAGGAATCTTCCTGGAGCTTCGCGTTTCGATTCGAGACTTTTGTGCACTTTAGTTGGTTCAAGAAGGGGAACCAACCGACTAGATTCCAATCTAGTCGGTCAGGAACTCTTCTCAAACCGACTAGTTCATTAAATCAAAAATTCAGGAGTTACTGTTTGCTCTTAGTCGATCTAAGAACAACCACCGACCGACTTGATGTGAAACTAGTCGGTCAGAACTTGCTCTCAGACCGACTAGTTCCTTTGATAAATTTCACCTAAGTTACTGTATATCGTTAGTCGGTCAATGAACACTCACCGACCGACTAGGTTGCAAACTAGTCGGTCGACGGGCCTTCATAGAACGACTAATTCATTACCCAGATTTATTCCTTCTTTCGATGTTTGATTTTAGTCGGTCACAGTTGGTCGACCGACCGACTAGTTCTTAAACTAGTCAGTCAACAACCCTTCTTTGACCGACTAATCGCCACCGAAACCCTAGGTTTCTGGCAGCCGCCGCAACTTTTCCTATTTAAACCCCCAATCGTTTTTCTTTCTTTCTTTCACTTCTCTTGGCCATTTTCTTTCCCCCTTGACCTTTGATCTTCCCTAACCTTCCCCTAGCTCTTCTCCTTCATCCCCGGAGCCCCTCACACCCTCATTAGGGCCGGCCATCCCCTCTAGGCCGTTGGAAAACCCAAAAAAACACCATTTCTCCAGATTTTCTCGCCATTTCCAAATCTGAGCCGTAGTTCTCCGGATCGTTCTTCCGTTGCCGTGATTGCTCGGCATCGTTCTTCCGCTACGATATGGTAGTGAATCGATCCTTTAATATTCTCATAACACACTTTGTGATTTTTGTTAATCCCTAATAGAACTGATATTGTTTTCCCATGGCAGCGATCCCATTCCGTAGAATAGAGTTGTGAGACGTTTTACCGTCGATCGTCATCGTCGGTATTAGGCAAGTAAAACTTGCCACTTAGGGTTTTAGGCCATGCTTTAGGCCATTTGCTTGTTGTAGGCGTAAAAGAGACTAGGCAATGAAATGATAGTTGCCTAGACGCCCCTTGATCTAGCTTGACAACGAATCTAGATCCGTCATTTTTATCATGTTGCATTCATACTGCAAGTCGTGTTTAAATTCGATTATCGGTACGCAAAATTAACTGTTTATTGCCATGACATTGCGTGCATCAAATGTTCCCATGATTGCATAGTACACGCTACACCTAGAGAATTGATTGAGGCTAGGCACCTGCTTTTAGCGGGCACAACCCTACGCCAAAAATACTTATGGATTGTGAACCAGAAAACGAGCTCTTATGCAGGACAACCCTGGCTCATTTACTGAGCATTGTGTACAGGGACCCTGGCTCGTGTACATGTGGGAGGGGTAAGGGTTAAGCGGCCATTCAACTAGGAGTATGTCCGATCAGCAACTTCAGTTGTAAGGCGTAAACTCTGGGTTCTGGGGTAGTGTTAAGCGGCCACTCAGTGTGAATGTCCAACAGTTCAGCTGTAAGGCGTAAACATCTACAAATAACTTGAAAACGTGACTAGTGAGAAGTTTGAGATTGTTAGTAGCTTGGCTACTCTTGACATACCATGATGATTGTTCTCCTGTACTTATTGTTACACCATATCTTATTTGTGAACTCATACCATAACTGCCATGTCATGAATACTTTTAGAACTTCTAGGTTGTTTTCCTTTTGTTTCCTTGCCCAAGTCTTTTAGACTTGCTGACATATGCCCCTTTACTCTTTTGGGTGACACATGTTAGATCCTGAGCCTGAGGTTGCTGCTGAGGACGTGGTGTTCGCTGACGCTGAGTCATAGACCGCGTTCATCGAGGAGTTTGAGGACACGGGCGATTAGTCGTAGAGACTGTTGGTGTTGTCGTTTAGACTGCTTTAGTTGTCGGTGCGTAGCACCAATGCGTTGTGCCGTGTTGGCTTTTGTTGGCCATGTTTTGGGCCTAGACACTTTCTTTTAGCCTGGTGGCTTTTCTGGATGTTGAACTTAATTTTAAAGTTTGGACAATGCTGAGATTTGGGATTTTATTTCTGTATCTCCGTGTGTTATTATCTTGTTCTGTTCGTGGTTACAGGGACCTGCATATGGTTTATTGACGCTTACCAGGCGTGTAGCTTCACAGCTCCACATTTGAGCGGACCTTCTCATGTCTCGCCTCCATTTTAGGGAAGCGGGGCGTGACCGCCAACAACCTGAAACCCGTCGTTTAGAGCGAAGTACTACCGGGTTAAACGGCTCACTCGACCGTTAAGCTCCCCCTGACACTCAGGGAGAAGTTAATGGGGCCGAATAAATGGGCAGCCGTTATCTCGAATCACGGAGAAGATCATGCCCATATCAATGAGGGACGGTTACATAGAATCAATAGGGAACATCATATAAATACCCGAAAGGACAATGGCAAAGGGGCTCCAATTCTCAAGGTACAAGATCTAATACATAGACTCTACTCTTTTAGCGTATAATTCTTCCACTTTAGATCTTGCGATGTCAGATCTGAGACGAACCTCCGTGGGTCGATCTTAGTTGCTCCATGCTCCCTCTCCTACTTAAGTTCCCGAACTAACTTAAGTATCGGAGAGGATTTGGGTCGGGACCTATATCCGACCCCCCTAACGTTTCTTTGTGGTGTTGATCGACGAGTCTCCATCTCCTGCGAGTGTCCTTCCGAGCTTCCTAGCCTTGAAGTGTCGACATACAAGCTGCCCGTGGGTCGATCAAGCATCGAATCACAACCAACCTCCATCAACCGACCCAGGTCCAACCAACCTAGGGTCCCATCCAACTTGCTGATGAGGTTTCGACTCAGTACGAAGGATCCACGTCAGCTAAACAGCTGTCTCGGTCATTTGTGGCCTTAACAGCACTAATTTAGGTTAATATTACATAATTTGTTTAAGCTTAAATCTCTATTTTCTCTAAAAAATTATCTGGAGCCAATGAAAGAAATTATTATAAATCTTAGAATTGTGTACTTGCATAATACCCTAAAAATAGTCTACAAGAGCAATTGTTGCAAATGCAAATATGACTAAATAAATATATGATCTATATTTTTCATGTAAAATATTTATATGAATAATAAACTTAAATATCAATATTTGATATCTTAATATATAAAATTATAAATAAATTGTTCCAAGCGAAGATAATAGGCAAAAGGTACTTCCTCAAATGAAAGAACCAATTGAGATTAGATAGATTTTTGTTTTCTAAAATAATTATTTGATACAATTATTCCAAATTGTTATGAATAGGACCCATTGGGCCTATTGGGTATCCACCCACATGAGTACCCATTATGAATACTATATAAAGGAGGCTAGGGGTTTCCTAGCCTCAACCCTTCTCCAAATCTGTTTCTCGTTCATAACACGTTATCAGCACGATCACGCTCGTTGGAGGAGACGGCGGCTCGCGGGAAAGGAGATCCACAAATCGCTCAGAAAAAGAAGATCGTAATCTTCTCAACGGGGAGCGAAAAGGGCATCCTTCACCAACCGTCGCCTAGATTCCTCGTCGAATCTAGAAGGTAAAAATCCAAACTTTTAGATCTAAACCTGCTTTTCTCATTAGATCTGCATGTTTTAGGATCAAAAAGTTGATAAACTCGGTAAAATTCAACATTTTTAATAAGATCTGCATGTTTAAAACAATAAAAACTTGTTTTTTAGCGATCAAAATTGTTGAAAACCCCGATTTTTACCTCCCCGCCTTTGATCCAAATTTCCGTACGCCCATAGGGCGAAACGGCGGCGCGCCCTTCGCGCCGCCGGCGGAATCAATCGCCGCGGCCTGAGGCCGCGGCGGCCGCGGCCTGAAGCCGCGGCCAGCAGTCGCGGTCTCAGGCCGCAGACTGCAGCCGCGGCCCCAGGCCGCGGCAGCCGCAGCACTGCGCCGCGGCCTGAAGCCCGCGGCACTGCGCCGCGGCCTGCAGCCCGCGGCGGCCGCGGCCTGCAGCCCGCGGCGGCCGCGGCCTCAGGCCGCGGCCAGTTGCCGCGGCCTGCAGGCCGCGGCCAGTTGCCGCGGCCTGCAGGCCGCGGCCAGTTGCCGCGGCCTGCAGGCCGCGGCCAATTGCCGCGGCCTGAAGCCGCGGCCCTGTGCCGCGGCCTCAGGCCGCGGCCCGCCGCCGCGGCGGCCGCGGCCCGCCGCCGCGGCGGCCGCGGCCCGCAGCCACGGCCCGTCGCCGCGACGGCGGCCGCACCCTACGCGGCCAGCCGTCGCGGCGACACGCCGCGGGCCCCCCTAGGGTTTCCTGAAACCCTAAACCCTAACAGGTTATTTTTCGGGGGAGGCCCAATATTAACCCTAATGGGTTGTTTTCATGGCCCAAAAGGCCAGAAAATTAGCCCATTCACACAAATTATTTTATTTATTTTTTTTTGGCCCTAAAAAGCCCAAAATAGGTAAAAGAAAATTTGAAAGGGTTTAAAGCGGTAAAATAAAACAATAAAATATGGATCAAAAAGGCAAAAGTTTCAAAAAAAAAAAATTTTCTTGCACGTCGCACACAATTTTAAAATTATTTTAAATGCTTGTGTTTCGATTATCTGCGTGGTTGTATGCTGCAAAAATATTATCTGCGTGGATGTGCAAATTTTAGGCTATGTTTTTAGGGATCAGCCAGGTTTCCGACACCGTTTTAAATTCCCGCAATTTTTCTTTTCTTTTGAGAGAAACTTTGTATGTGAGGATGAAAATGTAAAAAGAAGACCGAAGGACACCAAAAAGAAGCTGAAGGCGTTTCGCTCAATGAAGATAGGGGCTTCTCTCTGAAGTTCCCGAGTTGTAATTTATTTTCATGCATTTTATTCTTGATGTAACTTCGGACTGGACTTTTTATTTATTTTTCGGTGTCGGCTGGCTGATCCCCATAGCCTAAGGTCATTATTTCTGTTTTTCATTGTTTATGCATTAACTGCGTGGTTGTTAATTAGTTTTAATACCATGTCAATGTTACAATGAAACTGTCAAAAAGCATGCTAAAACCACTTTAATATAGTTCAACGCCTATTGCTAGACTATATACATACGATAAGTTTTCTTTAAAAATGCCTGCAGCATATAAATAGCATGTGTACATCATACTTGTTTCATTCAAATGTACATAATCTTTAGTTTACAAACTTTACTTTATATGTATGATGGGCTCATGATATGACGATATTTATGACAATAAGACAATCATGATTTCAAAAAGTTTAATATCATATCCATTTTGACAAAATGAACCTGAAGTTCAAAAGTCAACTCTCTCTCTCTCCCTAATAAAATAAATACGATGCTTTATGCGAAAATTAAAATTGCTATCTTTATAAAAGATGCACACTTTGCGGTAAACAGATATATAAGATCCATGATCTATATAATCCAATATGGACACCAGAAGTTTTCCATAATACCGCTCAACTCTTTAAAAGAGTACTCTCATTTATTTTTACAAGGAAAGATTTTTTTTTCTAGCCTTGAATATAAACATACGCCTGAAGTCGTGGCTTAATAAGTGAGAAATATATTACGCACCCACGTATTTGTTCCCCTCTGAGCATGGTAAACTATCCACATAAAATTTGAACGACTCAAGTAAAAGGCCTGAAGCTATACTCAAGCATTCAAATAGACTTTTTAAAAGTCCCTTATTAAAGTGGAAGTATAAATAATTTGCTCAACCCCTTGCTTATGTCTCCTTAGCAAGACTAATTTTCATTGTCCTTTATAAATAAGGAATATTGAAATCAGGGGAAGTTCAGGATCAAACATGACCTGAAATAAAAATAAGGAAAACTCAAAACAGGGGAAGTCTTGGATTAAATGGGAAAGTGAAGATACGATATACCTCGACATGGAGTAAGCAATGGCAAGCCAAAATCAGACCGGAAGTTCTGATAAAGAGCCATAATGTTTTTGCAAACATGAAAGTGCATTAACTTATGCCATACATACATATCTAGTCAAACGACGAAAGTCTAATTGACCTTATGTATATTTAGCTACTCCCCGAGGACAAATAAACCTTGAAATCAAATCTATTGTCATAACATAAGTCTAAATGAGCATAAATATTGTTGTATGTTTTCAAGAGCACACATCACACTATGTCACTTGTTGACTTATCATCGGTATTATTCTCTTGTAGTTTTAATACATTTTATTTTACTGCGTATGTTTTGCTATCTTGAATACCCCTAAAAAATAAAATGAGGATGCCATATACTCTCTGAAACTTATACAGTTTCAAAAAGGATATTCGTCAAAACGAAATCCCTAATGACTCAAGAAATAAATGAAGCCAAAAGCTTTGTCCCAAAATGATCCGCACAATAGTCAAAGTGAAGATGTAATCCTTCACAGTTTGAACACAGTTCAACTATTACCGGACAAAATTAACTTGAGCATTTTAATGGACTTTTCAAAAGTGCCACATAAATTCAAAAGAGGAATTATTTTGGAACACCAGAAGTGTCCAGAATCGACCAACTTTGGATCGATATCACCCTGAAGTGATGATGCAAGACATCATCAACCAGACGAACCCGAAGATTCGTCAAAAAGGGTGAAACTTTCATTGTCCTATTCAAAAAGGAAAAATGAAAATGAGATCATCTCCATTCACATGGACCTTGACTCTCCCCACTTCCTCAAATGAATTTAAGATGATATACTATCATCATTAAAGATAATGAAGACCTTTAGGTCTCTTGAGAGTATTTAAGGGATATAAATAGGCTTCGTCCACTCCCTAAACCGGACTGATGATGTACCTTTGGTGTACTCATCAATATATCCTCTAAATAAATGGTCATTATCCAACCACATTCTTTTATTAAAGGGTGGTAACTTTGGATAACACTGGGAAATTTTAAATGTTTTACAACTGGAAAAATAAACGAACACCCTGAAGCTTGTGTTCACACCCAAGTATGGGTAATATAAATCATTAAAATGATTTAAATGGATTTCTTATCCATTAAAAATCCAGTTGTAGGTGACCACATGGGAACATGCAATTATATTGCAAACCATCAAAACGCATCCTTAGAACCTATTTATATGAGTCTGATCACCTCATATAAACAGTTTCCGAAAACCCCCGACAGGGGAAGCGTTTAGAGCACATCTTATAGATTGTGCCATGATGAGTAGACACCCCCATATCACCACTATAGATCATCAAAATGCAGAACTATTTATCGGAAGTAAATATCCCAGATAAATAGAGTCTGAGCACTCTGAACAGGGGAAGCATTTAAATTCACTTCTCCTAAGACGTGCATTGATGATCCTATTTTAAAGATTTGATGAGATCCTGAAGATCCCTCACAACTTTAATGTCCCAGAATCAGTTTCAACAGGAATACTACAATCATCCATGAGCCTAAAGCTCAAATGACCATTTAAATCATTAATACCTATGATCTGGTTATCATGAATTGTGATGAGATCCTGAAGATCCACACTTATGAAACTGTTAAAACAGTTATCAGACATAGTTACTGACAATATAGATATTGTCAAAACTTTCACATCCCTGCTACTAAAAATCCAGCTAGGATTGACATACCGAAAATATTGGATGCAATCCACCAGTAGCAGAAGTGGATATCCTCAATGGATGAGAGGACATACCACTAGGCTCCAAAAAGAGAGATCTACTCCTGGAGACCGAAAAAACAATACCACCACAGGAAAGTGAGCTCAAATCCAGAACCTTATTGCAACTTGGTTGCTAAGGACCAATTCTGGATCTGTCCACATTCTTTACCCGTCCCAGAACCTTCACTTCTTTAACGCGTCGTGAAGGAGACACTTCTGGGAGAAATCAAATGATTATAGTACGTACGGGGTGAGTTTTGGACAAGAAAGAACACCTTTTGTCGACAAATTCTCTCATATTTCATTTTGCCAGTTAAATATAAAATATCGTTTCCACAACTCTGCTTTGCCTAAAGCAAAGATAGAGATTTGGCCAAATTATAATAATGTGGAATGAGGCAATAATAAGGTGAGCTGGACTCACTTATGAAATATGAGGTGTTGGAACTGAAGTCCTGGTATCAAAAATGATATCAAATCCTGTGGGATAACTGAGTATTGAAGGAGAATTAAAATAAAATCGTTAGCTATAAGCATTTTAATTTGCTATAGTTTTTAGAGGTATAAATCGCTCAAACCAGGAAGTAATCAAGTAAGATGAGCTGAACTCACTTACAAGATGAATCTGATGCATCGACTGGTTTATGTCAAGGCGTAACCCAACGAATGGCAAAAGAGGGAATTTTTGGGTTGATGTTGCTATTGGATGTGACAACATCACCGATATAAAAAAAATTTTTCTTCAACTGCATGTACAAATTTTTTCTTTACTTTCCTTTCTTTTTGGGACACATATTAAAAATATGATTAAAGGAAAGACAACCTAGACAAAGATCCTTAAAGGACTCATACTAAAAGGTTGTTGTTTGCACCTCTTAAAAATAGTATTGTTCTTAAGAGAGCAAATTAAAAGAATTGAGATTATTTTAATAACTCAATATATTATCGGATCTCCTGAAGAGAAATTATCGAAATATCTGTTAAAGCCTATCTATCAGATATGATATGATATGAAAAGCCCTAGCTAGGCATAAATTCTAGGCTTACAGAACATTAATCATCCTGAAGATGAACTATTATCCTGGAAATGAACTATCATCCTGAAGATGACGTTAATTAATCATCCCGAAGATGTAAACTTCATTCAATGATGATTGATGAAGAAACATTAATTTCATTCTCCACCAAATACACCTATTTGGTTGTATGGATATACATTAACAGACCCCTTTCCGTTAGCTGGAAGAGGGGAAGAATATATATGGTCCAGAAGTACCTTAAGTGTCTTTGAAACACTCTTTTACCTGGCAAACTGCATGCGTCTCTTTTGAGCGTTAGCAGTATAGCTATTAGCCAGGTACAGTGCAGTGCCCCCAGCGCACCACTGGACCAGAGATATGTAGCTTCTGCGCTATCTCTAAGGGTCGAGGAAAAATCCTCTATGTTAAATGTATTTGCATATGCAGGTTACAGATCATCGCGATGAATGGCATAAAAGGGACGTCCACCTCCTAAAGATCTACACAGAATCCTTCCAAGTCTACATCCTTCTACCATCCCGAGAAGCTCATCACCCAGGGAGCAGTTCAAGAACATACAAAGCCAGGTCCTGAAGTACCTTTGCAGATATTGACGATTGAGACGTGGAGCTGTCTACCAAGTTCGTAGCGCTCCTCCAGTTTCAGCTTCTGCCTTATATCAGTGAAACTTGTATAGATGAGTGATGCTTGTACTTTACTTTTGCTTTCGGAATGTTGCAGATGAGATGGATGTATAGACACATAGGAGATAAATGTATAGATATATAGGAGATCTGCAAGCCTGAAGCTTGATCAGATTAGGGGGAGTCAACTGTAGAGTTGTACTCTTTTTCCTTGGCTAGTGGTTTTTCCCACAGGGTTTTCCATAGTCAAGGTTTTAATGAGGCAACCACATTGACTCTGGATCCAGAAGTATCCACCCCTCGACACATCCCCAAATCAGGGGAAGTTATGGAGTGCTGTACTCTTTTCCCTTCGCTATTGGTTTTTCCCACAGGGTTTTCCATAGCTAAGGGTTTTTAACGAGGCAGTTACCCTTAACTTGGATCCAGAAGTATCCACCCCTTAAGATACTCAGTAGTACTAATGAATCATTCAGTATTCATAAGTCGAGTATACCACGTTGGTTGGATAAGGGGAAGTGTTATGAATAGGACCCATTGGGCCTATTGGGTATCCACCCACATGAGTACCCATTATGAATACTATATAAAGGAGGCTAGGGGTTTCCTAGCCTCAACCCTTCTCCAAATCTGTTTCTCGTTCATAACACAAATCATATTTTCCAAATCTGTTTCTCGTTCATAACACAAATCATATTTTCCTTACATTCAATCTAACTATATTAAAGAGTCCATATGTTCAAAGTGAAATGTATAATTCTATAATGGCTCAGGATGATTGAAAAATATTTAAAGCTTTTTCATGAAAGATTAAGTATCTATGGATTTGTAATGTGTAATATCATATAATGACTTGATGTTTTAGTTATGGTATGATGATTTTATGATGGAAGGCTTGAAGAAGATATTAAAAAGGTGAAAGAAAAGTACAAATGTTGTCATTTTTATAGAAAATGTATTAATAGATAAATAATAAGGTATAAGCTCAAAGCATTATGGATATGATGATACTCATTGAGTATACTTGTTATAAATGACTATTATTTAATTCTACAGGAGGACATGATTATCATATGTATAAAGTGGTTATTTTTTTTAAGAGGTAGTACAAATATGGTAAAATCAAACCTTATAAATTAAATAGAACATTGTTATTGATATTAAATTTTAAGGGATATCACAATTAATTGCAAAATTCTAATAATTTTTGTTATATGTAATTACTATTATGCAATATCAAATTGATTTATTTACTTGAAAAAGAATAAATTATGAACATTTATCTTAATAAATAAATCGTTATTTGACCATGGAATTTTATTAGTAATATTAATTTTTATAATGTAATAATTTTAGTTGTATATAATCACATTATGTACCTTTTAGGCTATGTAATGTTATATCAATTTATTTATTTGATAAAAATAAGATAAATTTATTTATAGTAAACTAGTATATACTAAAATAAATTTAACTATAGTTTATTGCTACTATGAGCCTAATTGGCTATGTAATGTCATATTGATTTCTAATGTTTGATAAAAAATGATATAAATTTATCTATTAAAACCGATATTGTGAACATTTAACTTAATAAATTAATTATTGCTAATCTTGGTATTTTAGTAATTATATTCTAGAAATAAATGCATGCAAAACATTCAAAACATACAAAAGAAATACACATTAGAAGTGAATGGCCCATGCTTATGACATTATAGATTAGATAAAGTAAATTTCATAGAAATGGATTGTTATCTTTTTATTTTGAATCATGTGAAATTTACATATATAATCTTAAAAATACATGGTGTTGTATAAAGTTATCCATCTACAAAATGTGAGAGGTGGCTACTCGTACTCCCCTACATTCATCAATAAATTCTCTTAATTTAGATGTTTGTTCTTATTAAAAACAAAAGTTTGGATTTTTTTTGAGAAATTCAAAGAGCATGATGTGAATGATGTGAAGTTAAGAAATGAATGGGTAAAGGTATCGAGATACTTCAATTAGATTGAAGATAAGAATACTTCGGGTTAAAAAATTTCATTAACTATTACATCAAGAACAGAATTTTCTCTTAGATTATTGTAATTTGTTAAAAATATTTCAATACATGGAACTACACCTTATTAGATATGTTTTATTTCATTAAAATTACTAAGATATAACTAACATTTCGGTAGTGTATAGTATGTAAGACAAACATTGTATAAAGTTCAATCTAAATGTTCCAAAAATCCACATGAGTTAGGGGATGTCCTACTTATATTAAGTATTAAGTATTAAGACAAGGGGATGTCCTACTTAGAAAATAAGCCTAATACACATTCATGATTTGTTATAAATCTAAATATTGGATGTAATAGTCAAAATGTTAAAACATAAATTCCGACTTTAAGACAATCGTGAGATAACCATGTCATAGAAATGACATGATCTGTTTTGAGATACTTTCTTCTAACGTGTTCAAATAATCTTTGGGATATCTATTTTATTATACTATATACAAGGATTGTTGTTTCTCGACATATTACCTTGTATAAGAAGAAATTTCTTGAAAGAGTGTCCTTATTAATGAAGTAAATACTCTCTCAAAGAAATTAGTATGCGAATGGTAGAATTAGAAAAATACTCCAAAATATAAATTCTCGCTAATAATAAGATAGAATTTGAGGATTCAATGGTACTTTAAAAGGACTGTTAGCCACTTGGGAGACCAAATGGGTAATCGTAATTATCTTTAAAATAATATGATTATTATATGTTAAATTAAGAATTGAGTTATATGAGATGATTTTCCTATTAGCTCACAGTAAGCCAATAAGAGTTTGTACACTAGTAAATAGCTAGATGTAACATGATCTAAAATGAAATTTAGATAAATTGACAAAGTAAAGACTATGAAATGACATCCTTAAATGGGTAGACCTAATTAGGAATGAATAGCTCTTTTAATGAAAAGATTAGTGTAAATGAATAAGTGGAGACCTATTGAAGGAAAGTGTTTGGACTAAAAGATTTCATCAAAGTCCAAGAATTGAATTTAATAAGATCATTATCGCATTGTGACCAACATAAATTCTATATGGCACTACTTGCGAATCTCATGAATTTTAAAAATGGTTTATGAATACTAATTTTACATTTCTAAATATTTTTTAGAATATGTATTAATTTATGATATTTCTAAATAAGGATTGCTAGAGTGTGTTTGACCTAATTAAAAGTTTTAAAGTTAGTAGGAGTAGTAAATAATCATGAAAATATCTAATGATCTTATGATTGAAAGCAGGCACATAAAAGTTAAAATGTCCCCTTTGATGACAAATCAAAATGCTTGACCATCCTTATTTATATAAAAGGGTCGGTGTGATTAATATCATTGGAATGACATTGTCTAAATTTATAACATAAATAAATTAAAGTTTATCAATAAGTTGTCTCCATAAAGAGATTAGGAGATACATCATAGATATAGATTTATATAGATATATTATTAAAATGTAGTAAAAAATCATAAGCAATCATGTTAAAGAGGTTTAACTTGAAATCTATCAAACAATGTAATGTATCTCCTTGAAAACAGTTTCATTATTAGATATTTTAAAGTTCTAATAATTATAAAGCTTAAACTATTAGTTGAGGAACTTAGATCTCATCAGAAGTCCAAACAGATTCTATCAAAGCATAGGGGTAGCAATTTTTGGCCCGGCCCGATAGCCTAGCACGGGCCCAACCCAATAAGACCGTGCCTGGGCCAACTATTTTGGCCCGAAATCCTTATCTGGCCAGCCCGACCCGGCCCGATGCATTTACGTGCCAGACCCGGGCCATGCTATTTAGCCAATTGGGCGGCGGCCTGGCCTGGCCCGAAAATAATTTGACCGCCCCTTCAATATGATTGCCCCACCCACTTCGTATTAAATATTAATGCGTACTAAATACTGTTTCAATTTACTTCAAATGCTGTTTCAATTCAATTTGACCGCCCCACTCTAAAATTTAGTGCACTTATTGTTTTGAAGGGAAAATGGTGCACAAGTATGATACAAATGGTGAGTATTGCAAGGGAAATAGCTCTACATGTGCAAGCTTTGCACTTATGTTTCCTATGCACTATACAAGACTAAAAATCCAAAATTGATTGCTTAATGCTTACTGGTCGATCACAAGTTAAAATAAAATTCTTTATTCTTGAGTTGAACATGTAATTCTGATCAATCTTGGCGGCTTAATCTTTTTCAAAATCATCTAACCATCCTGTCCTTGACTCCTTGCTACTAGTTTTGGTTTTCTAGAAACAAATTTTGGATCAATCTTCATTAAATTTTGACAGGTATGATACAAATGTTGAGTATTGCAAGGGAAATGGCTGCAAGCTTTGCATTTATGTTTCTTGTACACTACTTCATCTTCCCATAATGAAGCTCTAGGATTTTTAAAGTTCAATGCACTTCCCTCCCTTCATCTAAAAATGTCACAATAATGATAAAGTAATGTATGATAAAATAATTCTTTCAATCTTATTGGATCGGGCAGGGGCCTGAATTTTTTCGGACCATGCGCGGGCCGCCTCGGAACGGCCCGAAATCTTAGCAGGCCGGGCCGGGCCGGGCCGGGCCGGTCCTTTAAGAAATCCGGGCCGGGTCGACACGGCCCAATAAGACTGGGCCGGCCCGAATTGCCACCCATATCAAAGCATCATTTGATTTAAGAATTAGTTTAATGTCAAGATATTACAATAGAGAAAGAAAATGAATGAGATAATATAACACATCGACTCACTAAAGTATTTCAATAAAGATCCAAGATATAGTGATTTTTTAAAAAAATTTAAGCGTGTGATGTTGTAATTAACCTTAAGTGTGTGAAAGTTGGCTCGATTGAGGCACTGAAGAAGTATTTGCTCGACAGCCGAACTATCTTGTGCAGAGGTAGCTCAGTTGTGTTCGAATTTGACATATCTAACTCTGCACAAGTCAGATACGAGGATGCCAAGCTATTGGACTTCGACATTGCATTGGATTGTCGGTTCGGAGAATTGACAGCTCAAAGATCGAAAGCTCTACAGTCTGAGCTTCAAGAAGCTTGGATAGATTGGCTTGGCACTTCGTTTGCTCAGGACTTCAGAGGGAAGCTCGGTAGCATAGAGGGGGCCCACCATAGGACGCGGCGTCGTCCTATTCGTAGTAGATTTTCTATATGATAAGAATTCTGTTAAAGTTGGGATTCGTATCTCTTTGGAATACATCCTCAATGATGACATCTATTGTACCATAGGGCTACATATAAGGTGTTTTAGATGCAGGTTTCAAGGGGAACACCGAGAGAACTTTGTGCCGCCATTTGTGAGGGCCAACTTTGAGAGATTGTTGAGAGCTTTTAGAGAGATCATCGTGTGCTTCTCCTTCGTTGAGAAGAGAGAATATTTTTATTTGTTCTTTCCTTTCATAATAAAGCTCATTGGTGATCCCTTGGATGGCCAGCGGCCTAAATTTGATATCTTTCATAGTGCTCCATCTAATTGTTTGTTTCTCGTCCTCGTCTTGATCTTTCGACAGTCCTAGTCTTCTGTGCTTGCACACGATAAACTGGTATCAGAGCTCAACAGTTTCAAAGATTTACGGATGAGGCAAAGATGAGCAACTGTGGTGATGACAGTTCCTCAAAGGCTTCGACTTCCGGAGGGCATGCTCCAACGGCTCAGATTATCATGTCCAACACGAAGTTCGAAATTGAGAAGTTTGATGAAAAGATCAATTTTGGTATGTGCAGATGTGAAGTCTTGGATGTCTTGAACCAACTTCGTCAAGATATCGCATTGGATGAGAAGCCGACGAGCATATCTAATTTAGAGTTGAGAACTCTAAATCGGAATGCATATGGAACGATTCAACTGTATCTGACGAAGGAGAAGAAGTACCCATACATGGAGGAGACAAATACGAAGAAGTTTTGGAAGAAGCTCGGTGACAATTACATGAAGAAGAACATCCAAAACTGATTGCATTTGAAGAAGAATATTTTTGGTCCGAAGCTTGAGGAGGGTGTTTCTATCGAGGAACATCTTGACTATTACTACAAGCTACTACCAGATCTGAGGAACATCGATGTTACGGTTGACGATGAAGATAAAGCTATGATTCTCCTCAACTCTCTACCCATTGAGAATGAGTACTTGGTGTCGGTTCTAACTTATGGTAAGGACTAGATCTTGTTTTAAGAAGGTCTAGTGCTTTAACAAGCAATGAGTTCAATAAGAACGATGAGGACACGAGAAGTCGACCTAACTATGCTTTACGGTGGCAAGAGGTCGGAGTAATAAGAAGGGTGGAGCTCGGAGGAGGTATTTTCAATCCAAGTTCGAGGACAAGAGTAGAAGCCCCCTTCGCAAGGAATTGGCAAAGGACCAATGTGCTTTCTACAGAGAAAGAGGTCATTGTGTCAGAGATTGTTCGAAGGCGAAGAAGAAGCATGATTCAACAACATACGTCACCAAGGGCGTCGAGGTCGATGAATGGGTATTGGTCAATGCTTTAGAGGGCGTGATGTCAGAAGGGTGGGTGCTCAACTCGAGATTCTCATTCCATTTGATACCATATATAGAGTACTTTACAGCCTTCTAAAAAGTGAGTAAGAGTACGGTCCTATTAGGCCATTACTAAGCCTGCAGCACTACGGTCATCAGGATACTCATCGGGGTAGTTTGGATGAAGATGGGCGACAATTTTACACGAGACATTGACGAGGTATGCTATGTTCCCGACCTAAGGCATAACCTCATTTTGCTCGACTCGCTCGAAGCCAATAGCTGTCGTGTGACGACAGAGAATGGTGCTATAAGGATGACCCGATGAGATATGATTATGAAGAAAGGGAAGCAGAAAGGAAACCTCTACTACTTGGATGGTTCGATCGTGATTGGCACAGTAGCTCTGATCTGTGAGGCTGATCGAGATGACTCGCTTCTCTAGCACATACGTCTAGGTCATGTTTGTGAAAAAGCTTTGCAAAAACTTATTGAAGGAGATCGTCTGAGAGGAGATAAAACCAGGAAGATCGAGTTTTGTGAGCATTGTGTCTTCGGTAAACATACACGTGCTTTGTTTGGGACGACCATCCATAGTAAGAAGGGAGCACTTGATAATGTTCATACTGACGTATGGGGACCGAGTAGGTCGGCCTCGTTGGGAGGTAAATAATATTTTGATTCATTCATTAATGATTCCTCATGCCGGTTTGGGTGTTCCCTCTGAAGTCAAAAGAGCAAGTTTTGAACACTTTCATAGAGTAGAAGAAGCTAATTGAGACTTAAACAGGTCGAAAAGTCAAAGGCTCCAAAGTGACAATGGTGGAGAGTATAGATCGGACCTCTTCCCGAAGTTCTATAGATCGGAGGGGATTCAGAGGCACTTCATCATTAGTGGTATGCCATAGGAGAACGGAGTAGCTGAGAGGATGAATCAGAGTTTGCTGGAGAAAGTCTGATGCATATTGTTTGCTGTTGACCTACCGAAGGATTTCTGGGAGGAAGCCCTAGCGTACGTGACCTGCTTGGTCAATCAGCTATCGTCTACTGTATTAGGAGGACGACCTCTGTTGGAGGTCTGGTCGGGAAAGCCAGTTCCTGATAATGAGTCTTTGTAGATATGGGACTGTCCGAGCTACTATACTATGAAAGAGGACAAGCTTAATGCTAAATCCAAGAAAGCCATCTTCTTGGGCTTTAGCAATGGTGAGAGATGATACAGGCTGTGGTGTTCGACACAGAGGAAGGTGATCGTGAGTAGAGACTTAAAATTTGACGAGTCATCATTACTGAAGAAAGCGCATAAACCGGAGGTGAAGAACGAACAGACACAGATGAAGCTGGTCAACGTGGAAGTCTCTAAGGCCCTAGATAGCTCTGCGACTGACTCAAACCAAGCTACACCAGAGACTACACAAGATGTACTCCAGATAGATGCCGGTGATGTTGGTGGTTCAAGCTCAGATGGTGGAGATAACTCGGCTCCACAAACTGCACAGTCGAATGATTCCATTACAACTTCAAGACCAAGGCGTGAGATATGAAGACCTGCATAGTACACGGAGATGGACTTGTTCGCTTTTCCTGCTGTAAGTATATACATACCCAATTCTTTCTGAGAGGTGGAGAATTCTGAAGACTCAGATAAGTGGGGAAAAGTGATGGATGAGGAAATGGAATCACTAATGAAAATAAGACATGGGATCTAGTAGAGCTTCCAAAAGGCAAGACGACAATAGGGTGTAAGTAGGTCTAAACCAAGAAAGACAGAGCCGAAGCTGGAGATGTTTGCTACAAAGCTCACCTTGTAGCGAAGGGCTATGTACAGAGGGAAGGCATCGACTACAATGAAGTACTAGATGTCACGATGGCATTATCACATAGATAGCTAAAGAATGACATCTATATGGCTCAGCCCGATGGCTATGAAAGCAGCGATGTGCTTGCATGTAGGCTAAAGAAGTCGCTCTATGGGCTGAAGCAGTCACCTACATAATAGTACAAGTGTTTCGAATGCTTCATAATGAATGATCAATGATATGTTTGAAGTCCATATGATCAATGCGTGTTCTTTCGGGAATTGAATGACGGGTCCTTCATCTATCTCTGCTTTATGTTAATGATATGTTCATCACTTCATCAAATAAATCGGAGATGCGAAGGTTGAAGTCTGAGCTAAGTTGTGCATTTGAGATGAAGGATCTAGGCAAAGCACAGAAGATTTTTAGGATAGAGATTACAAGGGATTGAAGTAAAGGTAAATTTCATATTTCACAAAGTCGCTATTTGAAGTCTATGATACAGAGATTTGGTTGGTAAACTATAAAGCTCGTAGCTACTCCACTCGCACCTCACTTTAAGCTCTGTGTCTAGCATTGACCGAAGAACAAAGATGAGAAGAAGCTCATGGAGATCGTACTGTATGCCAATGCGGTAGGATCCTTGATGTATGCTATTGTATGTATATAACTCGACCTATCATATGTGGTCAGCATTGTAAGCAGATACATGCACAAATGTAAGACCCCTGATGTTAATATATGCATATATTATACGTATTCTTGGGCTTATGTATATTTATAAACCTTTTGAGTAATTCCCTAATCTTTCCCTAATTTTTATGATTTATTGGATCTAAATAAATGGAGTATTAGATGGAATATTTTTATATGTGAATATATAGTATTATTAGGTGTATACTTATTTCTCTTTTTAAAAAATACTAAAATTCTCTATTGAGACCCCTCCCCCTTTGATGTGTCATTACCTCTTTGAGTTTCACCTAATTTTAACCACATGGCAACCAAGGGGGAATTTGAGGTGATGATGAGAATGTAATGAAGTTTAAAGAGGAAGAAAATTAGAGAAATTCAAGGAAAATAAAAGATAAGAAAATAGAGAAGAAGCTCTCTTCCTCCCTCTCAACTCACGCTCACACCAAAAGCAACCCATTGCTGCCCATTTTCTATTCCAAACCAAGTTCCACAAACACTAGCTCTCTAAGTTCTTGGCCTTTTGAGAAGAAGGTTAAGCAATCAGAAGGTCTTCAAGGAGAAGAAAGGCCAAAAGATCATTTGGAGGATGATCGGCCGCCCGTTTGACACGCAAACCGAGATGGGGATACTAGAATTAGAATTTATAAACCGCAAGTGCACAGTGTCGAAGTGTGGCTTGGAGGTCGATCACGCGGAGGCGTGTGTTGTACGTGCAAACATTCAGGAACCGGATCACCCGGTGGATGAGCCAGCCTATTCTCGATTAGTTGTCACGATTGTAAACTACTAGAACAGATGTAAAAGGTAAAAAGGTAACCTAGGTCTTTGGCTTCCGCCTTAATCATGGATTCTTACTATTACGGTCGAAGGATAGGAATATGACCGAATGTTAGGGTTTGGTGATGAGACGTTGCCTCTAAAAGTGGTACCTAGCGTCCCATGGGCCCGATATTCCGGTCGATGCCCAGGATGATACGCTAGGTCTACCCGGCTTCGGAAGGTGGGAATTCATATGTCCAACACCATCCGACTCTAGGAGCACTAAGTTCGCAACGATCGCTCCCAACATTTCGTCCAAGTCGTTTCCACGTGCAAGTACTCAATGTCAACGCCAGGGGGTGAGCTATGGCTAGAGAATCAAACTCCCGTTTTATTTCCTCTTGGTCCAATGGTCAAAGGCTGTCTTTTTCCCACCGATGATAATGAAACGCCCCCGCATAACCATCAAAATCCCTAGATCCAATCGGATCCCAAGACCTATGGCCATTCTAGGAAGAACCAACGAAGAGGCTTCCACCAATGTCCTAGATTGAAGAACTACTCACTAAACATGGTAGCAAATGCAATAACAGAAGATATATCCATAAGAATTGAAATCAAGCAATTGTTCATTGTAGCAAATAGAAGCAAAAAACACAATATCAAAATATGAAACGATCAAAGAACTTACACTAAGTGTTTAATTGAAGCAGCTGAAAATCCCAAAAACATCTTAAAAGTGTGAATCTCGTTTTTGGGAAAACATAGTACTATTTATACAAGTGGGCAAGATGCCAGTGAATATTCCCACAAAAAGACAAAAAAAAGACACTCACCCGATCGGGCGAGACTTCACCCGATCGGGTGAAACGACAGAAAAATATGTCTTTAGCTCTGATAAATCTCACTCGATCACTGAACCGATCGGGTGAGTGTTGGATTTCTTAAGCTTGGGAAGCAGCGGCTGCTGACCCGATTGGGTGAAAGTGCCGACCCGATCGGGTCACAATACATGACCCGATCGGTTGACAAGTCAACCGACCGGGTGAGCTTGGTCCTTTAAAACTGCACTCTGTCATACATCCACCCGATCACTGAACCGATTAGGTGGTACAGTCTCTTCTTCAGCACTGACATAGACTGCATGACCCGATCGGGTGAGAGCTAATACATAGTCATATTTGACGAATGGCTCTCGAGATCTCGTGTGACACTTCCCGTTGCTTCGGAGACTCATGATGTTGGCCATATATGTCCCCTACACTAGCAATATCCTGCAAATGCACATAAACTCAACGAAAGTAAAAAGAAACTAAAAACACAAAGAAACGGATACGAAATAACGAAAAGCGACCGAAAACAACGGAGAAGACGTGCGTGAATATATAAAATATAAACGCACGTCAAAATCCCCCAAGCTGAACTCTTCCTCGTCCTCGAGGAAGACGAGTGAGAATAGAAGCCCAGCGGGAGAAATTAGAAAGAGAGAAACAGAAAAAGAAAAGAAATCCTAGATTACCCATCAGAGCCAACAGAAACAAACACAACACACTAAGCAAGCACGCTAGAAGCATAACACTAAGCCCAGGAATACGAGTTCCCACTAGTGGCGTGGGTTCACGTGGTGAAGCGCGAGTGAGTGCAGTTGTGAGCTAGCCAACGGTGTAACTATCTAAATCATGTGATGAAGCTCCATATACACATATCTATGGAATGACCCAAATATCTAATCAATTTGAGTTTGCGGTGAATAATAGTTCAAGCATGCATGAGAATAGAGTAAGAAAAGAAACATGTCATATGTTCGGGACTCTACAGCTAGAAACTAGGAAATCGCTGCACGATTGCCGAGATGATTGCTAGAAAGCTCATATGCCAAGTGTGTTCAAAAACGAAAGGGGTTGAGTAGGTTTGTAGGAGAGTACTTGGTACAAATTCTCGCCTTCCCTTTATTCACGGCGGTATGAGTGATATTTACAACAGAATCTTTTTGGGTTTTGGATTTTTGAGTTTATTTTTTTGGATTTTGGCTATACATATTCTTTCTTTTCTCTTTTTTTTTGTTTTGGATTTTTCAATTTTTTTTTGATTTTTTGGATTTTTGGTAGAAGTAGGAAAATGCGCATTCTCCAAAAGCGGGAGAACGATGTGCTAGTAAGTGGCAAAATTGTGTACTCTCCCAAGTGGAAGTGAAGTACACGACGATGGATTTTACACCAAGCAAAACAAAAAAGAATTCAAATTCTAAACACTTGGCAAAAGACGTTTTTCGTGGATCAGAGCATAAGCAACATGGGTTGTCCTAGTCATATTGGTAGAGTCCCGACACATGCGATTTGATGCGTACATATATAGTATGGTTCATGCATAATGAAGCAGAAAGTAGAAGCAATATACCGCATATTCGAAATTGAAGCATGATAGTCTAGGGGTCATCCATGGATAGGCATATAAAATAAAATCACGACCTAGAAGCACACCAACTAGCTAGTCACAACACACAACTCAACACAAAAGGCAAAGTCAACCCACGGAGCATAAAATGCAACAGAAATCGGCTTCCTAGGATTAGTGAAGATAGTTACCGTTGCTTAGCTAAGTGTGTGGGGGGGGTTTAGTGGTAGTTTCATCATGCGGGGTCATCTCTAGGAGAGGGAGAATAAAAGGATGGAAATAACAAAGAAAAACACAACGAAAACGACTCAAAACGGCGAAAAAGACACGACTGACGCACACAGTGCGACTCCCCTAAGCTGAACGTTGCATTGCCCTCAATGCAATATGATGAAGTGTGGGAGGGAAACAAACGATGAGAGGGAAGTACGCATGGACAAAGAAACAGAAAAACATGAAAAACACAGAAAACGAGACGTAGAAAAATAAAGAAATTAAAGACAGAAACGGACTAGACAAAAGCCACACACAAGCACACATCAAACACACACACCACGACAACAAAACAGTAAGATCAGTCCGAGCTGCTATCGGAGGAATGGTAGAGAGATGGTGAAGTGGGAGGTGAATAGTGGACGAAAGATGATTATGAGGTCGATGGAGAAGGTGTGCCAACAGGAGAAGGAGGGGCAACAAGCTGGATCATGGGTGGATCAAGATTGATCGGTGGATCGTGGTGTATTGGGATGGTACCAGGTGAACCGGCATATGGGTGCCAATCGGGAGGATCCATGGATGGAAGATTTACTAGGGTAGTATACCATGGATCGAGGTAGAATTCCCATGGTAAATGGGAAGTGCGAAGGGGGATTTGCCTAAGAGATGATGGTGGGATGACGGTAAAAGGATTATTGTCAGGCCCATACAGATAAACTACAAGCTCGTGACCAAAATGAGTGAGCATTCCAATATCGATCAAGTAGTCACGATCGATGCGGGTCTGACCCGGTAAAATTGGGAGGTCAGATGGTATCCTTAAATCATGACTGACAATGAGAGTGATAATCCCATAACAACAAATAGATCTGAAGGTTGCTCGGCTAACAGATAAAATCTCATGGATTATCCAATGGGCGATGTTGATGGGTAAGAGGTCATGTCCACGGATCCTGTCGTAAGACATGGCATATAGAAAGAAAAGCTCGTCCCTAGACACCGTGGAATTATCCACGCGGGAAAATATGGTGTTGGCAAAGAGACAGTGGGCGTAGCGGTAACATGGGTGTATAATGTAGGAGACGAGTGCCTCCGGAGGAAAGATGGGATAGCGGGTGAATCGTTGCCAAACACCATCATCCCGGAAGTAGGAATAGATATCAGACCAATCATGAGTGGAACATTCAACATAATGATCGGGGTGAGGGAAATTCAGTGAATTATTTAGCTCGGCAAAATTCAAGGTAAAGTTGGCATTAAAGGCGCGGAAAGAGAATCCCCAATCATACACTTCGAGTAAATAAAGGAACTCGAGGGTGAGTGTCCGATGGGTTGGGGCATAAGAACGAAGTAGGAAATCACAACCAATGCAGTCGAAAAGCTTATTGATGCCCCTGAAAAGTCCTAAATATTCGAGCGTGGGACGATCAGTGAAAATGGTACGTCGCATGGGGCGAGGAAGAAGTGCGTACAAACGTGCAGATTGTTCCTCAGATGATGGATTAATGCCAAGGAATGATGGGGAAAGGACCGTGTAGGTGGTGTCCGTGTGACGATGATGCGGGTTCTTTTCCCTTCCTAGACATGGTAATGATGTAGGAGAAGAACAATAATGCAGGGGATGGTGTCTATGATGATGATAATGCAGATATAGGAGACATACACAAAATCAAGACATCACAGATGAGAAGAGAAATATAAAGCTTGGAAAGAAGTTACCGAGCAATGATGCGACTTCAAGCAAGATGCACCCCTGTAGATGCCTTGGCGAAATGCGGAGAGCCCGTCGCACACCAATCCGAAGAAAATAAAGTTATTTTGAAAATTGGGGGAAAGTTAGTTAAGGCTAGGGTTTGATGGGATTTGCGGCTTGAATGGTGTTAATGGAGGGGCTTTGATGGTGGGGAATTGGTGGGGGAAGTGGAGGAGGATGATTAGTAACAGTAAGAAGTGATGGAGAAGATCGTGTCATTACCTCTTTGACCCCTCCTCCTTTGATGTGTCATTACCTCTTTGAGTTTCACCTAATTTTAACCACATGGCAACCAAGGGGGGATTTGAGGTGATGATGAGAATGTAATGAAGTTTAAGGAGGAAGAAAATTAGAGAAATTCAAGGAAAATAAAAGAACAGAAAATAGAGAAGAAGCTCTCTTCCTTCCTCTCAACTTACGCTCACACCAAAAGCAACCCATTGCTGCCCATTTTCTACTCCAAACCAAGTTCCACAAACACTAGCTCTCCAAGTTCTTGGCCATTTGAGAAGAAGGTTAAGCAATCAAAAGGTCTTCACGGAGAAGAAAGGCCAAAAGATCATTTGGAGGATGACCAGCCGCCCGTTTGACACGTAAACCGGGACGGGGATACTAGAATTAGAATTTATAAACTGTAAGTGCACGGTGTCGAAGTGTGGCTTGGGGGTCGATCACGGGGAGGCGTGTGTTGTAATTGCAAACATTCAGGAACCGGATCACCCGGTGGATGAGCAAGCCTATTCTCGATTGGTTGTCACGATTGTAAACTAATAGAGCGGATGTAAAAGGTAAAAAGGTAACCTAGGACTTTGGCTTCCGCCCTAATCAAGGATTCTCACTATTACGGCCGAAGGATAGGAATATGACCGAATGCTAGGGTTTGGCGGTGAGACGTTGCCTCTAAAAGTGGTACCTAGCGCCCCATGAGCCCGATATTCCGGTCGATGCCCATGATGATACGCTAGGTCTACCCGGCTTCGGACGGTGGGCATTCCCATGTCCAACACCATCCAACTCCGGGAGCACTAAGATCGTAACTGTCGCTCCCAACCTTTCGTCCAAGCCGTTCCCACATGCAATGACTCAATGTCAATGCTAGGGGGTAAGCTATGGCTAGAGAATCAAACTCCCGTTTTATTTCCTCTTGGCCCAACAGTCAAAGGCGATCTTTTTCCCACCGATGACAATTAAACGCCCCTGTGTTACCATCAAAATCCCTAGATCCAATCGGATCCCTAGACCTATGGCTGTTCTAGGAAGTACACACGAAGGGGTTTCCACCAATGTCCTAGATTGAAGAACTACTCACTAAACATGGTAACAAATGCAATAACAGAAGATATAGGCATAAGAATTGAAATCAAGCAATTGTTCACCGTAGCAAATAGAAGCATAAACACAATATCAAAATATGAAAATGATCAAAGAAATCACTAAGTGTTTAATTGAAGCAGCTGAAAAATCCCTTAAAACATCTTAAAAAGTTGGGATCTCGTTTTTGGGAAAACCTAGCACTATTTATACAAGTGGGCAAGATGCCAGGGAATATTCCCACAAAAAGACAAAAACAGACACGCACCCGATCGGGTGAGACTTCACCCAATCTCACCCGATCGGGTGAAACGACGGAAAAATATGTCTTCAGCTGTGATAAATCGCACCCGATCACTGAACCGATTGGGTGAGTCTTGGACTTCTTGAGCTTGGGAAGCAGCAGCAGCTGACCGATCGGGTGAAAGTGCCGACCCGATCGGGTCACAATACATGACCTGATCGGTTGACAAGTCAACCGACCGGGTGAGATTTGGCCTTCAAAACTGCACTCTGTCATACATCCACCTGATCACTGAACCGATCGGGTGGTACAGTCTCTTCTTCAACACTAACATAGACTGCATGACCCGATCGGGTGGCTGTTCCACCCGATCGGGTGAGAGCTGATACATAGTCATCTTTGACGAATGGCTCTTGGGATCTCTACGACACTTCTCGTTGCTCCGAGGACCCATGATGTTGGCCATATATGTCCCATGTGCTAGCAATGTCCTGCAAATGCACATAAACTCAACGAAAGTAAAAAGAAACTAAACCCATAAAGAAACAAATACGAAATAATGAAAAGCGACGGAAACGATGGAGAAGACATGCGTAAATATATAAAATATAAACGCACGTCAGAGGACTATTTGAGGTAGGAATCGTAACTGAATTAGATAGGATTTAGTTTTAGAATCGCAAGGATTTTGTTTAATTGCCATAGAAATTGACATCCCAAGAAACCAAACGATCATGTCTCGGTTGTTTCGTGGACGACACGGTCGTTTCTAGACTGTGTCGTGGTCATTTCGACCATAAGTGGCCTCATACGATCGTTCTTCGATCAAGTTGCAGACTGTCGTCATTCCGTGGTGCCACACGGCCGTGTCGACTTTAACACGGTCATGTCACCCCTTTAACCTTCGCAAATGCGTCGACAAAGACGCGAACTAGAAAACTTGAAACACTTCTTGAATGACACGGTCTTGTCAACCTTAAAACGATCGTGTGATCTTGTTGTACTGAACCTTATGCTGAATGACTCCACATGGTCATGTGGAGTACCTCGAAGTGACCATGTGGTCCGGGAGTTTGAACTATGACCTTGGGCTTCACACAGTCGTATGGATTTCCCCAAACGACCGTGTGGATTCATTTTCTGAGCCTCGGCTGTGTTGCCTCATATGACCTTGTGAGTTTGTTAAATGGTCGTGTGGCCGTGTTTTAAGTCACTCAAACCCCTTAGCACCAAATGACCGTGGGGATAATATCAAATGGCTGTGTGGCCTGTTTTCCAGATTACTGACAGAATTATGATTTATTGTTTTTGATGCTATTCATGTTATACAACTACCATGCTATAGATGTACTTCATGTGGTAATTTATGATTCAGTTTAAATGTTGAGAAATCCATATTGAGATCATGAACGAACACCCTATAATGTTGTATCATGTTTATCATGCTTCACACACAAGAAATACAATGTTATACCATTTGAGATATGAAACTTGGTTTTATAAGAATATGTGAAATGAAATAAACAATGAACCTAAAGAAAGGTCCATGAAATTGAAATGAGTATGAACGTGGAGAATCTCATGCAAATCAATATAAGAGATTAAATGAGATCTTATTTGAAATCCTATAGCTATTCAAATTTAAATCCTATAGCCATCCATATTCAAACTCCATATCCATGGCGATTCATTCAAATCCTATTCAAGTTAGTATTCCTTCCAATCTCCATCAAGTATGGGATTCTAATTGATTCTAATTGATCACATCATCTCCTATATAAACCCATATTCGAAGAGAGATATTTTGATAGAGAAGAGAGGGTGGAACAAAGAAGAAATTCGGCCAACATCTCCAAAAAGCCTCCTTGTGCAACAAACCTCCAAGTTCATCTCCTTCCTCCTTGCGCAAGAAATCTCCAAAGCTCCATTGCCTAAAAGCATCATCTTCTTGCTCCCACAAAGCCAAAAGCCTTCATTGCCATACTACATATCCTAGGCCGCAATAGACCCTTGCCAAAGCCCCCTTGCCAAAGCCATATTGCGCAATATAGCCATCTCCTTCTTCCTTGCACAAATATCTCCAAGAGCTCCATTGTATCTTCAAGCTTGCAAAATCTCCATGGGTCGTAAGTTATAGAGGAGGGCATCCATAGGCTGCAAGTTACAAGATCCTCTCCATTGTCAAACCAAGAAGGAAAGGGAAACATATTATGCAAGTTTGCTTCAACACATTGCACAAGTTTTCTTCCTCCTCCTCCCTTCATTACGCAACAAGCCTCCAAGGGTTCTTCAACAATTGCACAACTCATCAAGGGACAACAACACATAGGCTGCAAGTTTCAAGGGGAGACACCATCAAGGCCGCAAGCTTCAACCAAGGAGGGACGTGACGTTGACGACTACATCCTGTCAGACTTGATCTGCCCTGAGCTGATTGACAGATATGACTACACCATCATTAAGTTATTCTAAACTCATATTTATTTATCTTTGTGTATTGGTGTATAGATCCATGTAGGGGAAACTTTACCATATTTGTGACTTTTGGGATCTTGTCTAGTGTGGTACTAGACAAGAAGGACTTGACTAGTTGAGGCTAGTCAAGAGAGAGCTTATACTAGGGTTAGTTTTGTTCAGCACCAGTGGAGTACAGGTACTGAGAGCAAGGGAAGTGTAGAGTGGGTTCTCTAGCTACAGGTTGTACCGGGAGCACCGGTGGAGTGCGGTATGGAGAACCAGGTAAGTGTAGAGAGGTGCTCTCGTTACAGGTTGTACCAGGAACATTATTAATCTAGTATTTGCTTTCAGAGCTGGACGTATGTCGTGGGGATGACCAAACCAGGGTAAATCTGTTGTATACCCTGTGATTGATTATATTTACTCTACGTCTGCTATAACTTCCTGTGATTGCTCGTGGGTTGCACGAGAATTTTTATTAGACTATTCAACCCCCATAGGCTTAGATCTAGATCCAACAAGTGGTATCAGAGCAAGTTAGAGGATCTAGTCTAGAAATCATGAATACACCAAACTTAGTTTCTGCTCATGGCATGCCTATTGATCATCCTCCTCTATTTAGTGACCATGATTATATATACTGGAAGGCTAGGATGAAAACTTATTTATTATCTGTTGATGTTGACACTTGGTACATTATTGAAAACGGACATACTATAATCCCTAAGCCTGAAAGTAATTTGGATGCTAGAAATGTGTGTGCTATAAATGCTAGAGCAATGAATATTTTATTGTGTGGAATAGCTAGAAAAACATTTGATCTTATCTCACATTGCTCTTCTGCGCATGATATATGGAGGTCTTTGGAGATAACATATGGAAGCAAGCAATCCTCCGATAATCACATCTCTAGGGATGAAAAGAGTCTACAAAAGGGAAGAAAAGCTTCTTTAAATAAAGACAATGCTTATGTGCCTTAGAATATTAGTAAGAAAACTACTAAGAGTAGGCATTTTTTTAATTGCAGGAAGAAGGGACACATTATGAAGGACTGCCCACAAACAAAGAATAACGGCGCTGAGAAGAAAGGAAAATCTCGAGCGATAACGTGGGACGATGATAGCGAGGAAAAGCCTGTGGAGACTGCCCATACCTCCTTTGCCTAATGGGAAAACTTGATGAGGTACCTGTAACGACCCGCTCTCGGGGGCCAGCTACTTATTTGATTTATTTGCAGGTCCTGTAGTTTACTAGTAAAACGAAACTAGCCATGATGCAGAGATGTACAAAAATACCCAAATAGTGTCTAATTATTACAATCCATACTGAACAAATGTTCCAACAATGATACATGAAAGAAATAAAGTACACCACTGAAAATAGCTCTGGAAGCTGCGGTCTCAGGGTCGAAGTCTGGCGCTTATTAACTCAAGAGCATCTACCTCCATATGTACGTCATATGCGGTGACACGGAGATGGAACCGTAGGTAAGTCACAACAATACTAAATAAAGAAAAGAAGTACTGTACAAGTATGACAAAGGTAACTACGTACAAGCAGACCAGAGTGAAAAGTAAAGTACTGAGTAATAACTATACGTAGCTGAGTAGTAAAAGTAAACAGAACTGAAAGGAGAGAACAACTGTACTGTGGTAGTGCAAGTGTAAAGCAGGCTAAGCAAGTGAAACGTGCAACAGCTGTAGCTAACAGTACGACAAGTAAAGTACTGTGACTGCACAAGTGTAGTAAGTAACGTGCATGGGACGTGTAAAGTAAATGTGACTGTGATGCGTAAGGTAAAAGTGACTGTGCAAAAGTAACTACACTACGTAACTCAAGTAGGAGAGTACAATATGTGACCGTTGAGTTCATCTCTTGCCCGGGTGCGCTTACCTTTCGTGACTTACAAAATTCAATGTCGTCGTAGCAGGCCGGGAATGGATCTAAGGCTTTCTCTGAAGTTGGTGCACAAGAGTTTGAACCTGCAACACAAAAATAATCAGTTAGAGATCACGACTTTTCTATCTAAATATTCTTATCGTTTTGATTTTTGAAACCGGTTGAAACGGTGTCAGAAAGCGTTCAAAATTTTTATATAAGCTGAAGATAAATATTATGATTTTACTGAAAAAGGAAAATATTTTCAAAAGCTCCTGCTATTTTTTATAATTTTTAGAAGCTCAAAAATAACTTTATAAACTCAAATTACTTAAGTAACATATAACTTCTGTAATTTATTCTGGGAGCAATACTAGTCAGAAATACTTGAATGAGCAGTCAAAACGACCGTCTCGAAGATTACTATTACATATATTTTTATCATGTATCAGTGTATGTGAGAACAAAGAGTTACGGATTTTAGAATGAATTTTACATATTTAATTTTTAGACTAAAAAATGATTCTGAAAAAAGTAAGCGTCTGATCGAGATGAGACCAGTGCCATTGGATCCAGATTATTATTTTCGATTTTGGGAGTTAGTCTCACATTTTTCTAGGGCTTATATAATTAGTTACGAATTATATACTATTAAACCCTTATTATTTAATTACCAAAATACGCAAATAAGCATATTCGTATAAAAATACGTTTTAATAAATACGTTTTTAAAACAAACCTCCGTTCATTTTACGTTGCATGCATGCTGTTGATGGGGGGCTGTTTGGGCTCGTCGACAGCGGCATCGGGCGGCGAAGCGGGCGGAGTCGTCGGAGGGAGCGGCGTCGACCGGCGACGGGCTCAGATGAAGGCGGAAGCAGCTGTGGTGGAGTGGGCTCGAGCAGACGTCAGTGGCATCGGAGAGTTGGGGCGCGGCGAGCTCTCGGAGGCACGGGTGCTACAGTCGGAAGCTTGTGTGGGGTTCGTCAGCCCTCGGCGTCGAGAGGGGCGGCGGTCTAGGGGGTTATCGAGGCAGTGGTGTGAGGCGGCAGTTGGGAGGTGGCGAATGCAGCAGATGAGCATGGGTAAGGGCGGCGTTTCGACAAGGAGAGGGGCTAAGGGGAGAGAGAGTACTGTGAGGGGGGAGAACGTTTGAGAGATAGAGAGAAAGAGAGCGGGGTGCGGCCTCTTGAAAAGAGAAGAGAGACTGAGAGCGAGATAGCGGGAGTGCAAGAGAGAGGGAGAGAATTGTAATGGGTTTGGGTTCGAACGAAAAGAGAAAGAGTGGGATGACCTGTTAATTTGTGAAGGGGGAGCTTAAGTACGAACGAAACGAGGAGAGAAGGGGGCTTCGGGTTGATTCAAAAAAATGAGAAGGGGAGAGAGTTTGCCTAGTTGATGGCTTGCGTGAGTTGAGTTTGGGTTCCAACATGAAATGGAGAGAATAGAGTGGTCTGTGTGTTCTGCAAGAGAAAAGGGAAATATTTATAGGCTTTAGAAATAGGGTAGTGGGGGAGGATTCCACGGTTAGCTGAGAGAGAGAGAGAGAGTTAGATGAGGATGTGGGTAGCTGAGTGTCTGAGAGTCTGGGGTTAGCTACTGGTTAGGTTAGGTGGTAACGGGATTAGCTAGGAGGGATTAAGAGGAGTGATTAGAGCTAATCGAGTTTCGTGAAATTACGATTTTGCTCCTACTAGTAAACGTGTCCGAAAAATTACCAAAACATACTCACGGGTTCGTATCATCGCGAGGATCGCAAATACGAGATCCAATTTGGGGTTTGAGTTACGGAGATGCTACTTTGGGCCAAAACATTTAGGAATCGGGTTTGCGGGTTCTCTATTGATTTGAATTCAGAAAATTATGAAATTAATATGGGAAGCCCTAAATGATCATAGAATGTTACCGTAGAAGTTTGAAATCGTTTTGATGATGTTTTTATAGAAAATAAATTCATTCAGTCAAAACAGTAATATAAGAAAATGAATTTTTATCAGATTATTTAGAGGCATTTGATAAAACCCGAACTTACTAAAATACTTCATAATTAGACTGTTACTTCAAAATATTTTTATAAGAAATTTTTGAAATCGTAAAACTCTTGACAAACCATTGCAAAATAGTTTAAAATTTTTTTTTGAAAATAAGTTAAATACGTAATAGTTGTGTTGATGAAAACAGGCCGTTACATTCTACCCTCCTTAAAATAATTCCGTCCTCGGAATTTAGGGGATCGATAATTGCCTAAGCAATTCAAACGATCGAGAGGAAGGCTTGATGAACGATCACGACATAGGAAAATAAGTTGTTAATAGTATAAAATATAATGTGATATCACAGCATCAAGAAAATAAGTGATGATGTCATGTATGAATACATACTATTGACATCACCATAGCTTCCGAAACTAGTTTCGAAACCTAGTTTCATCATCATAGTTACTTCCAATTTATCAAGTAGCCAAAATACAAGATAATGGCATTACATGAAAATGATAGTTATTATGATGACAACATCTGTTTGAACTTAGAACCTGAGGTGATAAGTCAGTAGCAAGCTATTTAAACCACACCAAAAAGAAAACATAACGTTTAAAATTTTGACTCATGCCAATGATGACTACTGGGTCTTAACCAAGTAAATCATCGATATGGCATACAAAAACATGATGATTAACCCATATGCATCCGCGCTGTTACACCTTAACCAGCCGAACACAAAAGATATCATCTGCCATGATACCCAACTACAAGCTAATATCCAGATCGACACTAAAAGGCAAATATAAGGCCAATTTTCAATGGTCAAGATCATCGCTACCACTTCTTCCAGCAATCTCCATAACATCCAATAAGAAGCCACCATCTTAACTGTCTCCGAAATCCGAGCACAAGACTGACATCCAACTTCATCACCTAAGGCCAAAAGCAAGCCAATACTCATCCCTAATGATACTCCTTACCAACACCATTGGTCGACATCTACGGTTATCACCATCAACCCTAAACAATTCAACGACCAATAACTCACGATCCAACAAACACGAAGGAGTGGACCCAACAAGGACACGAAGCGGGGCACCTTAAGGGGTAAGATCCAGGGCAAGGAGCTTGAAAGAACACCAAGAACGGTGACTTCCTAAGATCTCAACCACATGGCAACAGCGTGGGTGGCGACGAGGGTTATCGCTAAGCCCAACAATCCCCAAGGTCGTCGGTGGGCCATCGGCAGCTGTCGATCCATGGCGGTGAGGGCTGCAATTGCTTGACATGGTGGGGGCCACCGGGATGGGGTGGAGCTGGTAGAGCTTCGGGTGAGGCCGGAGGAGCTGAAGGCAAGATGGGTCGAGCTCGCTTGGGGGAGAGGCCGGGAGGAGGAGTGGGTGTCGCCGAAGCGTATAGGAAACCACGGGGTGGCTCGGTGAGGAAGAGAGGATGGCTTACAAAAAGGGGGCACCAAAAGTCATCGGTAGGGTTGACTAGGTTAGGCAGGATCGGGGCTCGAGGAGAGGAAGCGGACAAAGGAAATAAAGGGGTGATGGTAGGTGGAAAAGGATTCAAAACCATGGAAAAATCGGGTACAAGCTGAAAGTAGGGTTAGAAAAGAAATATGAGATCAAGAAGGATGCAAAAATGCAGCAGCCTACATGTGCACGTCACGTTTGGCTCGTCTCAAAATCTCCAGCACCATCCTCAAATACATCTGATCGTCCTTCGATTCTATTCCGTCATCGAACTCGAACTTCGGGTGATCGAAAATCGAATGCTACCCTCCTTAAAATAGACGTAGCTAGAGTTCAAGCGAACTAAAAAGCAAACTAAAAGTAGAAAGATTATAAGAAGGTCAATCGAAAGGTCATTAAGCTAAAGGAATGGTGATAGTGATGAAGATCGATGGCGTTACATAATCATGATTCACGTCCTTGCGGTCCAGTGGATACGGCCAGGGAAGTGACTAAGCCATGATCACTTACCCCCAGTCTAGCTAGGGTGTCCAACAAACTTAGCCAAGCACATTGACCAGATCATGATCCATTGAAGGAAGCTTATCATTTATATGCGTGCCATCATCAACTGAAGGAAAGGTGATGAAGTGGGTAGATAGTTCAACCTATGAAAAATCACAATACCTGCTAGCAAAAGAGGTTACTATGGAGGGTATAACCAAGAATGGAACACGAGTCCCTAAGCAAGGGTTAAGAGTTCAAAGGAAGTGATGAGGATCAAGGAAGACCTAATGAAGATGGTAATAAGGATGCTTCACCCGTATATCCAATACAGGTGAACACTCGAGACATCCCGTATTCGAGGTTAATTTGAGTATTTTATATAGCACATCCTGATCTTGCTATATTGTTTACGAGGTATTTAGCACGGACCTGCGTGGGCCACCAAACTTGTGACGACCCGCTCTTGGGGGCCAGTTACTTATTTGATTTATTTACTGGTCCTGCAGTTTACCAGTGAAACCAAAATAGCCACGATGCAGAGATGTACAAAAATACCCAAATAGTGTCCAATTATTACAATCCATACTGTACAAATGTTCCAACAATGATACATGAAAGAAAGAAAGTACACCACTGAAAATAGCTCTGGAAGCTGCGGTCTCAGGATCGAAGTCTGGCGCTTATTAACTCAAGAGCATCTACTTCCATATGTACGTCGTCTGTGGTGCCACGGAGATGGAACCGTAGGTAAGTCACAACAATTCTAAATAAAGAAAATAAGTACTGTACAAGTATGACAAAGGTAACTACATACAAGCAGACCAGAGTGAAAAGTAAAGTACTGAGCAACAACTGTACACAGCTGAGTAATAAAAGTAAACAGAACTGAAAGGAGAGAATAACTGTACTGTGGTAGTGCAAGTGTAAAGCAGGCTAAGCAAGTGAAACGTGCTACTGCTGTAGCTAAAAGTACGACAAGTAAAGTATTGTGATTGCACAAGTGTAGTAATTAACGTGCTTGGAACGTGTAAAGTAAAGGTGACTGTGGTGCGTAAGGTAAAAACGACTATGCAAAAGTAACTACACTACGTGACTCAAGTAGGAGAGTACAACATGTGACCGTTCAGTTCATCTCTTGCCCATGTGCGCTTACCCAGCCGAATGCCGAAACCTAGGCAACGGTACATATATTTTGCCAAAACTCAGGCAGCAGGATGGGATGCCGAAACTCAGGCGACAGGATGGGAAGATGGAACTCTAGTCACTCCCGTACTCTCTCAAACTATGAGTTACCCCATTACCCTAGTGATATGTCAAGTGCAAGTTCATTACAAGATGTTCCACAGGATATTCCATATGTTGTTAGTTGAACCAAGACAATTGGTTGACTTTTTCATTGAAAACCAGAAAGAGGATAATGACAAGTCCAACACAAAAGGTGTTACCTCCATGCTTCGAGCACGTGGTAGTGTGGTTTAGCACACGACTTACCCAAGTTGGTAGTTGTGTGCTACAACCACCATAGTAGAAAGTTGGTAAAGCAATCTTTGGTAGATTACTTTCCTATTAGGTCTCTAGTTCGGTTCAAGTCAAATAGCCGTTCGAGGCTATATGGGTGTCAACGAGTTCATACAAGTACAATAGCTGATTTTCTAAATCTAGAATCTATCGTAACCTACAAAATTCAATATCGTCATAGCAGGCCGGAATGGATCTAAGGCTTCCTCTGAAGTTGGTGCACAAGAGTTTGAACTTCAACACAAAAATAATCAGTTAGAGATCACGACTTTTCTATCTAAATATTCTGATCGTTTTGATTTTTAAAACAAGTTGAAACGGTGTCGAAAAGCGTTCAAAATTTTTATATAAGCTGAAAATAAATATTATGATTTTACTAAAAAAGAAAAATATTTTCAGAAGCTCCGGCTATTTTTTATAATTTTCAGAAACTCAAAAATAACTTTAAAAACTCAAATTACTTAAGTAATGTATAACTTCCGTAATTTATTCCGGGAGCAATACTAGTCAAGAATACTTGAATGAGCAGTCAAAACGACCCTCTCGAAGATTACTATTACATATATTTTTATCACATATCAGTGTACGTGAGAACAAAGAGTTACGGATTTTAGAATGAATTTTACGTATTTAAGTTTTAGGCTAAAAATGATTCTGGAAAAAGTAAGCATCTGATCGAGATAAGACCAGCGCCATTGGATCCAGATTATTATTTCCGATTTTCTAGAGCTAGTCTCACATTTTTCTGGGGCTTATATAAGTAGTTATGAATTATATACTATTAAACCATTATTATTTAATTACCAAATACGCAAATACGCGTATTCATATAAAAATACGTTTTAGTAAATGCGTTTTTAAAACAAACCTCCGTTTGTTTTACAGTGCATGCACGCCGTTGATAGGGGCTGTGTGGGCTCATCGACGGAGGCATCGGGCGGCGAAGCGGGCGGAGTCGTCAGAGGGAGCGGCGGTGATCGACGGCGAGCTCAGATGAAGGCGAAAGAGGTGACGGTGGAGCGGGCTCGAGCAGACGTCGGTGGCATCGGAGATTTGGGGCGCGGCGAGCTCTCAGAGGCGCGGGAGCTGCTGTCGGAGGCTTGTGCGGGGTTCGTCGGCGCTCGGCGTCGAGAGGGGCGGCGGTCTGGGGGGTTATCGAGGCGGCGGTTGGGAGGCGGCGAAAGCGGCAGACGAACATGGGTAAGGGCGGTGTTCTGACGAGGAGAGGGGCTAAGGGGAGAGAGAGTACTGTGAGGGGGAGAACGTTTGAGAGATAGAGGGATAGAGAGCGGGGTGCGGCCTCTTGAAAAGAGAAGAGAGACTCAGAGCAAGAGAGCGGGAGTGAAGAGAGAGGGAGAGAATTGTAATGGGTTTGGGTTCGAACGAAAAGAGAAAGAGAGGGATGGCATGTTATTATGTGAAGGGGGATGGAGCTTAAGTAGGAACGAAACGAGGAGAAAATGGGGCTTCGGGTTTATTCAAAAAAATGTGAAGGGGAGAGAGTTTGCCTGGGTGATGGCTTGCGTGAGTTGAGTTTAGGTTCCAACGTGAAATGGAGAGAGTAGAGTGGTCTGTGTGTTCTGCAAGAGGGAAGGTAAATATTTATAGGCTTTAGAAATATGGTAGTTGGGGGGATTCCACGGTTAGCTGAGAGAGAGAGAGAGTTAGATGGGGATGTGGGTAGCTGCGTGTCTGAGAGTCTGGCGTTAGCTACGGGTTAGGTTAGGTGGTAACTGGATTAGCTGGGAGGGATTAAGTGGAGAGATTAGTGCTAATCGAGCTTCGTGAAATTACGATTTTGCCCCTACTAGTAAATGTGTCCGAAAAATTACGAAAACATACTCACGGGTTCGTATCTTTGCGAGGATCGCGAATACGATATCCAATTTGGGGTTTGAGTTACGGAGATGCTAGTTTTGGGCCAAAATGTTTAGGAAGTGGGTTTGCAGGTTCTCTATTGATTTGACTTCAGAAAATTACGAAATTAATATGGGAAGCCCTAAATGATCATAGAATGTTATCGTAGAAGTTTGAAAACGTTTTGATGATGTTTGTATAGAAAATAAATTCATTCAGTCAAAACTGTAATATCTGAAAATGAATTTTTATCAGATTATTTAGAGGAATTGATGAAACCCGAACTTACTAAGATACTTCATAACTAGTCTGTTACTTCAAAATATTTTTATAAGAAATTTTTGAAATCGTAAAACTCCTGACAAACCATTACAAAATATTTTTAAAAAAATTTGAAAATAGGTTAAATACGTAATAGTTGTGTTGATGAAAACAGGCCGTTACAATAACCAAATCTCAACTTCTGAGTACTATTATGGAAAAGCAAAATGAAATTGTCTACCTAGAATCTACTATAGAAAAACGTGAATCCACATTAGAAGAGTATAGAAATGCCAATGATAAATTGCAACAAGACACTTACCACATGTTATTAGTAATTAAGGAGCTAAAAGTAAAAATTGTTGCATATGATTCAACCATTAATTTGTTAGAAAAAGAGAAATCTAGGTTGCATGAAAAAGTTGAATCTCTTATTTGTCCTACTTTGTTGAATGATATTAGTATGTATAAGCAAACTGTGATTAAGCAAGAAACTGAAATTGAATTACTTAATGAAAAGATGAGCATGCTAAGTAATGAGCTTAAAAGAAAAACAATTGCTGAAGATGACAATAAGAAGGCTTTTATAAGTAAATACAATTTAATTGTGAATGAAAATGCTTTATTGAAACAAAAGTCACTTGTCTAGAATAGTCATTAAAGAAATTTTCTATTGGTAAACAATCATTAGACACTATTCTTGAAAATCAACTTTATGGCAATAATAGACGTGGACTTCGATATGATTTGAAACATGTTAAAAAGTCTAATTATAAGAAAATTCATAATGAGCCATTGAAAGTCAAAAATATGTATACAAAGTGCTTTACTTGTGCTAGTGTTGGTCATACTTCTCATTATTGCAAATTTAGAAACACGAATATTAAATTCAAATAAGTGTGTGTTCCTAAAAATTTGATGACTAACATGAGTGGACCTTGTTGGATTCCAAGGTCACATATAACATCTACCGTGTAGGTAAGATGAAGATGGAAAGGAACTATGGATTGAACGTCTCATTATTTGATTCCTTAGCGATACTACACTGCGAAGGTATGATTTTTCCTCTTTGAACTTAACGCATACCCTCATAGTTTTCTTATTTTTGCATGCTTGATTTGTTTTTATTTGTGTGCTAGTTTGTTTTGCTTTCTAGCTTGTTTAGTTCTTTATAAAGAAAAATTAAAAAAATTGAAAAGGACAAAAAGAAAAAAAATGGTGCTTAATGTATACATTTCTTTTGAATCATTTAAGTGGCATTAAGGAATGATAATCATATCCATGTAGAAATTGATGTATTATTGTGATGGCTACATGCGCATGTTTGATTTTCTAAATAGCCATGCCATGTTCAATGATTAGAATAATATGATTTCTACACCTACACTTTCACTTCCACGAGCATTAAATTTTGTTGTACATTTGGAGACATCTTTTATCAAATAATGGAAAGTGAATGTAGGTTGAAAAATAACCGAAAATCTAAGGGATATGATGTGTCTTGCCATGGATGAAAATTGAGCACAAAAGAATTGAATATGAAAAAAATTGAAAAGGAAAGAAAATAGCTCTGTATGAAAAGTGGATACAATCCTTGGCAAGTACACTACACACGAGTATCCAACATATGCTTTACAAGTAATCTTTAGCATTGATGTTATACTCGTCAAGTAATGCCACAACCACATCTAAGAGTCCTTATAGGCTATGTTTTTGGGTGAGGTAACTTGAACTCATTTTTAATGAGATGGGAAAAATCAATCCTAGATGATTTCATGTTTAATAGAAAATGTGGAATGGTTTTGATTGATTTTCTTAAAAGTTCTCCTCATGTACTACAATGTTTAATCATCACACTTACACGTTAGTGTAGAAGTCTTTGTTATAAGTTTCATTGAATTTGACGTGCTTATTATGTGAATGTCTACAAGTGTATATCGTACTTTATAATACTCATTATTTTGCATGTGGTAAGAATTTGACTTCATATATACGCTTTTGATGATAACAAAAGAGGGAGAAAGAATTGAGAAGATTTGAAGATTTGGTTTGGTGTGCATTAATGCTTGTATGTTGCATATATGAATATTGGTTTAAGGGGACGCATTAATGAATAGTGAAGGCATGTATGCTTCATGAATATGTGAATATTTGTTCAAGGTGGAGAATGAATAAAGGGGGAGCATGCTTGTATGTTTGAAACATCATTATTGCAAGCTTTTATGGGGCACATCATTGGCACATTTGTTGCATATTGCATACATCCTCCATTATCACACTTCACACATACATGTCATGATGATATCATTTGAATCGTTATTGCAGATCTTATATTAGTTTGTCATCATCAAAGGGGGGAGATTGTTGGATACAATGTGTAATTAGATACAACGATCGACGACTTCATGTTTGATGATAACAAACGTGTGTGAACGATTTAATGTGTGTGTTAAAGTTTTCAGGAATGACACTCTCGCAAATACTCAAAGAGAGACTAAGTAAAAGTGATGGAGAATTTGACATGCATTAGCAAGGTGGACTTGGTTAAAGATGAAAATAATGGCTACAAATATTGGACTAAGTCAAAGATGGGAAGATAAGGATGAGATCAATTCAAATCCATATTTGAATTGATTCAAATAAATTGGTGCATGAATCAAATCCTAAAGCCATGCAAATTGAAGACTTGGTCAAAGATGGAGAGATATCGAGAATCTCATGCAAATCAATATAAGAGATTAAATGGGATCTTATTTGAAATCCTATAGTGATGTGTCCATATTTTCTACTTTTTTCATATCATCATGGCATTGCATTCCATACCATTTTCGCATCCAAATCCTATATTTTCCTACGATATCGCATTTCTGACGTTATATTCGAGTTTCGTAGTGTTTTATGAGTTTTCAGGGATTTTGGAACGATTTGGGACCCGACATGGGTATGGACACATCCGACATGCCCGTGAGCCCGTTGGCAAAGCTCTACAAGAGTTTGCCATGTTTTTGGAGCCATGAGAGGAGTGGAGGAGAGAGCAGGAGGGAGAGAGGAGCTTCAGCAGTCTCAGCTGGGAGTTTCCCAGATGACTCGACCGAGTAGAGCAGCTGCTCGGTCGAGCAGACGCAAAGAAGGAGAATGGAGCTGATATGGGGATCGCTCGGACCGAGAAGTGCATCTGCTCGGTTGAGCAGCCCTTCATTCTGAAGCCCGACCCACCCAGCCCACGTACCGAGCAATTCTTCAGTGACTGAGTCAGCCTCTGTTCAGACCGAGCAGAGCTGACTCGGCCCGTGTAGGCAGAGTAAAGAAAATGGAGGATTTTGATTTCCTGTCAAGCTCGGTCAAGCAGCACATCTGCTCGGACCGAGTGACCCACCGAGCAACACGATGCTCGACCGAGTCACCTACTCGGTCGACAATGCTGAGGCTATTGTTGTAAACATTTTTTTAGGAACGGCTTCTGCACGATTCGGGGAGTGAATGCTGGGAGCTGCTACTTCAATGGGAGCGATTCGTTTTTCTAGTTTTTGAATACTTTTTGGAGCAGAGCTCAGGGCGAATCATTATTAGTTTTTAGATTAATTTTTGCTGAAGAATATTGAATCGAAAACATTGGAATCTATTTGTTATTTCTCGCGTTCTTGGAATATAAGTTTTTCTTTGAGATCTACTATTTGCTGTAAGTTTCTAAATCTCTATTCTATCAATTGATATGATGATTTCTCTCTTAAAAGTCATGTTTTTGTTTGTCAATATTGCCATGAGTGAGTAGTCCTTTCTAGGGTTGATGGGTTAGCCTTAATATCCTAAGGGGAAGACGTAGATCTGGATCTTCATGTTGAATTAGGGATTTAGGGATGTATTTTGGTCGATCCTACCGAATCCCTATATAACCCGTACTGAGATCATGCCCATGGTATGTGGAATTGATGTGCTTAAGGGGTATCTTTGGGATTCGAATAGGGAAATTGGTGGATCCAACCAAGGCTCGTGACCATGCCCGGCTCGTGCCTTGAGGGGATCCATCGACGAACTATACTGCTACGTTGACGGCTACCGCCATTGCATCAACGAGAGCTACCGAAATACCTCACAATTCTAACCCACGAGAGTGGTACGAATTGTGAGATTAATCCCCTAACCCTAATGCAACGTGAGGAATCTATTCCAACGTCGATCCCAGATGATCTTAGCGGTGATCCCTAACACCCTAGTCCTTTTTATTATTGAAACAACAACAACACCCCAACCAATTCTTCCAACCCGATAGCTATCTCACTTCGAGATATAGAAGTGAACTGAGAACCCAACTACACTATCACCGTCCTTGTGGGATTCGATATCTTTTATACTACAACTTGACACCATCCGCTTGCGGATTGAGCCCGGAATTGAAACCTAGGGGACATACCATGCCTGGCGATCGTGACACCGCCAGGTGGAATCTAGGTGTAGGTTTCGGGTGCGTCATATAGCTATTCAAATTCAAATCCTATAGCCATCCATATTCAAACTCCATATCCTTGGTGATTCATTCAATTCCTATTCAAGTTAGGATTCTTTCCAATCTCCATCAATTATAGGATTCTAATTAATTCTTATTGATCACATCCTCTCCTATATAAACCCATATTCAAAGAGAGATATTTTGATAGAGAAGAGAGAGGGGGAACAAATAAGAAATTCGGCCAACATCTCTAAAAAGCCTCCTTGCGCAACAAAGCTCCAAGTTCATCTCTTTCCTCCTTGCGCAAGAAATCTCCAAAGCTCCATTGCCTAAAAGCCTCATCTTCTTCCTCCCACCAAGCCAAAAGCCTTCATTGCCATACTACATTTCATAGGCCGCAACATCCCCTTGCCAAAGCCATATTGCGCAACATAGCTATCTCTTTCTTCCTTGCATAAACATCTCCAAGAGCTCCATTGCATCTTCAAGCTTGCAAGATCTCCGTGGGCTGCAAGTTATAGAGGAAGGCATCCATAGGCTGCAAGTTACAAGATCCTCTCCATTGCCGAACCATGAAGGAGAGGGCAACATATTACGCAAGTTTGCTTCAACACATTGCACAAGTTTTCTTCCTCATATTGCGCAAGTTTGCTTCCTCCTCCTCCCTTCATTGTGCAACAAGAATCCAAGGGTTCTTCAACAATTGCGCAACTCATCCAAGGACAACAACACATAGTCCGCAAGTTTCAAGGGTAGACACCATCAAGGCCGCAAGATTCAACCAAGGAGGGACGTGACGTTGACGACTACATCCTGTCAGACTTGGTCTGGCGTGAGCTGATTGACAGAAACGACTACACCATCACTGAGCTATTCTAAACTCATATTTATTTATCTTTGTGTATTGGTGTATATATCTCTGTCGGGGAAACTTTACCATATTTGTTACTTTTAGGGTCTTGTCTAGTGTAGTACTAAACAAGAGGGACTTGACTAGTTGGGGCTTGTCAAGTGAGAGTTTATACTACGATTAGTTTTGTTAAGCACTTGGGGAGTGTAGGTACGGAGAGCCAGGGGAGTGTAGAGTGGGTTCTCTAGCTACAGGTTGTACCAGGAGCACCGGTGGAGTGTGGTACGAAGCACCAGGTGAGTGTAGAGACGTGCTCTGGCTACAAGTTGTACCAGGAACATTATTAATCTAGTATTTGCTTTCGGGGATGGACGTAGGTCGTGGGGACGATAAACTTAGGTTAAATCTGATTTGTATTCTGTGATTGATTATATTTACTCTGCAGCTGCTATAACTACCAGTGATTGCTCGTGGGTTGCACAAGAATTTTTATTAGCCTATTCACCCATCCCCTGTAGGCTTAGATCCAGATCCAACAAGGAGACCCTCCGTGGTGGCCCGTGGCTGGTTGATGGCACCCTCCTTGTCCTCTGGTGATGGACTCCCAACATTGGCCTAGGGCGAGACCTCCTCTCGGCGGTGCCCCTTTGGATTCGATTCTTCCCCCTACATATCCAATTTTAGTCCAATATGATTTTGGGGAAGCCCACGAGTGCAACTGGACGCCCTCTGTACACTGACGTTGTCACGGCTAATGCATCGTGGCTCTCCTTCGTTCGTTGCTTTGCCGAGGTAGACTCCAAGTCAGATTTCCCTTCATCCAGCTCAGCCTGTCTCCCTGATGGGTCTGTCATTCCAGTTCCTGTTGAGTACAAGTGCATCCCCCCTCTGTGATTACATTACCGATGTTTTGGACATACGTTGGTGTAATCTGGTTCTCCCTCGCACTCGCCACCCTCATCTTCATCCACAATTCCACCCCAAGTGGTTGCCAACTGCCAGCAGCCTTCGTTTTCTCGAAGTTCTGAGCCCCGACCTCCCGCTCTTCCTATCCCTCCCCACTCCTCATACTTCTCGGGCAGAGGGTCACCCTTCTGTGGCCCTTCCCAACTTTTGTGATGCCGTCATTGGCTCTGCTGATGGATTCATCCTTGAATACGATCACTACCTATCGGACTCTGAGGATGTTGATGAGTCCGTTCTATTGGTTGATGAGCATGGGACTGTGCGGCGTGGTTCTTTGGATATCCCGATGACTACTTCTCCTATTCTGGCTGCCACCTTACCTGCGGCCTCCTCAGGTAACCCTGCCCCCTCTCCCCTTCCATTGGATGTTGGTATTAGGTTTCCTCCCTCCGACATCTCTGTCACCCCACCTTGTGGTGACCCTGTCCTTTGTAATGCTACTTGCAAACCTAATAGCAGCAATGATGCCCCCTTGGGTGGTGGCATTGGAGGCCTGGTCCCTCCCTCCCCTCCCCTCCCCTAGCTATTCGGCTACTATCCTGGGTGTGAATCACTCTCCTTCTGTGATGTTACACTATGTCGATGTACCTGGCGGTCTTGCTGTTCCCTCTATGATTTCTGGCATTCCTATGGGACACTCTGTTGCTGGCTCTGTTTTGGTGCTCAGGGAGTCATGGCCCTGGAAATGCTCCCCCTCCCTCGAAGGGTCCTGGTCACGACATTGAGTCGGTGATGGGGGTTGCTGCTGAAAGTTGTGTAGCCGATTCTCTATATGGATAGTGTTGCGGAGATGGGGCTAAGATGGGTGTGAATGCTGATGTTGATGCTCTTGGCGAAGCAGCATTACTGTATGGTAATGTGTTTGAGTTAGGAGGGAGTGATGTTGGTGTAATCGTGCCTACTATATTTCCTCAACCTCAACTATGTATGGATGTAGAGTTTGTGGTTAGTGACACTTATTTCCATGTGGTTAGTCCTACCTGCAATGTCCCCCGAAGCCTAAATATCCTGCTACCCCCCTCCCTCGACCTCCTCTGAATGCCCCTAGCCGGCCACCATCCCAAATCCCTCTTTTCTCGTGCCCACTAAAAAGTCAAAACCCACGCACCCTAGAGGCCCGGTGCCCTCCCGAGTGAAGACTCGAAGACAAACCCCGCATAGTTTTTGATTGATGTCAGTCCTGGTGTGGAATGTTCGGTGGTTAAATACCAAAGCTCGACGTAGGGATGTCCGTTGCCACATTAATAAGTTCGGTCTTCAATCGTGGGGCAATTGGAGGCCAAGATCTTGGATCTCGATGGGGATATTGTGGCTCTCTGTTGCCCCATGGGTTGGATGTCTTTCCACAACTACTTGCATGTGGGCAACGGTAGAGTGTGGGTCTTGGCAGACCTAAAGGTGTGGGATTGTGCAGCCATTGCATCCTCGTAGCAACATATCATGCTTGTGTGCACTAACAAAGCTGGGTTCTCGGTTTCCTTATCTTTTGTTTATGCCTATAATTTGGCATCAGAGAGGGTTAGACTTTGGGATTCACGGCTTGGTGATAGCTCTTTGATTGTTGGAAGGGCTTGGGCGGTGATGCGCGATTTCAGTGTTACCCAGTTTATTGATGAGAAGATTGGGGGCCATACTCTTATGGAAGACCTCTTAGATGATTTCAACAGATGCATTGAGGAGTGCAGACTGGATGATATCTATTGTGTGGGAGATCCCCTTAGCTAGAGTATAATTCCTCGGCGACGATCACATCTCCAGCAGGCTGGACATGGCCCTTGTCAATGCCGCCTGGTCTGCTGCCCTTCCTAATGCCTTCACCTCCTACCTCCCCCCGAGCACTAGCAATCACTCCCCGCTCTTGGTATGGGTTATCCTCCCCCCCTTGACTTGGGGCCCAAGCCCTTTTGCTTCTTCAGTCACTACCTTTAGATACCGGGCTTCTACACCTTGCTGCTTCAGACGTGGAGTGGGGCGCTTCACAGGCTCTACTGTATTCAGGCTTGTTTATATGCTCAAAGCCCTCAAGGTGGATATTCGAGATTAGCCCCTTGCCTGCCGTCCTTTTCCCCCATTAGGAGGTCACTAGGCATGACATCTCCATTCTGCGGGCTTTACCGGACTTCCACACTTGTCGTGATCTTCTGCATAAGGATTGCACCCTCAACCATTATTTAATCTCTTCCCTTGATTTCGAGGAGAGCCAGGTGAGGCAGAAGAGTAGGCAAACTTGGCTTGCCTAGGGTAATAGGAACACCAAGTTATTCTATGTGGCCTCTAAGGACCGCGTAGCCAGCAACAGTCTTCTTCACTTGATTGGCCATGGTAGTGATCCCTACACCAAGATTAGTTCACTACATTCTGAGGCGGTTGACTTCTTCACTTTATTGTTCCACCAGGATTCCTATTTCTCTTCCTTCCCTGAGGTCATCCCTAAGCGTATCATCTCCCCTGATGCCAGTGTTTGGGTGGGTGGTGCGGTTTCTGATCCGGTGATTAAGGAGGCTCTCTTCTCCTTGGACAAGGATAAGTCCACAGGCCCTGATGGCTTCCCCTCTTGTTTTCCAGGTGCTATGGGGGGTTGTGGGTAGGGATGTCCTTCTTGAGTTGCACTCTTTTTTCAGCTCAAGGTAGTATCCTCAAGCAGATTAACCATACTTTTCTCACGCTGGTTCCCAAGTCACCTACTGCCTCCTCTTTTGGTGATTATCACCCTATATCCTGCTACAATGTGATCTATAAAACCATTTCCAAGGTCTTAAGTCGGAGACTTGCAGCTGTCATCCCTGGTTTGATCTCTTGGAACCAGTCAGCTTTCATCAAGGACCGCCTGATTTCTGATTCTTCTCTTCTGAGCTCATCCGTGATTTCTCTGCTTCAATGGGCACTAGGGCCTGCATTCAGTTAGATCTGCATAAGGCATTTGACCGTATTAATCGGGAGTTCTTCTTCTTCTTCATGTCCTGCCTTAGATTTCCTCCCCCGTTCATCCACTGGGTGAAGATATGTGTTGACTCTACTTCCTTCTCTGTCCTTGTCAACGGCTCCCCTACGGGGTTTTTCAGGAGTAACAGAGGGATTCTTCCGGGTGACCCCATTTTCCCTTCCTCTTCGTCTTGGTAATGGAGGCTTTTACTATACTGATGGACCTGGCCTTTCTCTCTGGGGCCATTCGTCCCCCCAAACGGGCGATCTTGGGGATTCCCTTCGATCTCATTTTTGCAGATGACATGCTTGTCATCTGCATAGCAGATGTCTCGTCCTTTGTGGGGCTCGAGCGTTTACTCTCCTCCTTTCATCTTTTGACGGGCCTTGAGGTTAACAAAAGTAACAGGAAGCTGATTCTTAGTAAGGGATGCATCGATGGGAGTGAGCACTCCTGTGTCCTTGGTATCCATATTGCCTCCCCCCGGTGAAGTACCTTGGTCATCCTCTTTCTTCCATGTATCTCGCGACGAAGCTCTTCTCTAGTCTGGTGGACAAGTGCAAGGACAAAATCCTTGGTTGGTCCTCTTGACTTCTTTCTACTGCCAGTCACATTGAGATTGTCCGTACCGTCATCCACAGGATAGTGTCTTATTGGATTCAGTCCTTTCGCATTCACTCCTCTGTGTTGGGAGCTATCGATCATATGTGCCGTGATTTCATCTGGGGGTCGAAGCTTCACCTTTGGAGGTGGGAGGACATGTGCTTACCCAAGAGTGAGGGTGGGATTGATTTGCGTTCCTTATGCGAGGTTGGCATGGCGGTGGGGGCTAAGCTCCTTTGGAGGCTCCTTCATTCTCCTTCCCCTTGGGCCTCTTATATGCGCAGTTTTTATTTGAAGCATACCCCCCTTTTCCAGTGTGAGGCCTCAGTTCTGGACTCTGGTTCTTGGAACCATATTCTTCGGTGCCGGGATGCTACTGATTCTTGTTTCCACCGTGTCATTGGTGATGGCAGTACCTCGTCTTTCTGGTATGACCCTTGGCGACCCTGTGGGCTGCTGGCCAATATGTGTGACCCTCCTCCTTCCTTGCTATACCATTCAGTTGTTGATTTCTGGGATGGTAACACCTGGGCCCTTCCGGACTGTCTTGGTCATCTTGCCCCACACTTCGCCTCTTCCTCAGTTCTGGGTGGTGCTGATTCTTGGGTCTGGGACGCTGCTGGTGGTTGCTCTCTTCGGTCTGCTTGGTACTCTACCCGCCGCTCCTCCCCCCTCCCGTCTTGTGTCCTTGGTTTGGTTCCCTGGGCACACTCCCAAGTACTCTCTCACTCTCCTACGGGCCCTTTCTGATCGGCTCCCTATTACTCACCAGTTGGCCAGGTGCGGGATCTGGGATCATGCTTCTTGTGTTCTCTGTGACTCCCATCCAGAGTAATCTTGCCACCTCTGTTTCACTGTGATTATAGTGCCATTGTCTGGTCGGCCTGCAAGCTCCAGCTTGGCCTTCCCTCTGGATCCAAATCATTTATCGTTGACTCTCACATGCTGAGGCGACAATTTGGAGCAAGGGGGAAGACCACCCCTGAGGTAAGCTCTCAATACTGGTTTTCTCTGCGACGGTGTGGCATATTTGGCGTGAGCGGAACAACATGGTTTTTCGCCCCCGGTCGACTCCCATGGATGCCCTCCTGGCTTGGATCTCTACTGACATCTCTGATGCATTGGTGTCTTGTGACCTTAGGGATCTTGTTTCTGATTATCGATCTATTTTTCGAAACTGGGGGATTACCAAGGCCAGTTTTTGTGTGCCCCCGATATACTTTTTCTTTTCTTGGTCTGTGCCTTGTAGTTCTGGCATTAGGTGACTGCTTCTCAGACTCTCCCTTATCTGCTCTACTTATTGGCACTTTCCCTGATGTAGATACTTTTTATATTATATATACACACTCACTTACTTTTCAAAAAAATAATATATATATATATATGTATATATATAAACATTTGACAACTGTTTTTGAATTACCTTGCTGACTAGGACAAAGGGGTTGATAGAAGAACATCTGAGATTTAATGTTGAGGAATGAATGGTTGAAATGAGATTTTGTGGAAAGGTTTGGAGGGAAAAACATTTTTCGGGAAATGAAAGTTTCTAGGGAATAAAAACTTTTGGGGAATGAAAGTTTCTGGGGAATAGCAGAGTGCATGTAATTAATGCATTTGGGAAGAAAAACTTTAACTTGTACTTAATGCTGCAGATCGAATGTTGCTGCAGATCGAATGATCTCTTCCTCAACGCGGGGCCCACCGTCTCTTCGACGCATGTGGCAACAATATAAGAATAATTTCCCGAGCCGAAGGTGCCCCTGCTATATTTTTTATGCTAATTTGTTGTTCTGCGCCAAAGGTGCATGCGCCGAATTTGTTGTTCCGCGTTGAAGGCGCCCGTGCCGTTAAATATTTTTACGCTAATTTGTTGTTCCGTGCAATTTTGGCTGTGGAAATAATTGGCGCCCGCGCCCGCGCCCGAGCCCGATAAATTTTTTTCTCCTAATTTTTTGTTCTGCTCCTTAGGCGCCTGCGTCGAATTTGGGTTTTACGTCGAATGATCTCGTGCCAATAAAAAATTTTACGCTAATTTGTTGTTCTGAGCCGAAGGAGCCCGTGCCGATAAAATTTTTTACGCTAATTTGTTGTTCTGTGCACTTTTGACTGTGGAAATAATTTTCTAGGAACAAAAATTTGGCAGAAAAAATCTTAACTGAGGGCAAAGGTTATGACTAGTGTGTGTATATATATATATGGGGAATATGGGCCTGAGCTGTCAGCGCAGGAAATTTTTCCTACGCTGACAGCAATTTGGAGGGTCAAAAAACAATTTTTTTCAAAAAAAATTTCATTGTGTTATCCAACTTGTTAACTAGCTCCCCACCAATTTTAAAGCCGATCCAACACCGTTTGAGCCTCTGTTCATCGATTTCAAAAATGTTGCGCAGAAGTTCGGAATTCTACAACGGTTTTTTTTGAAATCGATGAACGGAGGCTCAAACGGTGTTGGATCGGCTTGAAAATTGGTGGGGAGCTAGTTAATAAGTTGGAGAACACACTGCAAAAATAAATTTTGAAAAAATAAATTTTTTTGACACCCCAAATTGCTGTCAGCACAGGAAAAATTTCCTGTGCCCGATAGCTCAGGCCCAAATTCCTTTATATATATATAAGCAAATAACCCGTGCACACGTTCATGTGGATTGGAAAAAAGGGTCGGAAAGGTGGGGAAGAATAAAAAGTGTGGGTGTGTGGGGGGCGGGTCCAGGGGAAAAACTGTAAAAACCGGGGGTTGTATATGCAAAATTCCCAACCTCCTCTCTTATCCCTCAGAATCTCATCTCTTATCCAATTTATCTTGTCCTAATTTTCTTATTCAATTTCTCTTGATAACATCCCTATTTTATAGAATAGATATGTATGTATGTATGTATGTATGTATGTATATGTGTATATGTATATATGTATATGTATATAACTCGATGTGTAGGAAATTCATTTTGGGAGTTTCAAGAGTATGGGCTAGGAGAGATGTTTGTACTCCAAAGGAAGAGGGGGGGTTGGCCTTCACCAGCTCAAGGATCTCAGTGTTGCAGCAGGCATAAAAATGACTTGGCGACTTTTCAAAAGCAATAGTCTTTGGGCACAATATATGAGAAAGACCTATGGGGGATTGACTCATTTCTACTCCACCAAAGGTAAACATACTCATTCAGGCACTTGGAAATTCTTGCTTCATTGCAGAAGTAACTCCAGCAAGATTATCCGTCGGAAGGTCCGTTGTGGCAGTTCCACCCTTTTTTGGCATGATAACTGGCTGCCCTGTGGGCCACTAAAGGATTTACACAATATCCCTCCGGGAGAAGGCGAAAAGGTGGTCAGTGACTATTGGGATGGGACTTCATGGGTTGACAATCCTAATATCTGACATATTCAGCCGGAGCTACATCATTACACCTTGCGTCATGGCCAAGATCAATGGGAATGGATTCTGGGTGAGCCTTTTAGATTTGCTGATGCTTGGAATGGTGTTAGACAACAAAGCCGAAAATTTTTCTACTACCTGGTTGTTTGTCACATGAAGCATATACCAAAGTACTCCATCCTACTACTCGAGCCTTCTAAGATAAATTATTAACTAAGGAGCACTTGATCAAATGGCTGCCTAATGTTCAAGCTAATTGTGTGCTGTGTGAGGGACCCTCCATTGAGACCGCCGGCCATTTGTTCTTTGAATGTGACTTTTCCTCCTACATATTAAAGCGTAGTTTGCTGAAGCTCAGGATTTTCCACCCCATTGCGCCAAGTCTTCAGGCGGTAGGCGACTATTTTATTACTCATTTTACGAAGAAGACTGCTGTGAGCCACATCACAAATACTGTCCTCGCGGAAATTGCCTGGCACATCTGGAAAGAACGTAATAGGCTGATATTTGAGAACTCTTCGCAACCAAAAACTCTACTGTTTGATGCCATTGTGAATGATATTAGGATTGCGATGGGCTCGCTGGATGCAAAAGAATCGACGGCCTGTAAAATTTTATCCAACTAGGAGATCAGAGACTGTAGGTGACCGGCCTCCATCGTATTCAAATAATGTTTGGTTGGGTTGTAATCAATGTGTGGCTGGGTTCTGCCAAGTCACAGATTGTGTGCACTAATTTGTTCTAGCCATGTAATAGTTGAGGTTCGGGTGCGGGGTCCTGACAATTTAGTGATGGGTGACGGCGCTTGTGTCCTCTCCTCATCCTATTGAGTCTAACTCCTAACCCAACCTTAGTACATTTTGACTATATTTATAGAATACTTTTACCTTCCAAAAAAATATGTATATGTATAGTCTTGTCCAAATTCTATTATCCTATTTCCCATGTCCAATTTCTCTTATCCAATTTCTCTGGATACCATCCCTATTTTATAGAATAGATGTATGTATATGAATGTATGTATATGTATATATGTATATGTATGTATGTATGTATATATATGTATGTACGTACTCTTGTCCAAATTCTCTTATCCAAACTCTCTTGTCGAATTTCTGTTATCCAATTTCTCTTGATAACATCCCTATTTTATAGAATAGATGTATGTATATATATGTATTTATATGTATATATGTATGTATATATATGTACTAGTCATTACCCGTGCCCATAGGGCACGGTTTATTTAATGGCTGGGTTTTTCTCCCCCACAAATTTCAAGTTCCCACAAATTTCAAGTTTTCCCACAAAATTTCAAGTTTCCCCCCAAATTTAAGTTTTCCCCCAAAATTTAAGTCCCCCCATAATTGTCATTACCACCAAGGACAAACTTGCCACGTAGGACAAAGCTTTGTCCTAGTAGGACAAGATTCAAAATCTTCATAGAACTGAAAAAAAATGGCCGGAAGGGGTGAGAATAAAAAGTGTGGGTGTGTATGTGGGGAGGGTCCATAGGCAAAAATACAAAAACCGGGGTTGTATGTGCAAAATTCCCCACCTCCTCTTTTATCCCTCAAAATCTCATCTCTTATATTTTCTCTTATTCAATTTCCCTGTTTTATATAATAGATATCCAAATTCTCTTATCCAATTTCTCATGTCCAAATTCTATTATCAATTTCTCTTGATAACATTCGTCTTTTATATAATAGATATCCCTTATCCAATTTCTCTTGTCCAATATCTCTTAGCCAATTTCTCTTGATAACATCTCTCGTTTGTAATATAGATATCTCTTATCCAATTTCTCTTGATAACATCACTCTTATCCAATTTCTATTGTCCAATATCTCTTATTCAATTTCTCTTGATAACATCCCTCTTTTATAATATAGATATCTCTTATCCAATTTATCTTGTCCAATATCTCTAATCCAATTTCTCTTGATAACATCCCTCTTTTTTAATATAGATATCTCTTATCCAATTTCTCATGTCCAATATCTCTTATCCAATTTCTCTTGATAACATCCCTCTTTTATAATATAGATATCTCTTATCCAATTTCTCTTTTCCAATATCTTTTATCCAATTTCTCTTGATAACATCCCTCTTTTATAATATAGATATCTCTTATCCAATCTCACTTGATAACATCCCTCTCTTATAATATAGATATCTCTTATCCAATTTCTCTTTTCCAATATCTCTTATCCAATTTCTCTGGATAACATCCCTCTTTTATAATATAGATATCTCTTATCCAATTTCTCTTTTCCAATATCTCATATCCAATTTCTCTTGATAACATCCCCTTTTATAATATAGATATCTCTTATCCAATTTCTCTTGTCCAATATCTCTTATCCAATTTCTCTTGATAACATCCCTCTTTTATAATATAGATATCTCTTATCCAATTTCTCATGTCCAATATCTCTTATCCAATTTCTCTTGATAACATCCCTCTTTTATAATATAGATATCTCTTATCCAATTTCTCTTGATAACATCCATCTCTTATAATATAGATATCTCTTATCCAATTTCTCTTGTCCAATATCTCTTATCCAATTTCTCTTGATAACATCCCTCTTTTATAAAATAGATATCTCTTATCCAATTTCTCTTTTCCAATATCCCTTATCCAATTTCTCTTGATAACATCCATCTCTTATAATATAGATATCTCTTATCCAATTTCTCTTTTCCAATTTCTCTTATCCAAAAACCCATGATAACATCCCTGTTTTATAATATAGATATCTCTTATCCAATTTCTCTTGTCCAATATCTCTTATCCAATTTCAAGTTGATAACATCCCTCTTTTAAAATATAGATATCTCTTATCCAATTTCTCTTGTCCAATATCTCTTATCCAATTTCTCTTGATAACATCCCTCTTTTATAATATAGATATCTCTTATCCAATTTCTCTTTTCCAATATCTCTTATCCAATTTCTCTTGATAACATCCCTCTTTTATAATATAGATATCTCTTATCCAATTTCTCTTTTCCAATATCTCTTATCCAATTTCTCTTGATAGCATCCCTCTTTTATAATATAGATATCTCTTATCCAATTTCTCTTGATTTAAGATTATTCTCTGCCATCAAAATATTGGATACCCTAATTTTTAAACGAACTTTAATAATTAAAGCACAATAATTGTTATTTAATTTCACTCAAAATTTTTAGTCCCCCCAAAAATTTAGTTCCCCTCATAGAATTTAGTTTCCCATAAAAAATTTTAGATCCACTAAAATATTAGTTCCTTCTAGATTTAACATGTGCCATAAGCACATGTTTCATTTAAAATATCACCCCTCAAAATCTTGGATCCACTAATTTTAAACGAACAACAATAATTAAAAACGCTATAATTTTTATTTAGTTCCCCCAAAATTTAGTTCTCCTAGAGAATTTAGTTCGTACCAAAAATTTTAGTTCCCCTAGATTTAATCCCATAACGGTCATCTAGGGGTTTCCCCTAAAAATATTTCAGAATTTTTAATAGCAGCTCTTGATTATTCAAGATTCAATCCTATACCAACTTAAATGGGTCTCCCTCATCATATCCTTAACTGAAGCTTACCATATGTTTTTCCAAATGAACTCATTCATATCACATGTCTTATAGTTTTCTACTCATCCATATTGAGGTTTTCACCTAAACTTATTTTCTCGACATGTTGAATTTTGATATAAAGTAGATGCCTTTTTATCACCATGCCATGTTTATGAAACAAAATAGAAAAAATATATCATATTTGAATTTATGAAAATAAATTAAAGAAATAGAAGGTACTTAAAACTATAGGGATAAAATTTTGTTAAGCGAGCACAATTACCAACAATCTTCGCTGTTTCTTTTAACACAGTTGCACTTTTATAGTGATCATACATTCTCCATTTCAGGACATGTAATTTAAAAAAGGAATAAGCTGCAGATATTCTTTTTCTCATTGACAATGAATAATAATGTAAGACGTTGATGTGCCCAGATTGATCATTATATGACAAACGTTATATGCGTACTCCGAACAATTCCGTACAAAAATATATAATGACCAAACCTGCAAACAATAATTATGTTATATCTTAGTTTCCTCCACATGATGTAGATGGAGCATTTTCTAATTATGTTTGTTTGGTGTAAAGTGTTAACACATAACCTAATTGCCTAATAAGTAGGGTAATGAGACTTTTGGTACAAAATATGATGATGATATGAATTGTCAGTATAAATATAACTATTGAGATAGAATGAAATTAAAACAACCCCAATTGCAATATGAATTGTCAGCATGAATGTAGCTATTGAGACAGAATGCAAGAAGAACAGCCCCAATAGCAAGATATTGAATCAAATAAGTTTAATAGCATACCTCTAGGAGCTTCCCTTCGTGTAGAAACTGTTCATACCTAAAACCAAAGCATAATGTAAATCATTGGCAAATTGCATATGTTAATTGATGCATTCATTTGCAGAAGATGCCTTTTGAATCAGAAACATGTGACTGTTGTGAGCTTGGATGTTTAAAAAAGACATGGGAGAGACACTTGGTTTACTGCTCAAATGTAAATAGGACCAAATGTAAACACATCATTCATAAGCTTCCACTTGAACAGATATGAATCATCTTCAATTTCACAGGCAATTGATGGCGTACAAAAGTAAAAAGTATGCTAGATTGCAAATGGAAGGTAAAAAAATTGATTCTCACGTTATATGGACAAAAAGAAAAATCTTCATATTCTTTCTTAATTTTATTGTCTCACAACTCAAGGATTCCACTTCATTTAGTCTTAAGATAATCCAAATCAAAAATAGTGTGATTTGCTTTACAAACAAATAAAATTCGTCAAATGAAGGCAAAGTAACAAAAAATTCATCACTTTCCCAAGCTCCCTTGCCCTAGAAACCGAACTACAAATTTTACGTTAGTAGACGACGGAGATTTTATCGCCTCCCTAAATTGAAAATCATTAAACTGAAGGTAAACAATAAAAATCTATCACTTTCCAAAGCTGCCATGCCCTCACAATGGAATTTAATATAGATAACCACATTCCATAAAAACTTTAAATAATAACAGAATTCTAAGCTGGTTTCAAGGCTACACAAAAGAAATTGCAGAAATTAAGATATCATCATATTGTGAAAATCAGAGGAGGGAGAATTTTATGGCATGCTTTAGATTTCCTCCAAATAAACAGAGCAAACAATAATTAGAAAAAATCAAAGATTGGTCGTGACTGGCGTTAGAATCCCCGTAAAAATTAATAGTGACATGCCTCCTCTTCTTCGCAAGAAATTTTTTTGATTAATCACATAGGCCAACAAAATTCGAGAAGTGGAAACACTTCAAAAAATAGTAATCACATTTCAACCATCCTCTTGAATGCTAAAAAATTGATTTCCACATAAACCATTAATTATAATACTATAAATGCATAATCAAATCAAATCATGTTCCCAGACAACTATAAAACTGTACTTATTTCACATACAAAACCTCAAGCAAACAATTCCAAATCTTCACCAATATAAACCCAAATTACTCATTCTGATAACTCATCAATAAACCAACAAATACCATTCAATCAACTAATCAACAAACAACCAAATAAAAATCGTTCAATCATCAAAGTTATCAACTTCTTATCAAGAGTAGCACACAAAGCTTGTCACAGCCCAATGGTAGTAGTACTCTTCACTACCCCCACCAGTATCAGAGTGATCCCATCGCTAACCTCATACTACTCATCTTCAAACCCTTCAAGCTCATCAATAATGGATAAAAGCAGCTGCAATAAAAGCCACCCAGATCAATACTCACGCCATTAGAACCCCAAAATAGTAAAATTTAGGACGTGGTTCATATCTCAAAGACATTGACCTTGTATTTTCCGTAGAGATAGTAGTGCTTGTAGCTGAGACCGAGATCCTTGGTGATCTCAGAGATGTGAGGGAATCGACAGAGTTGGCGATGTCAATGTCAACAGGGACCGATGAGGATATCTCCTAAGAACTATTGATATATTGTACAATTAACTTCTAAAAATACAAATGTTTTGGGTCAGTAACATTATAATGTATCAAAATGCAAGTACTTTAGGCTCATCAAGTTTCTAGAACTTGTAAAGAATAAGGATCTCAATTCACCTTGCGATTCGATACTTGAAAGATTGTAAGACTGCATAAAAGCCCGAAAAATGTTCCATCTAGCATTCTGAAACATCCTGCAAGATTGCATGAAAAGCTTAAATAACATATAACCATCTATCAAAATTTTGTGTCTATTGTTATGTTTTATGTTTTATTTTATGGTATTTGGTAATTGTTTTTACATAATGGTTAGTAAGGCAGCTTTTGATGTTCAAAGTGCACATGTATTTAGTCTCATTTCCAGTTTATCATGTATTTCCTTTTAGGCAATGTTTTTAGGATACCGAGTGCTTTTGAATTTGGTGCCAAAGTTGTCCAAGTTGCTTGAATGTCCAAAAGGCAATCTGGTTTTTAAAGTGAATCAGTTCTTCATGAACACATGAGAAAGACATGGGAGTGGTCATTAGCCCAATGCACCAAGTTCAAGCTTTGGGCATTTCCAACCTTCAGAAACCATTCCAGTTTAAGAATCTAATATTCCAAAATTGATGGATTCTATCCAAAGCCATATAATCCAGCAATTTTCAGAAGTCATCAGCCAATTTTTCTTTCAAACATGGGAAAGAATCAAATTACCTCTTTACCATTTGGATTCGTTATGTGTTTCTTTTATCAAGCTCGTTGATGCACATCAGGTGAATCGAAAGGTACTCTGGCCCTTGTTGTGGAGCTTATCAAAGATGCATACGGTGAGGTTTTGGGATATCCGATGGATCTTCTCCTGAGATTCATAATCAGATATGGCACATACAAGGTATGTTAGAAACACTAAGTATACTAATCCACTTGGCACACAGAGAGTGCATTTCAAAGCCAAGTCATTAGAATAAAGGCGAAAAGCTAGCTCCATTGCACATGCTCATCACGCACTAGACCATAGCAACAGCTCTATAATAAAAAGAGAGAAAGATGAAAAACATAGTTGAATCATATTTTTCCCTGAAACTCACAAAAGTAAAGAAGCAACTAACAGATATTAGTTACCATGTATCACAATATAATACACTGTGGTTCCTTACCAATTTTTATAGGAACTGAAGAGTAAACAATCATGCAGATGCTTGTAACAATTACAGTGAGTGCATCTGCCCCAATAATTGCCTTATTCAAGAGCAAGCCATTCAAGCGGAGCTTGAACCATCATTCACGTCTGTTCTTCCAATAGGCACTTGAAGAACCAACCTGTGCTAGAAATTATCAATTTTGATAAGAAATTTTATCCTAAACATGCATGCATGATAAATTATGGTAGTCGATGAGATGTTATTATTCATCTGAGTACAAAAACAGAAATATAGTTTAAAATAACATATGTGAACTGCAAGGGCTGTTATATTTGAAATGAAAAAAAAATTCCCCGCCAATCTTTATAGTGAAGCTACTATAATTGATTTGCAACCTACAACAATTTCTGACGTGCGATTATATTTCATATATTCACGCACGTTTTCTTTTGTGTTACCCCGTGTTTTTCGCCGTCTTTTATTCGTTTTCTTGTATTTTCTCGTTTTCTTTCACTTTTCTTTGTTTATCCATGATTGCAGGGGATTGACCGTGTAGGGGACGTTTAACGATGATATCTCAAGTCCCCGGAGCAACGGGAGGAGTCGCGCGTGATCCAGGGGGTCAAACGTCAAAGAATTCATCTTTCAGCCCCTCACCCGGTCGGTTGGTCATCTCCAACCGATCGGGTGATGCACGCATGCACCACCCGGTCTCTGCCGCAGCTCATAAGGAAGTCACCCGACCGGTTCACAGACCGGTTCAGCGGGGGCTGTTCTCTGTTTTTTTTCGAGCAAAATGCCAACCGATCGGGTGACTCTCACCCGATCGGTTCATCTGTAGCTGATGTTGAAGAGCTGAAGACACGGGCGTCCAACCGATCGCTTCACCCGACGGCTCCAAGATCCAACCGGTCACCCCAAGAACTCAACCGACCGGTTCATCTGACCAGGTGAAGCTCCGCCGTTTTCTGTTTACTATTTGTAACGGATCACCCGATCGGTTGACCTGTCAACCGATCGGGTGCCGTTTTTTCTGCGGGTTTGGACCCGAACCATTAGGGTTTCGAAGTGGGGCTATAAATACTCGAAGTTGGCCGACTGAAGGGAGATCTTTTCTCAGTTTTTAGGGCTTTTGCCCCTTTCTCTTGTGAGCTTTAGGTTAGATTAGATTAGGTCTTTTTGTTAATAAATCTTGTATTGGATTGAAGATTCAAACTCAAGATAAGTATTTCTTTCTCTTGTTCTCCATTTTTTGTGTTGTATTTCTTTTGCTTCATGATGAATGTTTGTATGTCTTTTGTGTTGTTTGTTTATATGTTTTTCATCATGGAGTAGTATTGATGAACCCTAATACGGGTTAGGGTAAGATTGATGCTTGGAAATTTGCATTAGACTTGGTTGCATGGCACGTGTTCGATGAAATGTGTCAATAGGGATTTCTAGCAATCTGGGTCCAATTCGTACGACGACACACTAGATGTGTTGGGGATTGGGGTCCGGTGCTTGTCCTGTCAAGATCCGCTTCAATGTATTGCTAGAAATCACATTTGACCTATTTGGCCATTAGGGTTACGCGGGGGTGTTTCATTGTCATTGGCGGGAGAAAGACCGCCTCTGACCGTCGGGCCAAGGGGGAATAAACTTGGCGGTTGACCCCCTAGCCATAGCTCACGCCCCCAGCGTAGACATCGAGTCCTCGCACGCGGGAGCGGCTTGGACGAAGTGTTGGGAGATATCATTGTGGCCTTAATGCTCCCGGTTGCGGAAGGTGTTTATGGACACGGGAGTGCCCACCGTCCGGAACCAGGTAGGCCTAGCGTGCTTGACACCGACCGGAATATCGGGCCATGGACGCTAGGTACCACCTTTTGGGGTAATGTCTCACCCTGGATCAAGTCAAATGCCAAGTGTCATGAGTGCTCTAGCCCGTGTTAGCGGGGATTCATTTTGTGTCATTTTTATTTCTTTCTTTTATTCCTACACTTCCACCCATATCATCCACGTAGCTAGCACACGACCTAGGCGAGGCTAGTAGCCACTCAAGCCATCCACCTCCCTGTGTTCGATATACCCGCACCCTACACTAACCGTGCACTTGCGGTAAAACGACACCGCGCCCATACCGTAAACGGGGCGCCGGTCAAGTTTTTGGCGCCGTTGCCGGGGAGGCGTTCGGTTTGATATTAGCTTAGCTTGGGTTCGTTAGACTACGCATAAAAACAAAAAAAAATTTCTTTTTCTTTTTCTTTTTTTTAAAAAAAATATTCAATTACCAAGAAATTTTTCCCCCACCATTATATTATCTTTTTGTTATTTTCTTGTGCTATTGACGCTCCTCTCTAGTTTTCTTATTTTTGTTGTCCAGGTATCTTTGATATTACCATGTGGAGATCAAATTTCGATGCTCAGATGGGAGGATACGATCCTTATCCAGTTGTGGTTTGTGAGACTTGTGGGATTGCGGGGCACGTGTATTATGATTGCCCATATACGCTTGAGAGCCTCCCCCTACACCAAGGCCATACATTTTCCCACAACCATTGCCCAAACACCTCCCATCCATTTCCTCAACCTTATATCCCTCCACCAACACAAGAAGAATCAAGCCTCGTGTCTCTCCTTGAAAGTGCCATGTTTAACCAAGGCCAAATGATACAAAACTTAATGGTACCAATCACCGAGCCTACACCGAGGAGAGAGGATGAAGGAGAGGATATACCCACTTTCATGGTTGAGACCACCATCTCATCGGCCACCATAGACACATCTCATACCGATGCCCCAATTTTCCCACACTACCACTTGGATGACGAAGCATTTTTTGATGATGATAGTGAGGATGGGGAGATTTCTCTAGGATCTGTGGGAGAGACTTGTCATCTTTATTTGGATACCCCATATGAGTCCTATGAGAGCACCGAGGAGACCACAGAGCTTATGCATACCGGCGAGGAGGATGTGCGTGAGGACGACGACACCACGACCACATACGAGGGGTCCGCTCCACATCCACCTCCACAGCCATCTCTGTCACAGCTTCCTCCTTGGTCGGTGGTCAACCATGAGGATGTCATTCAGGACATCGAGCAGATGGAGAAGCATGAGCATATCGTCGAGGAGGATGTGCATGAGGGCTTGGACACGATCTTCCACTTCATGGAGCCCGAGCCACATCTACCTCTACCGTCACGCTCCACTTCTCCTGCGGCTGAGCATCTACTTGAGCATATTGCCCCTATTCAGGGATATTTTCATACTCACTCTCACTCCACATTTGAGTCTCTCTTTTCATGTCCTATTTCTTTAGACTCATATATTTTTGACACGCCATATCTCTCGCAGGACACAGGATCAACTTCCCTTGAGGTATGCTGCGGTGTGTCACCACATGGAGAGCAACTTCACATGGAGAGCAGGGATTTGATCGTCGCTAGCACAGAGGATATCATACCATTTCCAGGGAGTGTTCGCCACATTTCATATATTTTACCATCATTTACCGGCGACTATCTCTGGGATACATTTATTTTGGGAAATAATTTCTTGCCATGGACTAATGCACCTCGTCCTTTGCAGGTCACAGGTGGACACCTACGAGGGATGCTTGGAGGTGCATTGCTTGGGTCCATTGGCACACGTGGCACAGCGCTTCTAGCGGAGCCACAGAAGGAGCAGTTAGAGCAGCTACCTGCCCCACTCCAGATCTTGGATCCGCCTATGCTCAGGTGTATCCTAATCCAGTAGTGTAAAAATTTACCGCTTTCTAGTTTAGATTTGAATAATCTCGTCTCCTCTCATTAGCGAGGGGAGCGTATCTAGGATTTGCTTTTGCATCATAATAACCCATCATGTCGTGCCCTTCTATCATTTCACCATCTTCCTCTTCCGAGGAGAACGAGCAGACTGTCTCTCCTGCATTCTGATTTCTTTCTTTTCCGATTTCCCCCTAGCATATTTCTGCATCACATTGATCATATCATTTTGCTAGCATTGTCATGTTCAGCTTGGGGGAAATCGACTTTTGTGTGCATGTTTTCGTGTGTCGTTGTCGTGTGTTTGTGTCTTTGAGTCCTTCGTTGCGTTTTATATCTTTTATTCTGTATGTTTCTTTTTCTTTATTTTCCAGTTTCGTTCGTGTATTTTTCGTGTTTTTCTTTTTTTGTGTCGGTGCGTAACTCCCCTACATTTTCATTGCCCTCCCGTATTCACTACTATTGCATTGATGACAATGCAAGTTTCAGCTTGGGGGAGTCGCACTTCGTGCGTCATTTGTCTCTTTTTCTTCGTTATTTGAGTCGTTTCCATCGTGTTTTTTATTATTATTTTTTCTTTTTTCTCTTCTCTTCTTTTTATCTCTTTCTCCTAGAGATGAACCCTATGACGAATCACCCGAAATCACACACACCTAGCATGGCACCGATAATCACACTCACTGACCCTTGGATATCGAGTCCTCTTGCATTTCACGCTTCGTGGGTCCACTTTGCTTCTATGTGAGTCGTGTGTCATGTCTAGCTTATAGTGTGCTTCTACTTTGTGATGTTGATTTATATACCTACCCTTGGTTGACCCCTAGATTATCATGCTTTGATATTGAATATGCGGTATTTGCTTCTAATGTCTGCTTCTATATGCATGCTATATATATCGTATACTTCATTTCGCATGTGTCAGGATTCCACAATTAAGGACTAGGATAACCCATTTAGCCTATGCTCCAATTAGCGAGAATAGTTTCCTTTGCCCAAGTGTTTAGATTCCGATTTCTTTTTTTGTTTTACTTGGTGCAAATCCCCTCGTCGTGTACCGTTCTCCCACTTGGGAGATTACACATGTAAATATCCCAATATCCAAAAATCCAAAAAAAAGAGAGAAAAGAAAAACCCAAAAAAAAGAAAAGAGAAAAAAAATATGTATATCCAAAATTCAAAAAAAAATACAAATACCCAAAACCCAAAAAAAAATTCCAGTGTGAATATTTTTTCCTACTTGCCGAGTGTTGGGGTTTTGGCGGACCCCCAGAGCTCGGATCCGTATCCGTCCTAAGTCGGACGGACCACGGAGGCACAAAAGCGTAGCGGAAAAACTAGAAATCGAAATTTCTACACTAGCTAAACTATTTAGCTAGGCTCTGGGGAGCCAGAACCTAGCCCGATCTATGCCGACTTGGAGTGGGTCTGACCACTCCAAGAAGGATCTACACTAAGCGACTAATTAAAAATTACGCTAAAAAACGCTTAACCACATACCCGGAATCTTGGCCCTGGAGCAGGCAAGATGTACCGCACCGTCTTGAGAAGCTCCTCGTAGCCGAGCCGCGTTGACCCGATCTCCCTTAGCCGCCTCGCACCCTCGCACCGATCTGCCCGAGCCGCTTTCGCCTCCGAGCCGATCACACGCGGTAGAAAGTTTCACTTGAGAAGAACCCGCGTCTTAGACGTCCGGATCAGATCCAAACCCCCTTCGTAGTCGTGCTAGGACTACTCCGGAGAATAGGAAAATTAGAGAGAGAGATTTAGTCGCCGATCGAGCCTGCTCTAAAATTCTGGAGCTACTCGATCGTTGACTGGTGTGTTTTTCAACGAGGAGAGTGCACCCCTATTTATATAGGGAGTGAGCACTCACCCTCTTGTTGCGGGCAATGTGGGACAATCCACATGAAGAGAAAAAATTGAATTAAGTCATTTGGCTTAATTTCAATTTTAAAGTTAGCCTTTCACAAAGTCAAACTTTAACGAATTAATTCTCCTCACATACTAAACTTCAGACACCAAACAAGCTATCAATCAGAAAAGCTTGGAATGGTGAACGCGTAGGAACTGACGGTGACGAATTTCGACTTCGTTTGACCCCTCAAACAATTGCTCAAAGTTTAGCAATTTACACAAAATTCGTAGCCGTCATTAGGGTTTACAAAAACCCTAATTTGACTTAAGTTGCGGGCGCGCCAGCTAGACTTAGCGGGCGCGCCCGCCCAAGGGGGGCAAGGGCGGGCCGCCCGCCCGCTGCTGCAGCGGGCGGGCGCCCGCTGCAACAGCGGGCGCGGGCCCGCTGCAAGCAGCGGGCCGCGCCCGCGTGCAGCGGGCGCTGGCCCGCTGCGTGCAGCGGGCCGAGCCCGCTGCATCAGCGGGCGCTGGCCCGCTGTGCAGCGGGCCACGCCTGCTGTGCAGCGGGTGCCCGCCCGCTGCACACAGCGGGCCATGCCCGCTGCTGCAGCGGGTCACGCCCGTTTGCCTTTGCACATGGGCCTTTTGGCCCAGTGGGTCTAACCCACTTCCCCTTGGACTCTTTCTGCGTTTCTGGGCTCGTTTGAGCTCCGATTTGGACGCGGTTTGAACCGGTGTTTAGACCGGGATGATCCCGTCATCCAGGTAACCTTTTCCAACAAGTTTGTTCCTACTAAATTCGTTGTAACTAATTTACAACACGTTTAGTCAAAGTTAGCATCTAATGCAACGTTGTGTCCCTATTGCTAATGCGACTAACTTTCACAACTCAGCTTGTGAATATCATCAAATGATATTTCTCTCTATTCTATATTCCTATTACTAAGACACGAATACTACTCGGTGTGAGACCCTACAGCCTGACCTTACTACAGGTTGGGGCTCGAAACCCCTAGACGACGGTCACTACGAGCAGTAGATGTCGTCCCTGTTTCAGAGTCATCATAACGTGATCGACCCTTTGACAAAAGTGTCATAGGGTTTGTATTGGCTGTGTCAGAGATGAATTCCGTTAGCTAAAATCCCTTCGTCAAGACTGTGTTTGATGTTGGCCTAGGGTATGGTTTTCTGTCAACCCTATTAGACAACATTGGTCAGTATACGGCGGTCTTTATTGTATACACGTTGTACAACTTGCAACGTACCCCGGCCGAGGATTAACATAAAGACCGTACTGAGCCTATAACACTAACTTCCCTTTAATGGAAGTGACGAATCCCATCTTAGTCACTTACTCACCTTGAGAGCTTCAGGTGCAACCCAACCTAAGATCTTTCATCAGGACTGGTCCTCGAAGCTAGATCATGGGTCTAAGCCACACCGTCCGCTCACAGGTGGGTACAGATGACTTCAGGTCTTAAGGATCAACTAACCTATCATCACCCTAGAGTTATTAAAGACAGATCATTAAAGTTAACCATTTAATAACTCTAACTTGGTCGTTCAGTGAACTCATTCTCTAATGAGCACCTGTGTCTTGTCTCCGACTTCGCTAAGTCAAATGACTATGAGATCATCATTACCCGAAGGCAAGACGAAGACACAGTGATCTATCCGATGTGTCGATATCCAGTTCTCGACACATCTATGATCACGAACCGTTTAAGACTTACGTTTCTATTCGGTCACTTACTTACTCATAATCGAGATCTCATCTAGATACGTAAGGACCTAACTATAAGTCTATGGATATTATCTAAGTATATTAATACAAATCCTTTTATACCTAGAATAATATGTACCATATACGGTATGAACAAGACGTATAATCAAGATAAATTGCCTTATGGGCATATATCTTCCTACATCTCCCACTTGCACTTAGGCTATTTATCTCGGTATCTCATACCGTTATAGCATATCAGTCACTTTGACATTTGATATGACAAACCTAAGAATGGTTCTACTAATAAGTATCTACAACGAATTTTAATGGATTGAAATTACATATCTTGATCACACTGGGTTGATCCTTTGGAAAAATGATCTGGATCAATTTTCCTAACCTTGTATAGCTAACAGTTAGCTTATACGATTTAGATGTGGGGTCTAACATTTTCGTAAGTCAGTTCTAGCTCACTCCACTTTATTGTGTCAATATGTCAAGTACATATTTGACACCCTAAGTCTCTATATATATACTATTATATCAAAACAATTTTGACTTAATGATTTATATAGAAGATTCATTAAAGTGAAAAATCCTTTTTACTTAGTCCGAAAAACGGAACTAAGTATATTAATACGCTCCCACTGACTTTAAGAATTACCTGGTCAAATTTCTTCAACATAATATCTAAATCATATTTAGATTTATGAGTAAAATAACCATTTGGTACGTGCCTTAAATGGAATGTACAAGTGTCAGATTTGGTTTGACGAATGAGTCAAGTCAAGATCATTTTAAGGAATCTTGACATTGACTTGTTCGATCAAAACGTTCTACACTGTACAAATTCCTTTAACCACATTTAGTATTAACCCTTTAATGACTAAATGCAGATAATCACGAGTTAATCTTGATTTGCGTATTATTGTGATCGCACACAATTTATACGTCCCCTGGAACTTACACTTAACTACTGATTGACTTCTAGCATTTAGTCAGCTCCAAAATCAATATTATCGAAGCAATACACCATTATTCGAAAATATACGCAACCATCACAGAAAAGCCACATCCACAGAATTTGAGCCAATTCAATTTCAATTGCAACAAACGAGACATCCATTCCAAAACAACGGGTTCATAAAAAGGAACCTTAATTTGTTTATCAAAAATAAACCTTGAGTGCAAAGCACTCATTCATTGTTTTCGATCCTTAAAGATGATACATTTTATTCAAATAAGAAAAATATCATCTCCATCACGATCAGCGTCTCTAGAAGTCTTTGAGCGGTCCCAGCAGCAACTGTTGCTTTAATTGCCGACCGATCTCCGTACTTCTCCAATCTCCAGTTCTTATCAGCCACATGTATAAAGTACACAGATGTCTATAAGTATCTCACACTTTATGAATGGAAATAATTGCATTTAATTGAATTGTAATTTGTACCTGAGGTGGAGGCATCAGCATGCCCCTTCTTCTTCTCTGCAAGATAGATCTTGCAGTTCCTCTTCCAGTGGCCAATCTTGTGGCAATGGAAGCACTCAGATTTCGACGGGGCCCCTTTGTTCTTCTTCTTCCCATTCTTAGCCTTCGCAGGTTGTGGGACCTGCCTCTTCTTTCCTTTGCCTTTCGGCTGGTCGGAAGTAGCAGAGCCAACAACCAGTGCAGCCGGCTTCTTATGAATCTCCTCAAACTGCCGGAGCATATTGAGGAGACCCGGAAGATCCGTCTCAAGGCTGTTCATTATAAAGCCAGTTATAAAAGGCTTGAAATCGGGAGTCAAAGACTTTAGGATAATGTCCGTGGACATCTCATTGTCCAGGACAAATCCTAACTGGGCGGCGTCCTCCACGTACCCGATCATCTTGATAACATGATCTTGTACGGGTTCCGTCCCCATCTTGGTGCCCCAGAGGTTGCTAGTGGCCTCAAACTTGGCAGCTCTTGATCGCTTGCCATACAACTCTTGTGCGTTGAGGAGCATGCTTTGAACATCCATATGTTCATGCTTCCTCTGCAACTCGTTGGTCATCGAAGCCAGAGTAAGGCACATGGCATTCTCTGCATACCTCTGGTACAATTTGTAGGCTTCCTTTTCCTCGTGGGTCGAATCTTCATCCGGCTTATCTGGAGCGTCCTCGAACAGTACGTATCCTATTCCGGCTAGGGAAAGGACCAACTTGATGTTCCTAAGCCAGTCTTTGTAGTTCGTTCCATCCAGCACGTTCTTCTCAACCATGTATCTAAGTCCCGAATCCATTCTGTATTTTATAGATACTATAGTTAGTAAATGTTCGTAGTATAGTTTTAATGGTTTTAATAAAACTATATTCTCCCACTAAATTTATTTAAAGCCATAATAATAAACAATTTATTATAAAATAATATTTGTGAGAGAGGGATCCGACTACCCTGAGTCTGACAACCTTGAGTGTATCTCAACAAGTTGTCCGACTTTGCAGTCGGTAGACGAACTCGTCGTCAATCATATTTCCTATGATTCCCTATCGATTTTTATTACCCCTAGTCATTTGTGATCATGAGTGTGCTCAACCGGATCACAATGGCTAGCCTAGTCGGACCCTTGTTTTCGTGTCTAGCCTGACTTGCCCCTTTGCTCGGTGTATGCACGACGCGCCGGTTTGGGTCAGGTCTTAGACTACATTCTTGGTTAGACTTACGCCGAAGCTCGAGGGATGAGACAATGGTTTCAGTCAGGTTAAGATGTCAATCAAGAAATCGGTTTCTATAAGATTGACATGTCACGGCTTGAGTGTAGCTCAACAACCGGAACATGTTTCTTACAGTTGCCAACTCCTAAAACAAGGAGGGCTACGATTTATCTTGAACAAGATTATTATCGTATTAACTTAGGTATAGTCGATGGACTTACATAGTCATGAATCGACTCCTTGCGGTCCAGCGGACGCGGCCAGGGAATTGACTAAGCCAGGACCACTTGTTACCCAGTCTAGCTAGGTTGGTCCAAAAACTTTAGCCAAGCACATTGACCGACATCATGATCCATTGAAGGAGTTGTCATCAATCTTATGTTTTCCAAACAACTAAATGGCTTTTAATTAAAAGAACTAGTTAATCCTTATCAACTAGTGGATCCTAAAAATTCAAAATTTTTTAGATTGGTTGAACATCTTTTATTAAGTCCTTATCAACTATAAGGTTCTACGTTCAACTTACTACCCCAATCTTATTAGGATTTTAATAAAACAATTCAACATTTTGTCTTTTATGAAAATCATTATTTAAACGATTTAATGAAATGATTTACAAACAAGGGGACTACCCTAATCAGGTATTAGGTTCAATGTTGTTTTGTTTTATTAAACATAACATGTCACTATCATGTTTTAATGGCTAACCTAACAAGGTTTGTGTATACGTTATACAACATGAAATGAAAACTAACTTTATCCGCATAAAAGAAAGTTTCATTTTTAGTGACATATAAAAGGTATTTGCAAGTTTAAAAATTATCTATATAATACAAACATGCAAATCTAAATTTTAACACTTAAAATCAAAGATTAAAAAATTTTAAAGTCTTCATAAAATTTTATCGCATAAAACTAGGTCGTTCAAAATTATCTAATAATTTTAAACCTAGGCCTTAAAAAAATATTAACCTTACTTCTAAAATTAAAATGTCACAAAATAATTTTAGAAACCTATATGTAACAAAAAGAAAATAATTTATGCTTCATCTCATGAAATAAAATCATTTCTATACTTACATATATTTAAAATAATTTTAAAACTCTTTTTAAAAATTTTAGAAATCACTTAGAAGCTTTCAAATAAAGTTTTAAAAGATTTCTAACTTTATGTAACTAAAGAAAAATTCTTAAATTTCAAAAATAAAATTTTTCTAAAGATTACATCAACATTAAATACTCTTTTAAAATTTTTAATGTCTCATAAAAATTTAATAAAGTATTTAAAATAAAAGAGACTACCTTTAGATTTATCGCATAAAAATAATTTTGTCCCAAAAATAATTTTCCGTGTTGCAACAACTTAATTTTTGAAACACAAAATATTTTCAAAACTAATTTAACATAAAGCTAAAAGGTTTTGAACATGCAGGCTAAGCATTTTAACTATTTAAAAGTCGCTATAGTAGATCTATAGCATAACCGTGGCTCCGATACCACTGTTGGGGTTTTGGCAGACCCCCAGAGCTCGGATCCGTATCCGTCCTAAGTCGGACGGACCACGGAGGCACAAAAGCGCAGCGGAAAAACTAGAAATCGAAATTTCTACTCTAGCTAAACTATTTAGCTAGGCTCTGGGGAGCCAGAACCTAGCCCGATCTATGCCGACTTGGAGTGGGTCTGACCACTCCAAGAAGGATCTACATTAAGCGACTAATTAAAAATTACGCTAAAAACCGCTTAACCACATACCTGGAATCTTGGCCCTGGAGCAGGCAAGATGTACCGCACCGTCTTGAGAAGCTCCTCGTAGCCGAGCCGCGTTGACCTGATCTCCCTGAGCCGCCTCGCACCCTCGCACCGATCCGCCCGAGCCGCTTTCGCCTCCGAGCCGATCACACGCGGTAGAAAGTTTCACTTGAGAAGAACCCGCGTCTTAGACGTCCGGATCAGATCCAAACCCCCTTCGTAGTCGTGCTAGGACTACTCCGGAGAATAGGAAAATTAGAGAGAGAGATTTAGTCGCCGATCGAGCCTGCTCTAAAATTCTGGAGCTACTCGATCGTTGACTGGTGTGTTTTTCAACGAGGAGAGTGCACCCCTATTTATATAGGGAGTGAGCACTCACCCTCTTGTTGCGGACAATGTGGGACAATCCACATGAAGAGAAAAAATTGAATTAAGTCATTTGGCTTAATTTCAATTTTAAACTTAGCCTGTCACAAAGTCAAACTTTAACGAATTAATTCTCCTCACATACTAAACTTCAGACACCAAACAAGCTATCAATCAGAAAAGCTTGGAATGGTGAACGCGTAGGAACTGACGGTGACGAATTTCGACTTCGTTTGACCCCTCAAACAATTGCTCAAAGTTTAGCAATTTACACAAAATTCGTAGCCGTCATTGGGGTTTACAAAAACCCTAATTTGACTTAAGTTGCGGGCGCGCCCGCTAGACTTAGCGGGCGCGCCCGCCCAAGGGGGGCAAGGGCGGGCCACCCGCCCGCTGCTGCAGCGGGCCGTGCCCGCTGCATCAGCGGGCGCTGGCCCGCTGTGCAGCGGGCCACGCCCGCTGTGCAGCGGGTGCCCGCCCGCTGCACACAGCGGGCCATGCCCGCTGCTGCAGCGGGTCACGCCCGTTTGCCTTTGCACATGGGCCTTTTGGCCCAGTGGGTCTAACCCACTTCCCCTTGGACTCTTTCTGCATTTCTGGGCTCGTTTGAGCTCCGATTTGGACGCGGTTTGAACCTGTGTTTAGACCGGGACGATCCCGTCATCCAGGTAACCTTTTCCAACAAGTTTGTTCCTACTAAATTCGTTGTAACTAATTTACAACACGTTTAGTCAAAGTTAGCATCTAATGCAACATTGTGTCCCTATTGCTAATGCGACTAACTTTCACAACTCAGCTTGTGAATATCATCAAATGATATTTCTCTCTATTCTATATTCCTATTACTAAGACACGAATACTACTCGGTGTGAGACCCTACAGCCTGACCTTACTACAGGTTGGGGCTCGAAACCCCTAGACGACGGTCACTACGAGCAGTAGCTGTCGTCCCTGTTTCAGAGTCATCATAACGTGATCGACCCTTTGACAAAAGTGTCATAGGGTTTGCATTGGCTGTGTCAGAGATGAATTCCGTTAGCTAAAATCCCTTCGTCAAGACTGTGTTTGATGTTGGCCTAGGGTATGGTTTTCTGTCAACCCTATTAGACAACATTGGTCAGTATACGGCGGTCTTTATTGTATACACGTTGTACAACTTGCAACATACCCCGGCCGAGGATTAACATAAAGACCGTACTGAGCCTATAACACTAACTTCCCTTTAATGGAAGTGACGAATCCCATCTTAGTCACTTACTCACCTTGAGAGCTTCAGGTGCAACCCAACCTAAGATCTTTCATCAGGACTGGTCCTCGAAGCTAGATCATGGGTCTAAGCCACACCGTCCGCTCACAGGTGGGTACAGATGACTTCAGGTCTTAAGGATCAACTAACCTATCATCACCCTAGAGTTATTAAAGACAGATCATTAAAGTTAACCATTTAATAACTCTAACTTGGTCGTTCAGTGAACTCATTCTCTAATGAGCACCTGTGTCTTGTCTCCGACTTAGCTAAGTCGAATGACTATGAGATCATCATTACCCGAAGGCAAGACGAAGACACAGTGATCTATCCGATGTGTCGATATCCAGTTCTCGACACATCTATGATCACGAACCGTTTAAGACTTACGTTTCTATTCGGTCACTTACTTACTCATAATCGAGATCTCATCTAGATACGTAAGGACCTAACTATAAGTCTATGGATATTATCTAAGTATATTAATACAAATCCTTTTATACCTAGAATAATACGTACCATATACGGTATGAACAGGACGTATAATTAAGATAAATTGCCTTATGGGCATATATCTTCCTACACCGAGAATAAAGGGAAGGCGAGAATTTGCACCGAGTGTTCTACTCCACATCATCTCAACCCCCATCGTTTTCGAAAACACTTGGCTTAGGAACTTTTTAGCTATTATCTAGGCTTTAGTGTGGTGATTTCCTTAACCCTAGTTGTGGAGTCCCTAACGCATGATATGTTTCGATTCTCTCTCTATTCTCATGCATGCTTGAACCATATATTCACGTCTTAATTCAATTCGAATCGATATTTGGGTCATATCTTGGATCTGTGTATATCGAGCTTTATTGCACAATGTAGATAGTGACACCACGACCACGCTCACTCGCGCTTCACCGCGTGGGCCCACGGCACTCGTCTGGACTCGTATTCCTTGGTTTATTGATGTGATTTGGCATTCGCTTGCTTGGTGTGTCATTTTTGATTTTGTTGGCCCTAACGGGTGATCTAGGATATAGAGTTTTCTTTTTCTCTCTTTCTCTCTATTTTCTCTCTCCGAGCTCCTACTCTCACTCGTCTTCCTCGAGGACGAGGAAGAGTTCAGCTTGGGGGATTTTGACGTGCGTTTATATATCATATATTCACGCACGTTTTCTTTTGTGTTTCCCCGTGTTTTTCGCCGTCTTTTATTCGTTTTCTTGTATTTTCTCGTTTTCTTTCACTTTTCTTTGTTTATCCATGATTACAGGGGATTGACCGTGTAGGGGACGTTTAACGATGATATCTCAAGTCCCCGGAGCAACGGGAGGAGTCGCGCGTGATCCAGGGGGTCAAACGTCAAAGAATTCATCTTTCAGCCCCTCACCCGGTCGGTTGGTCATCTCCAACCGATCGGGTGATGCACGCGTGCACCACCCGGTCTCTGCCGCAGCTCATAAGGAAGTCACCCGACCGGTTCACAGACCGGTTCAGCGGGGGGCTGTTCTCTGTTTTTTTTCGAGCAAAATGCCAACCGATCGGGTGACTCTCACCCGATCGGTTCATCTGTAGCTGATGTTGAAGAGCTGAAGACACGGGCGTCCAATCGATCGCTTCACCCGACGGCTCCAAGATCCAACCGGTCACCCCAAGAACTCAACCGACCGGTTCATCTGACCGGGTGAAGCTCCGCCGTTTTCTGTTTACTATTTGTAACGGATCACCCGATCGGTTGACCTGTCAACCGATTGGGTGACGTTTTTTCTGCGGGTTTGGACCCGAACCATTAGGGTTTCGAAGTAGGGCTATAAATACTCGAAGTTGGCCGACTGAAGGGAGATCTTTTCTCAGTTTTTTAGGGCTTTTGCCCCTTTCTCTTGTGAGCTTTAGGTTAGATTAGATTAGGTCTTTTTGTTAATAAATCTTGTATTGGATTGAAGATTCAAACTCAAGATAAGTATTTCTTTCTCTTGTTCTCCATTTTTTGTGTTGTATTTCTTTTGCTTCTTGATGAATGTTTGTATGTCTTTTGTGTTGTTTGTTTATATGTTTTTCATCATGGAGTAGTATTGATGAACCCTAATACGGGTTAGGGTAAGATTGATGCTTGGAAATTTGCATTAGACATGGTTGCATGGCACGTGTTCGATGAAATGTGTCAATAGGGATTTCTAGCAATCTGGGTCCAATTCGTACGACGACACACTAGATGTGTTGGGGATTGGGGTCCGGTGCTTGTCCTGTCAAGATCCGCTTCGATGTATTGCTAGAAATCACATTTGACCTATTTGGCCATTAGGGTTACGCGGGGGTGTTTCATTGTCATTGGCGGGAGAAAGACCGCCTCTGACCGTCGGGCCAAGGGGGAATAAACTTGGCGGTTGACCCCCTAGCCATAGCTCACGCCCCCAGCGTAGACATCGAGTCCTCGCGCGCGGGAGCGGCTTGGACGAAGTGTTGGGAGATATCATTGTGGCCTTAATGCTCCCGGTTGCGGAAGGTGTTTATGGACACGGGAGTGCCCACCGTCCGGAACCGGGTAGGCCTAGCGTGCTTGGCACCGACCGGAATATCGGGCCATGGACGCTAGGTACCACCTTTTGGGGCAATGTCTCACCCTGGATCAAGTCAAATGCCAAGTGTCATGAGTGCTCTAGCCCGTGTTAGCGGGGATTCATTTTGTGTCATTTTTATTTCTTTCTTTTATTCCTACACTTCCACCCATATCATCCGCGTAGCTAGCACACGACCTAGGCGAGGCTAGTAGCCACTCAAGCCATCCACCTCCCTGTGTTCGATATACCCGCACCCTACACTAACCGTGCACTTGCGGTAAAACGACACCGCGCCCATACCGTAAACGGGGCGCTGGTCAATTTCTAATGTTGGCTTAATCACAAAAAATCTAACTTACTGAAGATTGCAAACGGCGTATGGTTGTTCTTCCGCATAGAAATCCATTTCTCTATGTAATGGCAATGGAATTAGGTGATCCTGCTCTATGCAATCACTGGTTGCACCAGAACTTCTGTTACTACAAAAAGCATTTGCTACCATATGCTTAATATAACCAACACATGTTAATCCTAGGCAATAGCAATCGAATTACCTAACACTAACTAATTTAATATAATAATTAAATATGCCAGAACAATACAGCCAGCATCTTCTTTAGTTCATAAACATATAAACACACACAATTTTCTAAGCAGTAAAAGGTCACATGTGATCTTCCGCAATCCAAGCTATTCATTTACAACGTTCTTGCTTAATCGTTGGTTCCTTCCCATCTCTGACCTTCTTGCCACTATAGGTAGCATCATCCACCAGTAGCAGGCAATGGAACTCGGTCCCAGATCAAACCAACATATTCCTCCAAAGGTTGGTAATGGTTCATGACTTCCTCCAAAGCTTTTCCAATCTCAGCCACAATCTTTTTCCATATTTCACTGCTCTGGTCCCAGTGAGTAGCCATCACATTCTAAAATGCACTGTTCTGGTCCCAGCTCCATATTCTGATCCTAGCTCCACAACTCACGGCCTTCCCAAAGAAAATATGCATAGTTCGTGACGTCTATGTAGTCTACAACCTAATAAAACCATTAAAATTCAACAAAATTCTAACTTTTCCAAGAAAATTTTTTGAAATTGCAAAACATATAGGTAAAATCATTAAGATGTAAGTTTCTAAAAACATGGTAACCACCTTATTTTTAGGGACTTCAATTCTTTGAGAATTTTTCTGTTGACATGCAGAAGGAAGATTGCCTTGTTGAGAACAACCTTCAGTGGAAATTTGAACAATCTTGAAGGCCCTTGCTTAATATTCTCCATGTGGGTAAGTTGCCCATTCCCCACTAACATGGATTTTTCATTTTGCATGTCTTGGCCTCCATCAGCACTTAAGGAGCAGAGAAATCAGAGTATAAGCATACTTTTGCTAATTTAAATTTTTCAAAATCAAAATAGAAATATTCAGGCTCATCAAGTGATCTTATTTGTGCATAACATGTTATTATACAGAGATGAACTTATTCACCAGCTTAACAAAATTTCTCCAACATTCCTCATCACATCTAAAGCGGTAGGTATAAGTTAAGAAACATTAAAACTGTTGTATAATGTTGTAAAAAGAACCCTGTTGTCATGAATTTTAGAGAGGGAATAGTCCTAGGTATGATAAATTGTAAAGGATTCGTTCAAGAAAATTTCACTATCTAATTAATGGACCATGGTAGAAGAAACACAGCAGTATGCACAAAGAAATTTTCGTTTGCTTTGTTACTTCAACTCTCTTATTAGAAAGTAAGAAAAGGGATTGTCTTTATTGAGAAGGAAAATTAGAGATCATCTGATGAGGCAAGCAAGTTTTCAATTGGCTGACTCAAGACGATGTCAACGACATAAGAAAATTATGAAACCCAGAAAAAGAAGAACAAAACAGGATGATAATAAGAGTAGCGGAGCATTAAGGAAACTCTTCTTTCATTCGAACTGTCCATGTAATCCAATGATAGACAACACTGCAAGGTTTAAATGCAAACCAAAAATACCAAAAAGATGGCCAAAATACCAAAATACCAATCAAGTTAAATAATAATACAGTCCAAATGGTTACCAATAAAATTAAACAAATATGTATGCAAGGCAACCATTTCAACAATCATGTAAAATAATTTAATACAAAAATTACTCCAATTATGTACAGTGTCTTCTAACTTGTTTAGCAACTATGATATTATTGTTGATCACTATGTGAGCTTTTGGCATCATCAATATATTTGTCTGAATTCTACATGAAGTTTGCTACTAAAATCCAACAAAATTTTGGACCTAAGTGACTTTTCCAAAATAAGGCAACAAAACATGTTGTTACGCCTATTTAACCGAGACCCGAAAGACACGAGCCCAGAAACCCGACTGCCGGTCAAGAGCCCATCTGCGCGCTCAGGCCCACTCGATAAGGCCCTATAAGGGACCCCCCCGAATGTCGATCCGACCCGGCCCCGGTAACACGCTGGTCACTCGCCCACTCCTGCGATAACCGCTCCCCCGGTTCCGCGACCACTAAATGGCGATAATGGGGAGGTGCTGGCATGGCGCAGGGAGTGGCTACGGGGGGCGGATTGAGGGGGCACGATTGAGGGCGGACGAGCGACGTGGTCCGGGGGCAATCACGCCGGGAGCTCTATAAAAGGGCTAGGAGGACGACAGGACCAGAGACCGCATCTCAGGTATCTAAAACCTAAGGTACTCCATCAACGACCTTGTTCCCCCATTTCATCTCCTTCCTCCCCCGCTCGCGCCGTGAGACACCGTTCCGATCTCCTCTCGAGTCGAACCGTCTCCGCCGGGCCTCCTCTTTCAGATCACTGTCTGACTTATGCATCGGAGGGGATTTGGCCGGAACCAAGGTCCGGCCCCCTGACGAGCGTTCTCGTCTACGCAGGAGGACATCCGATCCACGGGCCGAGGCTTCCCCTCCACCCCTCGCCGACCATGTAACCAGCTGGACGATCGAGGCTGCCCCTCGTCGTCCGACCGCCGAGGCCGAGCAAGTCCGACCGAGGCCGAGCGTCTCAACCCGGGCCGAGGCTTCCCCTCGCCCTACCGACGACCGAGGACCCCGATTCGGCCCAGCCGACGCGATCCACGCCGTCCGTAGCTCCGACTCACGCCTCGTCTGCATCGACTCGACACACCGAGGGACCCATGCGGGCCCCTTGACCACGTTGACCGGGTTGTCCACGGTCAACGCCTTTGTAGTGAGAAAACACTCTGAAACATCTGGCACCGTCTGTGGGAACGACAAATTGTCCCACGAAGAAGAAAACCACACCCGCAATGGCACGAGCCAGCAACGGAAGGAAGCGCATGCCCCCCATCCCGGAGGAGGGGAATGGGGCATCCAACGGCAACCTCGAAGGCACGCCCGTCAACTATCACCCCGCCCCCACAACTGAAGAGATTGGCAGGTCAGAATTGGCCACACCGGAACAACTCCGTGCCCTGGCCCAGGAGACCAACGCGAACATCCAGACGCTGGTCGCGGCGGTTCAGCAGCTCGTCAGCACCGCGCCGGCTAACGGAGGCGCATTGGGCGACGACCATCGTTGGGCAAGGGGTCCCCCGCTCTTACGATCTGCTGTGGTCGACGACCACGGGAACCAAGGACCGAACGCGGAGCGTCGGTTCACGTTGTGTGGCTCCCGCCATGCGAGATCACGCGCCTCCTCCCCTCGTCGTGAAAGGAGCCGAAGAGAAACTGAAGGCACGGGGGACGAATCGGTGACCGCGTCATCTCGTCGACCACGGTCACCCTACCGCAGGAGAGGCAATCGACACCACTCGAGAGACCGATCGCGGCGGAGCGGGAGCTCCCACCGGAGGAGCCGGAGCGCCGGGTCAGCCCAAACACCAGTGTGGCGAGGCCCGTGGAGCCCGCCCCGCCGGCGCCTGTACCCCCTCCACCACCGAACGAACCGGAGGCAGACGGGTGTCGAACCCCCGGAGGCATCCACGGAGACCGGTGCCCCCTATCACGGAGGATAACTGACGCGCGGGTCCCCTCTCGATTCAAGATCCCGGCGCTGGGGAAGTACGACGGGATAGGGGACCCGGGAAACCACGTGATGGACTACGAGGGGGACATGTCCTTCCAAGGAGCCGACGATGATCTGCTCTGCCGAGGCTTCTATTCTACTCTCCGGGGAGCAGCGAGGACCTGGTAACGCAGCCTACCCAGCCGCTCCATCGACAGCTTCGAGGAGCTCACCCAGCTGTTCTGCAAACAGTTCATGGCAGGGAGACAGGTAAAGCCTGATGCTGAACATCTGTTTAACATAGTGCAGGGCCCAGCCGAGCCGCTCCGACAGTTCATGCGCCGCTTCAACGCGGAAAGGCTGAACGTGAACAGCCCCCCGACCTGGTTGTCCAAACGGCCCTTAAGAAAGGGCTGCGCCATAGAGGCCTAAAGAAATCTCTTCACAACGATCCCCCGAAAGACCTCCCAGGGATCATGGCGAGGGCCGAGCGCTTCATGTTGATCGAGGAGACCTTGGCCATTGAGGCAGGAAAGGCCCCTCGGGGGACCAAGCGCGGCGACAGCGGGCGAGGCAGCCCCGAGGGGCACCGGACCGAGAAGAGGCCGAGAAACAGGCAGCGGGGAGAGGGTACGAGGGACGCCACCCCAGACGCCATCCTCGCTCAAGTACAAAAGGAAGAGCGCGTCGATCGCCCCCCACCGAAAGCAAAAGGAGGTGGGAAGAATGGGGAGAAGTACTGCAAGTACCACAAGGACAATGGCCACGACACTAAAGACTGCTGGCACTTAAAGAAGGACATTGAGAAGCTGATGAGCCGGGGGCACGCCAGGAGTTTGGCCGACGAGCCGGCCCACGGAGAAGGGACCTCCATGTAGCCGGACAAGGGGAAGAAGATCAACATCGTTCAAGGACCCCTCCGCATCATAGAGTGAGCGGGCGAGGTCTCTCCCCCCAGTCGCAGCCTAGTCCGAGGGGATTATCTAGGTTCACGTCCCTCTGTCTAGCCTTTTTTCCTTTTTCCTTTCCTCCAAATGTACTAGTCCGACAGGACTCTTAAGAGTACAATTGTATTCCCTTTTGTCTTTTCTTAATCTTCGACGGAATCAACGTTTCACTAAGGGTGCAAAAGGATGGAGACCGCCGCCTCACTGGAAGGGGAGGGGGAGCATCGCCCTCGCCGACCAACTCCTGCGCTCATAAGTCTGGGGGCAATTCCCCCAGCCAGTGCGGACGCCAACCGGTCCTAAGCCGAGTAGCTTTGCCCTCGCCGACCGACCCTTGCGCTCGTAAGTATGGGGGCAACTCCCCCAGCCGGCACGGACGCCGACCGGTCCTAAGCCGAGGAGCTTTGCCCTCGTCGACCGACCCTTGCGCTCGTAAGTCTGGGGCAACTCCCCTAGCCGGCGCGGACGCCGACCGGTCCTAAGCCGAGGAGCTTTGCCCTCGCAGACCGACTCCTGCGCTCGTAAGCCTGGGGGCAATTCCCCCAGCCAGAGCGGACGCCAACCGGTCCTAAGCCGAGGAGCTTTGCCCTCGCTGACCGACTCCTGCGCTCGTAAGTCTAGGGGCAACTCCCCAGCCAGCACGGACGCCGACCGGTCCTAAGCCGAGGAGCTTTGCCCTCGCCGACCGACCCTTGCGCTCGTAAGTCTGGAGACAACTCCCCCAGCCAGCGCGGACGCCGACCGGTCCTAAGCCGAGGAGCTTTGCCCTCGCCGACCGACTCCTACGCTCATATGTCTGGGGGCAATTCCCCCAGCCAGCGTGGACGCCGACCGGTCCTAAGCCGAGGAGCTTCGCCCTCGCCGACCGACTCCATCGCTCTAAACTTGAAGACAACTCCCCCCGCCAGCTCGGGCGTCAGCCGGTCCTAGGCCGAGGACGAAGCAACAAAGAAAAATACACGAGAAGCCCGAGTAAGTCAAATTTTGTTTATAACAGTGTGTCTTATTTACAGGAAATCAAAGTGAAGAAGCCTCTCTACAAATAATCCGCTCTCAACGGACAAAAAAGCTCGTCTCCTACAGAAACTAGGGCAACACCGGCAGAGCAAAACTTGTCGACCAAGAACACAACGTTGCTGGCCTAGGCGAACATCCATGCAACCAGCAATTATTGGCCCTGGAGCCGGTAGCGAAGCCGAAGGAGATAGCAGGGGCAGGGATCCATTTCAAGTAGACTGGCCCAAAGCGAAGCGGGTGCTAAAAAATTTGAGGATAGGGCCAGGAGGGATGGCTTAGGGAGCCTGGGCTCGAGAGGACACATCCTCGGGCGCTTCGCCCTGCTCGGAGCGAGGGGGATCCACAAGCGGAGGAGCCTGCCGAACACGCTCCGCACAATCCCGGAAGGAAGACTGGAAGAATTCGACAATCCGAGGGGCGATGAGGTCCTCATATGTACCAAAGGCCTCCCTGAGAACCTCGAAGATCTTCTTCCCCAGGGTCCCGACGACACCCCTCTCCACCTGCTCCGCAAGCCGTGCCACCTGACGCCGATCCGATAGTTCCCTCTGAAGTTCCTCCCTCTCCAGGCGGAACGACTCCGCCGCTTCCTCAGCCGACTGCCGAGCGTCCTCCAACTTTCCCTGGAGGTCACCCACTCGTCCCTCCAACTCGGCCACACGGAGCTTGAGATGCCGAGACTCCATCTGGGCCTCCGTCATAGCCACCTCCACCGCCCCGGCCCGCTCGTGGGCCCTCATGGAGGACTCCTCCAGCTCCCTCAAGCGGACGGCTCGGCACTGTAACTCCACGGCGAGCGCTGAACCCTGGAAGACGAGACAGGGGCTAAGAAGAGAATAAAGGGAAGGAAAGGACAGCAAGATAGCCGAACCTGTTGAAGGATCCAGATCAAGGAATCCGCCATCTTGTTGACAGGGATCTTCTCAAGGAGACTGCGGTCCCGGGGAAGGACGGAGACCTCAGCAACCTGCTGGGCCAAGGCTCGGTCGACGAACACCGAACTCCCAGGGGCGATATCGAGGGAAGCCAAATTGCTCGCCAACAGGGCTCCGATCCCCGGTGATATAGGCGGGGACGCTGCGAGGGGGGTGGTTGTCAAGGCCACCGGAAGATCCCCGGCGATCGCCGTAGGGAGCACGGAACCCGCCGGACTGGAGGGATCCACATCCTCCTTCCTCTTCTTTCCTCCGTGAGACTCCGAGGGCGCCGAAGGGGAGCGCTTCCGCCTCGCACCATCCCCACCCTCGGGAACCAGAGGGGGCACGCCAAGGGCAGGAGGGACTACACCGGACCCGTCATTGCCCCCTGCCTCTTGGGCTGACGGGGCGGGTCCGGCCCTTACGACGCCCCCAGGGAGGAGATCGCCAGAAGAAGAGGCGGGAGGCACGGCCACCACCTTGCCCACGGAGGGCTCGGCTCGGCGCACCTCCTCCTCAACGGTCCGTCGAGGCACCCTTTCAGAGGTACTGCCTCGGCTCTGAGCGGCTCCACAACAGATCAGCTCATCGACGTCACGGACGAACTCGCGGCCAGCCATCCCTGCAAGGGAAACCAAAATCAGGATGAGTCACAGGGCGATTTAAGACTAAAAAAGCGACCTACCCGGAGACCACAAGACGGCCTTCAGGATTAGGTCGTCCAACAAAGACCAGATGGACTTTGATTCCAAGGGGAGGGTCGACAGCAGCGCGGCGGCTGCCTGATCAACGTCAGAGAGGGCTAGCGGCGGGCGAGGCTGGACAGACCCACCCCAACTTGTCAAAATCTGGGCATCCTCCAGGAAGATCATAAAGACATAATCCGAACTCCAATTCCCCGACCAGCGGGGTAGCCCAATCAGGCATTCCCTCCTCGAGCGGGCTCGGAGTTGCAGCCATGACCCCGGGCCGACCGTCTGGATCTGATAAAAGTGGAAGAGAAGGGGGAGAGACGGCTCCAGACCGCGGGTACAGCAGAGCGTCGCGAAGCCCGTCAGTACCGCAATCGAACAAGGGGTGAACTGGCAAAGGGGCACCATGAGATATTCCATGAACTGGATGAAGAAGGGATTGAGCGGGAAACGAAGACCCAGGCGGAACATCTCGACGTAGACGCCGACCTCATTGCTCCTCGGAAGGCAAATCCGCTCGTCGACGAATGGAACTCGGACATCGTACGGGAAGCAGAGATACATTTCCCGGATCTCCGTGGCCACTGAAGGAGGGGTCCCTGACGGCGTTCGGAGGACAACCAGGGGCACGTTAAGCCGCACGGCAGTCGACGCCACGTCATCACAGGCGTAGTCTGGGAAAAGCTTCCCCTTCCCCTTATCTCGGAGGGGACGACTCCCAGCGAAGGAACCTGATCCCACTAGCCGGGGCCCGCCCCGCCTGGACTCCAGAGAATCCCTCGACCCTTGGCCAGAACCGCCTATCCTAAGAGCTGCCATAATACGAGAGCGAGAAAGAAATTACCTTTTAACTAGTTTGGAGGAGACAAGGAAGCGAAGGCGACGGGAAACTCCGAGTTGTGGAAAGCCTAGAACAATGCGAAGAGCAAGAGAGAAGTGGAGATCAACGCAGCTGGGGATCTTATATACCGGACACGGGGGCGAATTCGAAGCGCCTGACAAGAACGCATGGCAGGCCTCGAAGAACCGGCGGCGTTTCGAAATCGGCGCCAAGGGAAGTCCAATCGATCCGCCTCATCATGACCTACATTTATGACCACGCCTCGACTGAAGCGCCACTCGGAACCCCAGGAGGCACAGCGGTCGAACCGAGTTAGCCAAGGCCGATCGACCCCACCGAGGGCGGCTCACGAACCCCTCGGCTTCTCTACTTAAGACGACCCCGTGAGCGGTGGGGATAAGCTTGCAGCTACACATGGCAGCATCAGAGGACCGACGGCGCGTCGGAGCCCGCGCCTTAAAAGTATCGAACGGACCAACTCATGATGACGACTAATAAATGAGTCGGCATCAACTGACGAGCCTGTCAAAGTCGACGGAAGTCACATCGGCCGAGCCGAACCGGCCGAAGCCGATCAACCTGACCGATGGGGGCAATTGTTATGCCTATTTAACCGAGACCCGAAAGACACGAGCCCAGAAACCCGACTTTCGGTCAAGATCCCATCTGCGCGCTCAGGCCCACTCGATAAGGCCCTATAAGGGACCCCCCCCGAATGTCGATCCGACCCGGCCCCGGTAACACGCTGGTCACTCGCCCACTCCTGCGATAACCGCTCCCCCGGTTCCGCGACCACTAAATGGTGGTAATGGGGAGGTGCTGGCATGGCGCAGGTGTCACGACCTGCTTCCCTAAAATGGAGGCGAGACGTGAAAAGGTCCGCACGAGAGTGGAGCTGTGAAGCCCCAACCCGATAAGCGTAAATAAAACATAAGCAGGTCCCTGTAACCACAACGGAACAACAATAATAATACAAGGAGAGACTGGAATAAAATCTCACATCTCATACATTGTCCAACAAGAAAATAAGTCCAACATCCAGAAAAGCCACCAGGCTAAAAGAAAAGAGTCTAAGGGCCCAGAACAAGGCCAACAAAAGCATCAACATAACAAAGTATAGGTGCTACGCACCGATAACAAAACAACTGTCTAAACAAAAGTAAAACACAACGAAGACACTAGGACTGGTCCCCAGTGTCCACGTACTCCCCGTCAAACACAAGCTCGGGCTCGGCGTCAGCAAACACCTCGTCCTCAACAAAGTACTCAGGCTCAGGATCTAACATGTGTCACCCAAAAGAGTAAAGGGGCACATGTCAGCAAGTCTAAAAGACTTGGGCAAGGAAACTGAAAGTAAGGCAACTAGCAACCTAGCAGTTATAGTAAGCATGACATGGCAGTTATAACATGAGTGCACAATTAAGACATGGCAAGACAATTTGTACAAGAGAACACTCATCGGGACAAGACAAGACGGGACAAGACAAAAGTAGCCACGCTACTGTCAATCTCAATCAATTCACTAGTCACGTTGTTTTGTAGATTGTTTACGCCTTACAGCTTAATGGTTTCACATTCGCTGATTGGCCGCTTAACAACTACCCCAAACCCAGAGTTTACGCCTTACCACTGCAGTTGCTGATCGGGCAGACTCCCAGTTGATTGGTCGCTTAACTCTTACCCCCAATACCCACACGTAATGGAGCCAGGGTCCCCGCACAATGAGCTCAGCTAGTGAGCCTGGGGTTGCCCCGCACATGAGCTCGCATTCTTAGACATTTGGCGTAGGGGTGCACCTAGCCGGAAACACGCAATTCGGGCAGTGGCTATCAACCAACACATGGCCCGCTTCTGGAACACGAGCCAGGAACACAAGCATTCGTAGCAAGCTACTCAATCACAGAAACACTTAAATTATGCAATGACATGACAATTAATTTGCGTACCATTAATGGAAAGTAAACGTGACATGGTAATTGTGCAACATGATATATGTGTCGGAACTAGCTTCGTTGTCAAGCTAGTTCCCCAATTTGCGCCTAGGCGAGTATCATTTCGTCGCCTAGCCTCTTTTACGCCTACAACAAGCAAATGGCCTAAAACATGGCCTAAACCCTAAGTGGCAAGTTTCACTTGCCTAGCACCGGGGACGACGACCACTTCGTCACGCGGATGCTAATCTACGGGGAAATCGCTGTTATGGGGGAAACAAACACCAAACAACATGAAATTTATTAGGGTTTCATAAAATTATAAATAGGTTATGAAAACAACGGTAGATCGATTTCTTACCGAGAGGAGGCGGAAGGAACACTCCGGGGAACCCTAGGATCAGATCTGGAAAAGATTGGAGAAGTTTGGGGAAACTAGGGTTTTGGGGGATTTGGGGATTTTGATGGATTTGGTGAGATTTTGGGGAAGATGAGAGGTAGATAGAGTGGATGGAGGGTTTGGATGATGGATTTAGGGCTTGGAATGAAAGATTGAAGCTTGGAGGAAGATGGGGGCTCAAAGGGGAAGATTTTAGGGTTTTGGGTCGTGTTGAGGAAGAAGAAAACGTTTGGGTTGGGTTTAAATAGGATGGGCTGGCGGCTGCCCAGAAATTAGGGTTTTAACACTGGTTAGTCGGTCAAAGAACAACCACTGACCGACTAGTTTGGCAACTAGTCGGTCGGTCGACCAACGCAGACCGACTAAGTGTAAACAGTAACTCCTGAACGAAAATATGATTTAGAGTTAGTCGGTCCATGAACAAATACTGACCGACTAGTTTAGCATCTAGTCGGTCGATGAACGTTCTTAGACCGACTAAGAGTGAACAGTAACTGATACAAAATTAAGATGATGAGTTAGTCGGTTTAAGAAGCATTGCCGACCGACTAGTTTGCAACCTAGTCGGTCAACCAACGTTCTTAGACCGACTAACGATAAACAGTAACTCATGAGAAATTTAGAAAGCTAACTAGTCGGTCCAAGAAGGATTGCCGACCGACTGGATCGTCATCTACTCGGTCGGTGCCCCTTCTTATACCGGCTAATGAGCACAAAAAGTTCCGATACGGAGCGCGGGGCCCCGGGATCGATTCCTAAGACTCCTAGGCTTGATCTAATAGTTAGATACGACTGTTATGAAGTTCGTCACGAATGACATACTTCAAAATCGACGATCCTAAGGAAGAAACGAGAAAATACGACGAATCGATCGAAAATGAAAGCTACGGAGACGAAAACCACACAAGAGGAGAAAATCCACCAAAACATATATTATATTATAATAAATCCAGATACATGAAAAGCAGTCGTTACTTCCTCCCCAACTTAAGAAAAATTCCGTCCTCGGAATTTCCGAATACTCACGAGTCCAGAAACAAAAGTGGGAAACGCTCTCGCATCTCATCCTCATTCTCCCAAGTAGACTCTCCAGGTGAGCCTTGTCGCCACATCACCCTCACAAGATTGACAATCTTGTTCCGAAGAGATTTCTGACGCCTGTCCAGAATCTGCACTGGATGCTGGTCATACGTCATATCGGGGCGAACGGTAATCTCCGAAAAATCCACAGCATGAGACGGATCGCTAATGTATCGACGAAGCTGCGACACATGGAAAACATTGTGAACTCCTTCCAAAGACGACGGCAAGGCCAAGCGATTAGCTACCTCGCCAACCCTCTCCAAAACGTCAAACGGTCCAATGTATCGCGGGCTCAACTTCCCACGCTTCCCAAAACGAATCACACCACGATTCGGGGAAATCTTCAAGAACACATGGTCGCCCGGCTGAAACTCCAAAGGACGACGTTTAGCATCCGCCCAATGCTTAAAACGGTCCTGAGCAATCCTCAACCTCTCCCGAATATTCCTGACGATCTCCACGGCCTCCACGATCATCTCAGGTCCCAACAACTCCCGATCACCAACGTCATCCCAACTCAATGGCGATCGAAATTTCCTCCCATAAAGAGCGGCAAAAGGCGCCATGCCAATACTCGCCTGGAAGCTGTTGTTGTAAGAGAACTCCACCAAATGCAGATGGTCCTCCCACGAACCCTTGAAATCCAACATGCACGCCCTCAGCATGTCTTCCAAAATCTGAATCGTCCTCTCGGACTGGCCATCCGTCTGCGGATGGTACGCCGTGCTGAAACTCAGACGCGTACCCAAGCTCTTCTGCAAACTCTGCCAGAACTGAGATGTGAACCTCGTGTCTCTGTCAGACACGATACTCACGGGGACTCCATGAAGTCGCACAATCTCCTGCACGATTCACGTTACATCACTATCCAAACTAGGAAAGGAAAATAAAATGGAGAGTAAAAGAATTTTACCTCCATATATCTCCTCGCTAGCGCCTCAGGGGACTGTCCTACTCGGAATGGAATAAAGTGCGCAGATTTGGTCAATCGATCTACGATCACCCAAATCACATCATTCTTCTTCGGACTTCGAGGTAGTCCAGTCACGAAATCCATAGTGATGTGTTGCCATTTCCACTCCGGAATCGGAAGCGGTTGTAGCAACCCGGCCGTACGCTGATGCTCCACCTTCACTTGCTGGCAAACCAAGCACTTGGCTACACTTCGAGCCATGCTCCTCTTCATACCATGCCACCAATAATTCAGACGAAGATCCTGGTACATCTTGGTGCCACCAGGATGCACAGAATACGGCGAACTGTGTGCCTCCACCATCAACTCCTCTCTGATATCCCCAGCTGGCACACACAACCTGGCTCCGAACCGCAGCGAGCCATCCTCATGAATCAAAAAGTCAGTCCGCAGACCGGCTTCCACCTGCTCCCGAATCCTCACCAGCTTCAGATCCTTAGCCTGGCCAGCCTTAATCCGATCCACGATCGTCGACTGTACATGCATGTACATCAACGATGAAGCCTCCCCAGGAAGAACAACCTCCACGCCAGACTCGCAAAAATCCTGCTGCAATCTCCACTGCGAGGTCAAAATCATCACCGCTGGAAGCCTACTCAAAGCATCTGGAACCACATTCACCTTGCCAGGGTGAAACTGCAAATCGATCTCATAATCTGCCATAAGCTCCAACCATCGACGCTGTCGCATGTTGAGCTCCTTCTGAGTGAAAATATACTTCAAGCTTTTGTGATCGGTGAAAATCTTCACTTTCTCACTCAGCAAGAAGTGCCTCCAAATCTTAAGAGCAAATACAACGGCAGCCAACTCCAAATCATGCGTCGGATAATTCTTCTCATGAACCTTAAGCTGACGAGACGCATACGCCACAACATGCCCGTGCTGATGCAACACACAACCGAGACCCTTGCCAGAAGCATCGCAAAAGATATCAAATCCACCGCTGCGATCAGGCACAACAAGAAAAGGGGCACTCGTCAACCTCTCCTTCAGAACACCAAAAGCACTCTCACAATCACCCGACCAAACATAAGCAACATCCTTCCGCGTCAACCTGGTCATCGGCTCAGCAATACGAGAAAAGTCCTTAATGAATCGCCGATAGTAACCAGCAAGTCCAAGGAAACTCCGAATCTCAGATGCAGACGACGGAACAGGCCACTCCCTGATGGCCCGAATCTTCTCGGGATCCACTGAGATACCATCTTCAGTCACCACATGCCCTAGAAAAGCAACTCTATCCAGCCAAAACTCGCACTTCGAAAACTTAGCATACAACCGATGCTTCCTCAAAATCTCCAACACCGTCCTTTAGTGCGAGGCATGCTCTTCCTCCGACTTCGAATAGATCAGAATGTCGTCAATAAAGATAACGACAAACTTATCCAAAAATTCATAGAAAATCAGGTTCATCAGATTCATGAAAACTGCGGGCGCGTTAGTTACGCCGAAAGGCATAACCACGAACTCATAGTGTCCATACTTCGTCCTGAACGTTGTCTTCGGAACATCATCCTTCTTCACCTTCAACTGATGGTAACCACTTCTCAGATCCAATTTAGAAAACACCCTCGAACCTCCAAGCTGATCAAAAATATCATCGATGCGAGGCAACGGGTATTTATTCTTAATGGTCACCGCATTCAACTCCCGATAGTCCACGCACATGCGACGCGAACCATCCTTCTTCTTAACCAGCAACACCGGTGCTCCCCACGGAGACACACTAGGATTAATATAACCCTTCTGCAAAAGCTCATCCAAATGCTTCCGCAACTCTTCCAACTCTGCAGGCGCCATACGATACGGCGCCTTCAAAATTGGCTGCGCACCTGGAACAAGATCGATAGAAAATTCCAAAGCTTGATCAGGCGGAAAACCAGACATCTCCTCGGGGAAGACGTCACCAAAATCTCGCACCACAGCTGGCCACTCCAACTCCATCTGCATAGCCACAGCCTCCACCGGCCTGGCCCGAAATCTGACAGGACCAAGCGAACTGCTACCACGACTGAACTCAAATACTGGATGTCCGGGAATCTCGAACACCACCTTCTTCCTCCGACAGTCGATCGTAGCATAGAAGCTCGCAAGCCAGTCCATCCCAAGAACTGCATCATAGTTGATGATGTCGTGGACAATGAAATCAGCAAAAAGCTCATGTCCACAGACCACCAACGAGCAAGAATTGCAACCACGATGCACCGAGACCACGCCATTCCCTGTAACGATATTCCAACTCTTGGAAAGAGGGGACGTCGACAAGGAATGCCTCTCCACTAAGCTCCGAGAAATAATGCACATCGACGCACCAGAGTCAAAGAGGACTCGTGCAGGAAATGTGCAAACCAAAACCACACCTAACAACCAATTAACAATCAAACCCTAGTCTAGCAAACAACAATGTTCAAGCAAACAACACAATCTAACAATCAGAAGCAGCTAGAAAAGTACAGCTAGATTGAGGATTACCTGCGATAACCTCATCCACAGCCTCGCTCTCCGCAGCGGTCATCAGAAAAGCCTGCCTCCTCGACGGAACAGCCTGCCGAAAAGCCTGTCCCTGTGGAACAAGAGCTGCTCCACGTCCAGCAGGAATAGACGCTCGCTGCTGCAACGGCTGTGCTACAACAGGAGCCATCCGCAGCTGATTCGCATGCCGACAATCCTTCGCGACATGGGAAGCATCACCGCAAACCAGACACTGGCCCAAAAACTTCCAACACTGATCCTTGACGTGGCCAGGCTTGCCGCAGAAATGGCAAAGCTTCAGAATTGGCCCTCCTGGCCTCTTAAACTGAGCGGACTGAGTAGGCCTGAATCCAGGTCTAACCACAGCTCTCGCCTGTTCCACAGGCCTCTTCCCAGCACCAACAACAGACCCTCTCCTCTGATTCACGAGCAGCTCCTGCCTCTTTGCTGCTACCAGAACCTTCTTATAAGATTCCCGGTCAGAAGAGGTCACAAAACTCTGGAGCTCCGAAGCAAGCCCCTGCAGGAACCTCTGAGCTCTCTCCTCAGCGTCCTGCACCATCTTCGGCGCAAACCGACTCAGCCTCATGAACTCTTGGTGATACATGTCCACCGATGAGTTCCCCTGCTTCAAATCGATAAAACGCTGCAGCATCTCATCCCTGGCAGCTTTCGGAAAGAACTCACCCTCAAATCTGGCCTTGAAGGTAGCCCAAGCTATCGGCTCCACCAACATCTTCTCTTCCGCATCCCACCAATTCCGAGCATTATCCTTGAGTTGCCTCTTCGCCAAATCAACCCATCCAACAGGGGTGATCTTGGCCATCTTCAGATTGTCCTCGATGTTCTGAATCCACTCATCGGCAGCCAGAGGACCCTCAGAACCATCAAAATATGCGGGACCCAGCTCCCGAAATTGCTTCGCTCCTGGCTCAGAGCGAGGAGCATCCGGAAGAGCCCGGGCAGCTCGAGCAAGTGGAGCATTCTGGACTTGCAGAAGCACGCCCTACTGCACTTGCATCATCTGGAGTATCATCCGCATCATCTCACCGCTGGTGGGTTCCCGCTCAGGCTCCTCATCATGAGGGAGCGCACCACTGCCCCCACCACGAGTGAAACGCCTTCCTGCCATCTAATGACACAGAGAACGAATCAGATTAGACTCATAGCTTATGACTCGGACGTCGAACTTAGTTTATTAGACATTCTAATATTATTATCGCTATTCCAAAAATCGCAGTTACAGAAGGACCTGCATGGGCCACCAACAAAACCTGTCACGACCTGCTTCCCTAAAATGGAGGCGAGACGTGAAAAGGTCCGCACGAGAGTGGAGCTGTGAAGCCCCAAACCCGATAAGCGTAAATAAAACATAAGCAGGTCCTTGTAACCACAACGGAACAACAATAATAATACAAGGAGAGACTGGAATAAAATCTCACATCTCATACATTGTCCAACAAGAAAATAAGTCCAACATCCAGAAAAGCCACCAGGCTAAAAGAAAAGAGTAAGCATGTGTCATACATCGTCCTCAACAAAGTACTCAGGCTCAGGATCTAACATGTGTCACCCAAAAGAGTAAAGGGGCACATGTCAGCAAGTCTAAAAGACTTGGGCAAGGAAACTGAAAGTAAGGCAACTAGCAACCTAGCAGTTATAGTAAGCATGACATGGCAGTTATAACATGAGTGCACAATTAAGACATGGCAAGACAATTTGTACAAGAGAACACTCATCGGGACAAGACAAGACGGGACAAGACAAAAGTATCCACGCTACTGTCAATCTCAATCAATTCACTAGTCACGTTGTTTTGTAGATTGTTTACGCCTTACAGCTTAATGGTTTCACATTCGCTGATTGGCCGCTTAATAACTACCCCAAACCCAGAGTTTACGCCTTACCACTGCAGTTGCTGATCGGGCAGACTCCCAGTTGATTGGTCGCTTAACTCTTACCCCCAATACCCACACGTAATGGAGCCAGGGTCCCCGCACAATGAGCTCAGCTAGTGAGCCTGGGGTTTCCCCGCACATGAGCTCGCTGTTGGATATGGAAGACGTTTGTACACCCTTGTGGGGGATGTACGAGGGAATACGGACCTCGAACGTCGCGCACACGAAGTCATGTGCAAAGGGAATCTGTTCCCTTGCGGAGAGGATCTCTGTATGAGCGGGAAAGTCGCATTATATATGCATAAGTGCATGCGACATATGGCTAATAAAGGGGGAATATCTTAAGCTTATGTTGTACCATGCATATGGTACAACTTAAGCTTATATTGTGCCATGTATGATGGTACACCTTAATTAAGTTGTTCCAAAGGAACAACTTACCCTAAAATAACTACCTTGGGGGCTATAAATAAGACCCAAGGGTAGCCATTTTCCTTACACATTTGCATGAAATTCATGCATGCATCTTCTTCATAGCGAAGCTCTGCAGAAATAATTCCTCTCCCTCCTTCCAAGTTCTTAATCTAAAATAGAGATTTAGATTGTGGATTAGTAGCCTTACTCCGTTCGTGAGAAGACTCGATCCGTCGTGGCGAATCCGAAGGCAAAGTTCCGAGACTATCGTTCCGCATACGCAAGCGTAAGTCTCCACTTTAATTATCGATCCTAACTTTGTTTTGGACAGGGTCCTTCATTGGTATCAGAGCCATATGGGTTCGCCCCGGTCAATCCACCGCCCCGTCGAAACTACGAACGAGTCGTTGTCTTTTTCACGAATGGGTCTCCTACTATTACGGATATAGTAGGAACGCTTCGTGACGGAGAGAACGCAGCGGTTGTTCTTTTCACGTTAGGGTCTCCTATCATTACGGATATGGTAGGAACTCTCCGTGACGGGAAGAACCGACCGTTCACGTAGTACGTTAGTCATTTTTGGCACACGGCCATTAGGCAATAAATAACTTCATCGACGAACGGGTGCTTCATCGAGGAAGATGATGGAAGTTATTTCCATCGGGTAAGAGGAAAATTTGGTGCATGTGCACCATGGCCAAATGGGCTATGAAGGCCATGCATCCCCTCTCCACATGCGGAGGGGGTTGCCTACGGCCAATAACCACCGGCGACCACCCCATCAAGGGGGAGGAATGAGTGCGGCAACCCCATTCAAAGGGGATGGCCGGCCATGGCCAAAGGGGCCATGACCGGCCAACGCCGAATGGCCTTGGCCATGGCCGGCCATGGCCAAGCCATGACCGGCCATGGCCAGGCCGGCAGTGGCCGGCCAAGGCCAGGCCGGCAGTGGCCGGCCTTGGCCAAGGGCCTGCCGGCCAGGCCGGCCCTGGCAGAGGCCAGGGCCGGCCCTGGCCGGCCTGCCGGCCCTGGCAGAGGCCAGGGCCGGCGCCCTGGCCACTGCCAGGGCCAGGCCGGCCCTGGCAGAGGCCAGGCCGGCCCTGGCAGAGGCCAGGGCCGGTGCCCTGGCCTCAGGCCAGGGCCTGGCCGAGGCCAGGACAGGAGCCCTGGCCCCGGCCAGCGGCCTGCCGGCCCTGGCAGAGGCCAGGGCCGGCGCCCTGGCCTCAGGCCAGGGCCTGGCCGAGGCCAGGGCAGGAGCCCTGGCCCCGGCCATTGGCCTGGCCGGCCGGCCCTGGCAGTGGCCAGGGCCTGGCTGGCCGGCCCTGGCAGAGGCCAGGGCCTGGCCGGCCCTGGCCGAGGGGGCCAGGCCCCCCTGGCCGGCCAGGGCAGAGGCCCTGGCCAAGCCCGGGTCATGGCAGAGGCCATGACCGGGAGAGGTTGCAGTTCAAATATTGGTCGACCAATTTTATGTTTTTGGTCGACCAATCTGGAAGAAGGTCTGGGTCGACTGCAAATTTGTCAACTAACCCATACGGGGTGACAAAGGGCATTGGTCAAACTCGAATGTGTCGATTAGCCCATACGGGGCTAACCACAGTGCCGACTAGTTCATACGGAACTAACGTTTTAATGAAGTTTTCATTGGGCTCTACTCCTTGAAGATTAGCCATAGTGCTCTACTTCATGCGAGATTAGCCATGTCATTGTGCTCTACTCTACGGAGATTAGCCAATGTACTTGTGACGTTGTGCTCTACTCTACGGAGACTAGCCAACGTGCTTTCAAATTTTTTGAAAAAGATGTTTTTCAAATAGGTTATGTCCCGTCCTTAAATCGGGATAGCGCAATTTAGAATTCCAAGTCCTACCACGATCCGGCCATGGTTATCTAACCCATGTCTCGTGGCTTGGCAATTGTTGCGTTAAAATTCTTTGCGCTAATTCTCACCTATTCTATTTTGAAAGATAAGTTTTTCAAAGTGATTTTCCGCTGCTAATACCATACGGGTATTATTTCTGATTTCTTTTTACTTAAGATAAGTAAGAGGGATACTTTGAAAGTTACTTCTAGATGGTAGTTGGGAACGTAGTGAACTTCTCGATTCTAGAGTAACATTTCAACGCATCCAAGGAACTTATCAAGTGTTTAAAGAATCGAAACTTTATGCATGGAATTTTGATCGTGTTTTTCATTCTCTTTGCAGTTTTTTGAATCGAAAATGTCTACCGCTTCTAAGAATATTGTCGCAGAGCTTAACAAAGGTGAAAAGCTCAACGGCGACAATTATAAACTTTGGTCAATAAAGATCCAATATGTTTTGGAGGAGCAAGATGTGCTCGAAACACTCCAAAACATAATGGTAGAACCTGAGTTGGGCAATACGGCCCAACACAAGAGGGACCGGGAAGCTTATGACACTTGGACTCGAAAGAACAAAATAGCACGTATTACGCTACTGTCCGCGATGGACAATGACATAATGCGCCTATTTCGGGAATTCGACCTAGCTAAAGACATATGGTCTGAGCTAGAGATAAAGTTTGGTGGAACTTCGGTTACCAAACTCCGCTCCTTGAATATTCAATTTGATTCGTACAAGATGCGGCGAGATCATTCTATGAAAAAGCATCTCCGCCACATGGCGAATCTTATATCTGAATTAAAGGATGCGGGTGTTACGCTGTCTGACGAACAGCAGATCCAAGCGGTCATTCGTTCACTCCCAGATAGCTGGGATAATATGAAAATGCATCTCACTCATAATGAATGCATTAAAACTTTAAGCGATGTTTCGAAACACCTCGAACTCGAGGAAGAGCGGATTCAAGCCGCAAAACCAAGTGCAGAAGTGCACGTGGCCGCTAGTTCCTCACATGGAGGAAATAAGCGGAAACGCTTAAGGTTTGTGAACGAATGTAAGCAAGAACCGGAGACCTCAAAGAAGACAAAGAACAAAAAGTGGCAAAAGAATGTGCACTCAAAGAAGAAAAACTTGAAGAAGATCAAGTGCTTTAAGTGCAACAAGTACGGTCACTTCGCCCGTAAGTGTACGGATGGAAGTGACAAGGTAACTTGTAGGGCTAGTTACATATGTGTTTCTAGTTCCGTGTTTCTTGCTGAATCTAACTATTTTTGGTTGATTGATTCAGGGGCCACAGACCACGTTGCGAAGGACAGAAGGTTCTTCGTAGAGTATCGAAAGATAACTCAAGGAACAAAGTGGATATACGTCGGCAACAACACACGTGTTGAAGTCAAAGGCGTCGGAACATGCAAGCTAGTTCTCGACAACGGCCGGACTTTATTATTGCACGACGTCCTCTTTGCTCCAGATATTAGAAGGAATATCGTTTCCGTGGTCATGTTAATGTCTTTAGATTATGAGTGGAGGTTCTATAAACAATGTGTTGACCTTGTTTGTAATAATTCTTTGATTGGTTCTGGTAATGTTTGTAATGGATTAATTGTTTTAAATACAATGTATGATGTTGCTTCTTCCATTAATGAAAGTTTTCATTTGACAAATGCTTCTAACTCTGAGTCTGAAATCATTTGTTGGCATGCAAGACTTGGTCATATTGGACCAACTAGAATGGATAGACTTGCCAAAAGTGGCTTGCTATCTAATGTTTCAAAAGTTGAAATGTCAACTTGCGAACATTGTCTTGTAGGGAAAACTTGTCGCAAGCCGTTTGGAACTGGCACAAGGGCCGAAGTTCCATTACAGCTTATCCATTCGGACATTTGCGGTCCAATGAATGTTAAGACAAGACACGGGAAGTCCTATTTCATCACATTCATTGATGACTTCACCCGTTTCGGACATATCTATTTGATATCCCACAAAAGTGAAGCTTTGGCTTGCTTTAAAAACTATATGAGTTTGGTGGAGAATCAATTAGATCGCAAGATTAAGGTTTTGCGAACCGATAGGGGCGGTGAATATCAATCAATAAGTTTTAAGGAACTTTGTGATGAAAAAGGCATAGTACATCAGGTAACTATGCCTTACACTCCGCAACAAAACGGTGTTGCGGAAAGAAGGAATAGGACATTGATGGAAATGGTCCGATCAATGATGTCTCAGGCAAATTTGCCTATCACCTTTTGGGGTGACGCATTATTGACGGCAGCATTCATCTTAAACCGTGTACCCTCGAAGTCGGTAAGTTCTACTCCTTATGAGTTGTGGAACAATAGAACTCCAGACTTAAGCATTCTAAAACCTTGGGGTTGTGCATCTTACGCACATTTATCCTCTCACAAATATGGCAAACTTGGGCCACGTGGGAGGAAGTGTATCTTCATCCGATACGCTGAAAACTCCAAAGGATATGTTTTCGTCGGTCAAAAGGACAATGGAGGTCTTATAGAATTCGAATCGAGGGATGTTGTCTTCTTGGAAAATGAGTTTCCAAGACAGGGTGAGATAAGTCAAGACTTATCCTTGTTTGAGACTTGGGATCAAAAAGGATCGGAACGTTCGAGTGGGAGAATTCTTGGTGAAGAAGAAAATACGTTTCAAACTTCACCAATGAATGATACGAACGATACCAATCCTATTCCGAGTGGGAGTGATGTTATTCCAAGTGGGAGTGATGTCATTCCAAGTGGGAGTGATCAAACTCAAACAAGACGTAGTAATCGGACGAGGCTAACACCTCTGAGATTTGAGGATGAATTTCCTCAAACATTCATGACATTACTACAAGATGATGACGAACCTGCAAATTTCAAACAGGCCGTCACATGCCCTGCTAAAGATAAATGGATAGCGGCAATGGAAGAAGAACTTCAATCCATGAAAACAAACCAAGTCTGGGACTTGGTTAATTTACCTAAAGGACGTAGAGCCATTGGGAACAAGTGGGTTCTCAAAATCAAGCATAAGGCTGATGGCTCCATCGAGAAATATAAAGCTCGCCTTGTTGCGAAAGGTTTCACGCAACAGGAAGGAATAGACTACGAAGAGACTTTCTCTCCTGTCGTGCGTTTTACCTCGATTCGCTTAATTCTGGCAATGGTGGCTTGTTTGGACCTCGAATTACATCAGATGGATGTAAAGACTGCCTTTCTTAACGGAGAACTAGATGAGGAGATCTACATGGAACAACCAAACGGGTTCGTACAAGAAGAAAACAAACATAAGGTTTGTAAACTTCGTAAATCCATATATGGTCTTAAACAATCCTCAAGGCAGTGGTATATGCGCTTTCAAGAAGTTGTTTTGTCGTATGGATTCTCCATGCTCGACGAAGACAATTGCGTATATATTAAGAGGATTAAAAACAAGTATATAATTATGTCTCTTTATGTAGATGACATACTTATAGCCGGAAATGATAAGCGTCTTATATTGGATATCAAAGCTTGGCTTTCATCCGTCTTTGAGATGAAAGACATGGGTGAAGCTGCATATATCCTTGGGGTTAAGATCTCAAGGAATCGTTCCAAGAAACTTCTTTCTCTCTCTCAAGAGACATATATAAAGAAAGTTTTAGAACGGTTTAATATGCAGGACTGCAAGCCAATTGATACTCCAATAAGCAAAGGCGAGGGTCTATGTTTGGAGATGTGTCCCAAAGATCCAAAAGAAAAGAAAGCTATGGAAAAAGTTCCATACTCCAGTGCTGTCGGAAGTCTGATGTACGCCATGATGTGTACTAGACCCGACATTTGCTATGCTGTTGGTATGGTAAGCCGTTACCAATCCAACCCAGGGCAGGCACACTGGAAAGCGGTGAAGAGGATATTAAGATACCTCAAAGGGACTGCGGACTATGCGTTATGCTATCAAGGCAATACCTTGAGACTCGAAGGCTATACCGATGCTGATTGGGCGGGTGATCTCGACGAGCGAAGATCTACCTCGGGCTTTGTTTTCTTACTCGGGAATGGTGCAATATCCTGGAGCAGCAAGAAACAAACCTGCATCGCTCTATCAACCATGGAAGCCGAGTTCGTAGCATTCAGCATGGCGGTCCAAGAAGCTGTTTGGCTTAGGAAATTCTTAGACAGGCTGACGAATGCCTCTGACTCGAGCACTGTTCCTATATACAGTGATAGTCAAGCTTCGATTGCCTATGTCAAAGATCCTAAATTTCATTGTAAGACCAAACACATTGACATTCGATTCAAGTTTGCGAAGGATTATGATAAACGGAAGGAAGTAGACATAGGATACATATCCACGCATGAGATGATAGCGGATCCCCTTACTAAGGCGATCCCCAGAGATGTGTTTTTCAAACACTTATCATCTATGGGAATGCGTAGGTGCTGAGCTGTATCATGTAATATTTCCCATGTCTATAGAAGATCAAAATTTAATTTGCATACAAAGTTTCTTACAAATGATTTTATATACATTTGTGTTTAAGTCTCAGCTATTTTTTGTGTGTATGTCGGACAGATTAAGGTTGGCTCTCTCACATGAGCAACCGCCTTATCTTATCAGATGGATAAGATAGAGATGAGACTAGTTTAAAGTCAAAATCATTAGACAAATGATTTAGAGTCATGACTTAAACAAGATAGTCGAATAAAAGATCTGCATCATACGGATGCTTACAAAAGATCTGAGATCTGTATCACAAGGATATAAAGATCTCATTGGATTTTTTAAATCCTATCTGTCTTATGCAGGATGAGAGTCCGTGAATATTTCACGAGTAGTAAAGGGACTCAAAAAGATAGGCACTGTGGTGTCTGATCTTTTCATCCGTACAACATCATTAAGACATACTCTCCCTGGGAAAGGAGTGATGTTGTAATACGTGTTCATACCACGTATGCATTTCGACCACTGAGTTAGTAGCAATAGTGTTTGCTATTATGTGAGACTCAAAGGCCATATGGGTCTTAAATCTTACCCTCAAGGACTCCAATTGGTTCCTTTAGATTTGACGAGATGATCGCTATCTTAGCGTGTTACTAATGGGCTATGGTAATTCGGCTCGGCGGGGCACGTTAGAAAAGCGAATCAAGTCAAGATCAGAAGGTTCGCAAGAAGAGGAAGATTGATTTCATATTCGCATTTGGACTTTAATGATTCAAAGCTGGCCAGCCAATTGTAATCCAGATGGGATTCAATTGTTGAATATAAAGTACAAGAAATGTGAAGAAATAATCTAGGGTAAAGCATGCGTTGAACTACTCAACTTTGCACCTTCGAGGTCGTTGTGTATCTCTAACAAGTGCACAACAACAGACTCTACGCGCATGACGGTCGCACGGTCTATTTCTCGGTATGATAGATGAAAGAACTAAGGGAAAGACGTTCTCTTACAATCCCCTCAAGTGTGAGTGGGAGATGTTGGATATGGAAGACGTTTGTACACCCTTGTGGGGGATGTACGAGGGAATACGGACCTCGAACGTCGCGCACACGAAGTCATGTGCAAAGGGAATCTGTTCCCTTGCGGAGAGGATCTCTGTATGAGCGGGAAAGTCTCATTATATATGCATAAGTGCATGCGACATATGGCTAATAAAGGGGGAATATCTTAAGCTTATGTTGTACCATGCATATGGTACAACTTAAGCTTATATTGTGCCATGTATCATGGTACACCTTAATTAAGTTGTTCCAAAGGAACAACTTACCCTAAAATAACTACCTTGGGGGCTATAAATAAGACCCAAGGGTAGCCATTTTCCTTACACATTTGCATGAAATTCATGCATGCATCTTCTTCATAGCGAAGCTCTGCAGAAATAATTCCTCTCCCTCCTTCCAAGTTCTTAATCTAAAATAGAGATTTAGATTGTGGATTAGTAGCCTTACTCCGTTCGTGAGAAGACTCGATCCGTCGTGGCGAATCCGAAGGCAAAGTTCCGAGACTATCGTTCCGCATACGCAAGCGTAAGTCTCCACTTTAATTATCGATCCTAACTTTGTTTTGGACAGGGTCCTTCACTCGCATTCTTAGACATTTGGCGTAGGGGTGCACCTAGCCGGAAACACGCAATTCGGGCATTGGCTATCAACCAACACATGGCCCGCTTCTGGAACACGAGCCAGGAACACAAGCATTCGTAGCAAGCTACTCAATCACAGAAACACTTAAATTATGCAATGACATGACAATTAATTTGCGTACCGTTAATGGAAAGTAAACGTGACATGGTAATTGTGCAACATGATATATGTGTCGGAACTAGCTTCGTTGTCAAGCTAGTTCCCCAATTTGCGCCTAGGCGAGTATCATTTCGTCGCCTAGCCTCTTTTACGCCTACAACAAGCAAATGGTCTAAAACATGGCCTAAACCCTAAGTAGCAAGTTTCACTTGCCTAGCACCGGGGACGACGACCACTTCGTCACGCGGATGCTAATCTACGGGGAAATCGCTGTTATGGGGGAAACAAACACCAAACAACATGAAATTTATTAGGGTTTCATAAAATTATAAATAGGTTATGAAAACAACGGTAGATCGATTTCTTACCGAGAGGAGGCGGAAGGAACACTCCGGGGAACCCTAGGATCATATCTGGAAAAGATTGGAGAAGTTTGGGGAAACTAGGGTTTTGGGGGATTTGGGGATTTTGATGGATTTGGTGAGATTTTGGGGAAGATGAGAGGTAGATAGAGTGGATGGAGGGTTTGGATGATGGATTTAGGGCTTGGAATGAAAGATTGAAGCTTGGAGGAAGATGGGGGCTCAAAGGGGAAGATTTTAGGGTTTTGGGTCGTGTTGAGGAAGAAGAAAATGTTTGGGTTGGGTTTAAATAGGATGGGCTGGCGGCTGCCCAGAAATTAGGGTTTTAACACTGGTTAGTCGGTCAAAGAACAACCACTGACCGACTAGTTTGGCAATTAGTCGGTCGGTCGACCAACGCAGACCGACTAAGTGTAAACAGTAACTCCTGAACGAAAATAGGATTTAGAGTTAGTCGGTCCATGAACAAATACTGACCGACTAGTTTAGCATCTAGTCGGTCGATAAACGTTCTTAGACCGACTAAGAGTGAACAGTAACTGATACAAAATTAAGATGATGAGTTAGTCGGTTTAAGAAGCATTGCCGACCGACTAGTTTGCAACCTAGTCGGTCAACCAACGTTCTTAGACCGACTAACGTTAAACAGTAACTCCTGAGAAATTTAGAAAGCTAACTAGTCGGTCCAAGAAGGATTGCCGACCGACTGGATCGTCATCTACTCGGTCGATGCCCCTTCTTATACCGGCTAATGAGCACAAAAAGTTCCGATACGGAGCGCGGGGCCCCGGGATCGATTCCTAAGACTCCTAGGCTTGATCTAATAGTTAGATACGACCATTATGAAGTCCGTCACGAATGACATACTTCAAAATCGACGATCCTAAGGAAGAAACGAGAAAATACGACGAATCGATCGAAAATGAAAGCTACGGAGACGAAAACCACACAAGAGGAGAAAATCCACCAAAACATATATTATATTATAATAAATCCAGATACGTGAAAAGCAGTCGTTACAGCAGGGAGCGGCGACGGGGGGGCGGATTGAGGGGGCACGATTGAGGGCGGACGAGCGACGTGGTCCGGGGGCAATCACACCGGGAGCTCTATAAAAGGGCTAGGAGGACGACAGGACCAGAGACCGCATCTCAGGTATCTAAAACCTAAGGTACTCCATCAACAACCTTGTTCCCCCATTTCATCTCCTTCCTCCCCCGCTCGCGCCGTGAGACGCCGTTCCGATCTCCTCTCGAGTCGAACCGTCTCCGCCGGGCCTCCTCTTTCAGATCACTGTCTGACTTAGGCATCGGAGGGGATTTGGCCGGAACCAAGGTCCGGCCCCCTGACGAGCGTTCTCGTCTACGCAGGAGGACATCCGATCCATGGGCCGAGGCTTCCCCTCCCCCCCTCGCCGACCACGTAACCAGCTGGACGATCGAGGCTGCCCCTCGTCGTCTAACCGCCGAGGCCGAGCAAGTCCGACCGAGGCCGAGCGTCTCAACCCGGGCCGAGGCTTCCCCTCGCCCTACCGACGACCGAGGACCCCGATTCGGCCCAGCCGACGCGCTCCACGCCGTCCGTAGCTCCGACTCGCGCCTCGTCTGCATCGACTCGACACACCCGAGGGACCCATGCGGGCCCCTTGACCACGTTGACCGGGTTGTCCACGGTCAACGCCTTTGTAGTGAGAAAACACTCTGAAACACATGTTAATATCAACAAACATGTTAATATGAACTGGAAGAAAAGGTAGAAGCAAGTAGTGATAAGCCAAATGTCATTATCAACGAAATCAAGGTAAATCAGTTTTTGTTTTGGTTTTCACCCTAACTCATCAAAGTAACTAATCGGGGATTTTTGGGTTTCCACTCCAACTCATCAAACCCCCGAAAACCTAGCCAATGCAATTTAATCATAAACCCAAACATATAACCAAAAAAATTGAAAGATATTAAACAGTAAAATAATGGGCCAATCAAAAATCTATAAGTTGAACAAATTAAGCTTGTAGTATAACAAATTAAGCAACTTCACTATTTATTCCACAAATCAAACTTTTTCATGCCAGTACACAAAATGAATTTTGAGGATACTATAAAAGTAAACAACTATAAAACTTTGTAATTGGCAGAAACTTCTTTATGGTAAAGACTTGAAGTTGAAGATCATCTTCGTGTGATCTCTTTCTGACATGCATGACAAACATACTAATCTTTTAACATATGAGGTGTTTCTTAATTTGTGCGTGTCATGTCAATGTCGTAGTTGTTTTTCAAACAATTTACATAAACGGAATCACTCGAGCCGTACTGCTTGGGGCTTAAAGTTTGAGCATCTGTTTGTTCTTTGGGTGCCTTTATGTATCATGCATTTTGACTAAGAAGTATAACTATAACCAAGGATTCAAATAATGGCCAATTTCGATACATGTAGGAAATATAGTGTTGGATTTGGAGGCACCCGAGGTGATACCATCCAATTTTAGATAGCTAACCTATTAATTACTGGCTTACTCATGAATATCAAACTGTTCTTGTGTTCTTAAATAACTAACCTATTAATTTGTCTTCAAATATCTATGAAGTTACTGTAAATTCATGCCAAATTCCTGATTTTCTGGCTACAATTTAATCCCAAAACTGTATGTGAATTATTAATGCACTGATTATTATGTTAGATATTTTGTCAAAATTAATTTAAGCTCCATCAATCATTTTAGAAAATGTGGTGATATTCTGCTACGTATTTTAACTTTTAATACAATTATTTTTAATCATTTTCAAACAAATTAAAGACGCAGCTGATACAATGTATAACTGGAAGACAAAGATCTACCATGCTAGTGTAATCAACCTTCGACTGACATGGTTATTAATATCGAGATGGCAAACCTTGACTATAACCTAACCTGTCAATCCCTTCTTGAACACAAACTCTGGTATATACTGATCTTGATTGTTTAACTCTATTTTCTATAAGGTTTTGGATCCCTTATAAGGTTGTCCAAGATATCTTGATTTTTTACTTCTAGCCATATAAGCAAGATGGTTTAAGAACCTATGATTATAATTTTAGATAGAAGGGTGTAATGCCTATCACATCTGCATATGCAATGTGGGCTGATGATGCATGAGTTAGTTCTAAATCCAGGATACAGTATGGATATATGACTACCTCGCAATAGATCGCAACCTTGAAATTTGTATTATATTGAATAGTTTACATAAATTCATATAATAGATCACAATAGGTTACATAAATTCATATTATATTGAAATTTGACATTTATTGGGAGGGAATGCAGGTTTTAAGTGAATTACCCTTGAAATGGACCCCTTCAAATACTACAGCTTCTACTGAATTTTTTTTATTTTTTAAGTTTTGATTGAAATAAATTGATTCAACATATATAACAATCTCATATAATAGGAAACAAAAATATTTTCATGTAATTGTGTGTGGTTCAAGTAGATAGTGCATGATCAGCCAGCTTTAATTATTACAGTAACATAATTGAACTTTCAATACGAAATAAATTGTATACTTGTGAACTTTTACTCACATGAGAAGAAAGATACTTGTGAACTTGATCGTTTCTATATAATAGAGCAACTTGATGGCATCAACCCTTACCACATGGGATTAAAATAACTAATCATACTCTAATTTGTATTTGGACATTCCTTGCATGTGAACCGTCAATTGCACTATGAAAGAGAAATTTGATTCAAACGCCAATTATTGTCTTTTAACCAATATAATTAATTTGAATCCTATTCAAATTCGCCCATGTGAACATCTTACAAAAGAATCCAACCGTGACTCAAATTATTATATTTTTTCCTAAACTAATTAGGAGTCTTCAATTTGGTTCATACATGAAGATTGCCTAAACTAATTCTTGTCCAACGTAACTTCAGATTTGAATACTGATAAGATTACAACTATGTTTGCATCAAACTCAACATGATTCCTGCAGGTCCATACTCTATACCGACTTCATATCAGTTAATAAGTCTTCCCTTACTAACTTTAGCAAACCAAAAGAGAGAATTTAAACAGAGAATGCACAGCAAATGAAAAAAATGTCATGCAATTCCAGTGGTTAAGTGTGTATTGAAAAAAAGACTTCTAGATCAAAGAACCAAATTTTAAAAAATTCTATAATATTGGAAACATAGCTCACAAACTTCTTATTCAATTATTACATAAACTAAAAAATAATGGTGAAATCATCATTGTTCCTTTGCAAACTAGTTCTTTCATGCAATATATTTTCACATCATTATATCATACTTGCCATATAAAGGGAGAGAAGCAAGGTAGCTGCTATTGCTTGTTCATGTTGGTAAAGAAGCCAGACAGTATGCTACTGAGAAGTTTGGAGAAGGTCAAAACTACTGAAGTTGATGGTATTGTTGATTTCATGTTAATGAACTTTGAGGAAGCATAACGTAATGCCAATACTTCATTTGGTACGTGAAATTAAGAAATACTTTCCCTTCACACATTTCATACTGGATTTGCTATCCCTCACACGTTACTCTATCGAAATATAAGATATGTTTAAACTCCGAATTTACTGTCTTACATTTCATTCACATTATTAGAAAATAACCTTAGGAAGCAATTGCTGGTCTCATCTCAAAATAGAAAATTTTAGTAATTTTAACGAAATTTCACCTAATGAAAAATTCAGATCAATCAACCATCTGTTTAAACTCCCAAGCTCAAAAAATTCAGGATTCTCAAACAACTGAGTTGCCAAAAAAAGATATGAACTGAATAAAACCATCATTATTTCAACAAAGATTCACATTTCAATCTTTATTCAATAAACCTTCACATTTCAAACTTTCAATATTGCCATTCTGAATAAAATCTTCATATTTCAACAAAGCTTGCTAGAAATCTTCACATTTTACAGTGAGCATGAACTCTTGCAATCTCCACATTTCAACAAAGCTTGCTAGAAATCATTATTTAGAAATCATTGCTGCTTGGGTAAGAGCAAGAGAATCTCAATCAAACTCAAGTCATAATAAAAAATATCTGAATCCAAAAGAAAGAGAAAAGAATTCTTAAACAAAAATACCTGATCATATTTTCCTTCTCTTCTTTCTCAGGGAAGGCATAACCAAATTCAATTAGAAAATGAAACACTCCATTAATGCCATTAACCAAATTCAATTGCCAACTCAGTTGCATATAATTCAATTTAATGAATTATTACCATATTTTGAGATGATTTTTATTATTCAAATTTGAAATTTCCAGGTCATTCATTTGTCAAGATTATGTCCAAATTATCCTATGTAAGAATTTACTCTCAATCTAATTCTGGAAATTCTGGAAATTCTTGTATTTGTCAAAATGACCATATATTTAATGCCATTAACCAAATTCATAGCTCTTAAATATATGGTCACTGTAATCTTGAAATTTCCAGGTCATTCATTTGTCAAGATTATGTTCAAATTAAAAATTACAGTGATCACATTTGTCAAGATTATGCATCTTAAGCTTTGGTGAGCCATATATTTAACAGCTATATATTGAGAGTAAATTCCAGAATTTAATTACAGTGACCATATATTTAGCTAATATATTTAGCAAATGACCATATAATATATTTAGCATAATCTTGAAATTCTGGTCATTTGTCAAAATTACAGTGACCATATATTTAAGAGCTATAATCCAGATCATTTAATTTGAACATAATCCAGGTCATTTCTAGGTCATTCATTTGTCTATGTAATGAGAGTAAATGAACTTACAGAAAAATGATAAAATTAGGTAATTTTATAGAGAAAATTGCAGAATAATGAACTTTAAAAAAATCTAACAGAAAAATAAGATTGAGGCAAAGTCATTACCTATGAGCACACTTTGCAAAATTCCTTCTTTGCATGTCTCGTACAACAACAATAGAAAAGTATAAGTCAAAACCAAGATGAAATTTTGAAAGTCAATTGAGAAACAAAGATCAATCACATACTGTTACATAGGAATCAAAGAAGTATGCAAGCTTTGTGTACATGTATTCAACTTGCCATTGCATTATGTGTTACGAAATGAAATAAACGAAATGCAACAATACAGGCTAGCATTCAGTTTTGGGAGTCTCAGTTATTTAAATTAAATAAACATGAGAGCTAATTTGCTATCAGCTTTAAATCAACCAAAAAAAGGGATAATTTCAGGAAACCTGGGTTGAGCTTGCCTCTTGCTGCGAGAAGAAGAATTCCAGAAATCAACTCCCCATAGTCCTGGGTTGAGCTTGCTTCTTGCTGCGAGGAAAAATGAAGGAACTTCTAAATCTGAAATTTCTAAATCAAGTCACAAAGAACTGGAATTTCTAAATCTGAAGACTGAACTGGGTGAAGTGGAAATTGAACTGGAAACTGAACTGGGTTGAACTTGCGTGAAGGAACAGAGGGATGAGAAGGGGGAGGGGGGAGAGAGAACCTGGCGAGAAGAAGGGAGCTTGCCTCTCGTTACCGCTTGCTGCGAGAAAAATGAAGCTTGCGAGAAGAATTCTTGCCTGGGTTCCTGCGTGAAGCTTGCGTGAAGATTTGGGATATGGGAGGAGCTCTTCAGATTCGGGGTGAAATTGAATATGGGAGAAGCTCTTAAGTGAAAAAAATGATCTCGCTTAGGATTATTCAAACTATTCACTGCTTCTTGGTACCTTCAGATCTGCGACAAGCTCTTCAGATTCGGGAACAAAGATTTGGGATATGCAAGGTGAAGCTCTTCACTGCTTCTTGCCTGGGTTCCTGCGTGAAGATTCTTGCTTGCGTGAAGCTCTTCACTGCGAGATGAAAATGGAGGAGGGTGTAATGAAAATGGAGGAGGGAAAAAATGTTCTTCCCTCCATTTTGTTGATGTGATCAAAAAACGTCAGAGAGAAAATGCAAAGGGTGATTTAAAAGTTTGAAAAAAATTATATTTTAGGTGATGTGATCAAAAGTGATTTGATTTCTTATATCTAATATCTCATTTCTCAATTTCTCATACCCTATACAATCTATATAAACATAACACCCAATTACACATAACCAAAACCAAATTCTCTTATCCATTATCTCTTATCCATTATCTCTTATCCAAAATCTCTTATACAACAATACACATATCCACATACAACAATACACATAACCAATATCTCTTATCCAATTTCTCTTATCCAAAAACCCATGATAACATCCCTGTTTTATAATATAGATGTACTAGTCATTACCCGTGCCCATAGGGCACGGTTTATTTAATGGCTGAGTTTTTCTCCCCCATAAATTTCAAGTTCCCACAAATTTCAAGTTTTCCCACAAAATTTCAAGTTTCCCCACAAATTTAAGTTTTCCCCCAAAATTTAAGTCCCCCCATAATTGTCATTACCACCAAGGACAAACTTGCCACGTAGGACAAAGCTTTGTCCTAGTATGACAAGATTCAAAATCTTCATAGAACTGAAAAAAAAATGGCCGGAAGGGGTGAGAATAAAAAGTGTGGGTGTGTGTGTGTGGAGGGTCCATAGGAAAAAATACAAAAACCGGGGTTGTATGTGCAAAATTCCCCACCTCCTCTTTTATCCCTCAAAATCTCATCTCTTATATTTTCTCTTATTCAATTTCCCTGTTTTATATAATAGATATCCAAATTCTCTTATCCAATTTCTCATGTCCAAATTCTATTATCAATTTCTCTTGATAACATTCGTCTTTTATATAATAGATATCCCTTATCCAATTTCTCTTGTCCAATATCTCTTAGCCAATTTCTCTTGATAACATCTCTCGTTTGTAATATAGATATATCTTATCCAATTTCTCTTGATAACATCACTCTTATCCAATTTCTATTGTCCAATATCTCTTATTCAATTTCTCTTGATAACATCCCTCTTTTATAATATAGATATCTCGTATCCAATTTATCTTGTCCAATATCTCTAATCCAATTTCTCTTGATAACATCCCTCTTTTATAATATAGATATCTCTTATCCAATTTCTCATGTCCAATATCTCTTATCCAATTTCTCTTGATAACATCCCTCTTTTATAATATAGATATCTCTTATCCAATTTCTCTTTTCCAATATCTCTTATCCAATTTCTCTTGATAACATCCCTCTTTTATAATATAGATATCTCTTATCCAATCTCACTTGATAACATCCCTCTCTTATAATATAGATATCTCTTATCCAATTTCTCTTTTCCAATATCTCTTATCCAATTTCTCTTGATAACATCCCTCTTTTATAATATAGATATCTCTTATCCAATTTCTCTTTTCCAATATCTCATATCCAATTTCTCTTGATAACATCCCTCTTTTATAATATAGATATCTCTTATCCAATTTCTCTTGTCCAATATCTCTTATCCAATTTCTCTTGATAACATCCCTCTTTTATAATATAGATATCTCTTATCCAATTTCTCAGGTCCAATATCTCTTATCCAATTTCTCTTGATAACATCCCTCTATTATAATATAGATATCTCTTATCCAATTTCTCTTGATAACATCCCTCTCTTATAATATAGACTAGTCATAACACGTGCCCGCATGCACGGTTCATTTAAGATTTCCCCTGCGAAATCTTTGTTCATCGAAAAATTATTTCCACATACAAAATTTAACAGAACAATAAATTAGCGTAAAAATATTTAGCGGTACAGGCACCTTCGATGCAGAGCAACAAATTCGGTGCAGGTCTCTTTGGCGCGGAACAACAAATTCGACGTCGAACAACAAATTTGGCACCCGCACCTTTGGCGCGAAACAACAAATTAGTGTAAAAAAATTTTGCGGGCGCCTTCGGCGCCGGCGCGGAATAACAAATCCCAGTGTATTTTTCCGCTAATTTGTTGTCCGCTAAATTATTTTTTATATTGTTTAATTTAATGGATCATGCTTCTCCACAATATTTCCCAAGACACTTTTAATTTCAAAGTTTAGGTTCTCAATGCACTTTTCCTCCCAATTTAATCTTCACTGTCTTTCCCAATGCACTTCTAATTTCAAAGTTTAGGTTCCCAAGGCACTTCCCTCCCAAATTTAATCTGCACAATCTTTCCCAAGACATTTCTAATTTCAAAGTTTAGATTTCCAAGACACGTTTTCCACCAAAATTTAAGTTTTCTCACTAAAATTTTCACAAAATCCAATCTCAGCCATTGATTTACCAAGATCAAATCTCAGCCACTTTTTATCTTGTCCTAGTCAGCCCTAGAATTCAAAAAACGTTGTCAAATGTATAATAGATATCTCTTATCCAATTTCTCTTGTCCAATATCTCTTATCCAATTTCTCTTGATAACATCCCTCTTTTATAAAATAGATATCTCTTATCCAATTTCTCTTTTCCAATATCTCTTATCCAATTTCTCTTGATAACAACCATCTCTTATAATATAGATATCTCTTATCCAATTTCACTTTTCCAATTTCTCTTATCCAAAAACCCATGATAACATCCCTGTTTTATAATATAGATATACTCTTGTCCAATTTCTCTTTTCCAATTTCTCTTGATAATATCCCAATTTTATAGAATAGATGTATGTATATGTATGTATGTATATGTATGTATGTATGTATGTATATGTATGTATGTATGTATGTATATGTATGTATATACTCTTGTCCAAATTCTCTTATCCAAATTCTCTTGTCCAATTTCTCTTATCCAATTTCTCTTGATAACATCCCTATTTTATAGAATAGATATATGTATGTATGTATATACGTATATGTATGTATGTCTATATGTATGTATCTGTATATATATATGTATGTATGTATATATGTATGTATCTGTATATATATATACATACATACATACATATAGACATACATACATATACGTATATACATACATACATATATATACATACATATACGTATACCTATACATACATATATATATATATGTATATATTGCGCCCCCCGGGCTTCGCAATGGAAGGCCCTCTACTGCCGCTAGGCCTCCTCGCCACTCTCATCCTAATGCTCGCCTAGTGCTCGAGCGTAGGTCAGTTAGGCCTGGCCTGTCCGTCTCCTACTCTCAGGGGTTCCGGCCATCTTCGTGAAAGGATGTGTGTAATGGTCCGACTGTCACCGACGATCGGAAGCTGAAGTTTGTCGTCCCTGTCCCCTTTTTTGGTGGCCACTCTTATGGATTGGTGACAGATCTTCAGAAGTCGGTGACTGCTGCCATATGGGCAAACACTGCGGTGGGGCACGTCCTTGGGGACGTCCCGTTCTTCAGCCAGCTGCGTGCCGCCGTAGGACGGATGTGGAAGCTCAAATTTCCATTCCAGACCTTCTCCCGTGATAACGGGATGTTCTTCTTCCGCTTTGGCTATGTTGAGGACTGCTCGTCGGTTCTACAGGGGGGCCGTGGCTCTTTGACGGTCGCCTCCTTATTCTTAGGCAATGGAGCCCCACCGTTACCCTCGACAGAGATCTTCTCTGCAGAGTCCCCGCATGGGTTCGGTTTCCCTCTTTCCCTCTCAATCTCTGGCCCACCGACATCCTTAGTGTGGTGGCCAGCCTTGTGGGGATCCCTATTTGCACTGATCGGGCCACCGCCAATCTTGAGCGCATTGACTACGCTTGCTGCTTCGTCGAGCTCGACGCGTCGCAGCCTCTCCCTCATGCAGTCACTCTGGTATTCGAAGATGGCTCCACCCACATTTAATCAGTTGAATATGAGGGCGAGCCTCCTAGGTGCAGTCGCTGCCTCACCTTCGGCCACTTATTGGAGCAAAGCCTCCGGTTCCTAAAGGGGGAGGGGGTTCGGGTGCTCTCCCTGGGGGCAATTCCACGCCTCCCAATGTATTGGGTGACATTCCTTACTATTCTCAAATTGTCGCTTGGATGGAAAGACTCTGGAAGCCTAAGAAGAGGGTTCAGATTTACAGTAAAGAGAATGGTTTTTTTACTTCAGATTTGAATCCTCAGAGGAGTGTGACAGGATTCTGGATGGCCTTGCCTCTTTGATGGTCGCCTAGTGGTCCTTAAGAGATGGAACCTTCACTTGAGAAATGACCAGGATATTCTGACCTCAGTGCCAGTGTGGATGCAATTGCATGGCGTACCATTATTCATGTGGAACCTGGAGGGCTTCAATATCATCTCTTCTTATATTGGAACGCCTCTGTGTCTTGATCGGGCGACGGCTTATTTGGAGAGAATCTCCTTTGCGAGATGTTTAATAGAAGTGGATGCTTCTACCCCTTTGGTCCCATCATTTGACGTGGAGATGGATGATGGATCGATTGTTACCATTACTACTAAATATGAAGGTGCCCCCCTCGATGCAGTCACTGTGTCTGTTTTGGACATACGGATACGCAATGCCCTTCCACTGTAAAGATCCCTTCAATCCAAGAGGGCCCTACCGAGAAGGAACATATGATTATTAAGAACAACTCTACATCTTCTGAGGTGCTTGCGAATCCTGATGGGATTGGATGAGCAAGGAGCAGGGTGAGGCTGACTCTGCAAATAACGGACATGTAGCCTCTGTACAGCAGCAGGAGGCGGATGCTATTAACGTGCAGCAGATGGCCAATGCAAGTACTCTGCCCAGTGTTTCAATTCCTAATTCTTGTATTGTTAATGAGCAGTAAGTGATTGGTCCCCAGTTACTTGGGAGTTCTATGAGCTCGGCTTCAGGTAAAAGGGTCTGTCTCCAACTACTAGGGATGCGAAATGGGTGCAGGACCCTTCTTTTTGCAGGCATGAGTCATCTATTTGTGCTAAAGCCTGTAGTGCAGAGCTTCAAATCTCCCAAGTAGAACTTTTCCCCCTCCCTTCACTGATTGATGATTCTGCTGTCGATGGTGTTGACAGAATCCCAGATTTCCTAGCCAATGACTACCCTGAGTGGGAGATGGAAGTGGAGGAGCAAGTGAGACATAAACTGGAAATCAAAGCTGGGAAGAGAAAGGCCGGTTCTAGCACTATGGCAGTGGGCAGGAGAAGCACTAGGTCTCAGGTTACTTTGGATTGCAGTGGCCTGGAGCGTAAGCACACAAATCCTGATCAATGACTGTCTTTTATTGGAATACCCGGGGTCTCAATAATCTAGTTCGTAGGAGGGACTTGCGGAATAGAATTAATAAAGTTAATCCATCTGCAATAATTTTGTTGGAGACGAAGCTAAAATCTTCAACGGATACAAATAAATTTGGCATCCCCAATTCTTGGGATTCTTTTGATAGTTTCAGTTTGGTTCCTGGGGGCGTATTTTGATGGGGTTTAATCCCTTGATTTGGAAGACCTCTCTCTTGTCTTGCTCCGATCAACATGTTTCAGTTTGTTGCACCAATTTGGGTGGGTTCACTTGCTATATTACGGGGGTGTATGCTTGAAATACAGTTTTGGAAAGGAAAGAATTATGGAAATGCTTGGAGGCTGATGTTGCGCTGATTGGTAATGCATCTTGTTTGGTAGGAGGCGACTTCAAAAGTGTTCTTTTTACTAAAGATAAGGTGGGTGGTAGAAAACTGGATGAGTCTTTGGTCCGGGACTTTAACGAATGCATCAGAAGGTGCTCGATTCAGGAGCTTAAGAGCACAGGAAATAGATTGAGTTGGTGCAACAACCAGATTGGTAAGGATAGAATTGCGGCCCGATTGGATCGGGTTTTCTGTAATTCGACCTGGGTTAACATGCTGGCAGAGACTTTAATTGAGTACTTGAATCCTATAACTAGCGACCACTCCCCTATGGTCGTGTATCTTCATTCATAATCCCCTTCTTTACCAAAACCTTTTAAATTTTTTAACTACTGGATTCATTGTCCAGGTTATATGGAGGTGGTTGAATCAGGCTGGAAGGATCATATTCAAGGTACACCCATGTATCGGCTGACTCAGAAATTAAAAAGGTTGAAACCTCTATTACGGTCCTGGGCTAGTGAGTACCATGCTGCCAAGCTTGTGTTGATCTGTAGAAAGAAGCTTGAGGCTATTAGAAAAGACCCATATTTCCATTCGTCTTTATCCTACAACACAAGGAGCAAAGCCTCATTAAAGAGTTGGCGGTGGCAATGAAGCTTGAAGAATATATGTTTAGACAGAAAAGTCGTCAAGACTAGCTTAACTTGGGGGTCAGAAACACGAAATTCTTCTACAATGCTATGAAATCCACGGTTTACCGCAACACTCTTAGCCATTTAGTTGATGTGAATGGTCAACAGAATAGATTATATGAGGATCTGATAAAGGAGGCGCCCGCTTTCTATGAAGACTTATACAATCAGAATCACTATTTGAAGATATTCCCAAAAATTGTCCCCAAACGGATTTTGACGACTGAATCCTCAGCTTGGCTTAGCAGGAGGGTCTCTGATGATGAGATTAAAACTGTAGTATTCCAGATTGGATCTGATAAGGCACCGGGACTGGATGGTTAAAATGGTTTCTTCTTTCAGCACAACTGGGGCCTAATTGGTGATGAGGTAATCTTGGCCATTAAATCTTTTTTTTTGAACGGGTACCCTCCTAAAGCTTGTCAATCATACCTTTCTTACCCTTGTACCCAAGAATGCAAATTCTTCCTCCTTAAGTGATTATAGACCCATTGCCTGTTGCAATGTGCTCTATAAGATTATCAGCAAAATTATTTGCAACAGGCTTAAGGAGGTGATCCATGAGTTGATATCTCCTAATCAAACAGCTTTTCTCAAGAGTATGCTACTTACTGACAGTACTCTTATAGCTCACGAGCAGATCAGAGATTTTAGCAACACTATGGGGGGAGAGCATGTCTGAAATTCGATCTGAGGAAAGCTTTTGATAGTGTGAATTGGGATTTCATTCTTTATTTCTTGCATTTGCTGGGTTTTCCGGATATCTTTATAGGCTGGATCAAAGAGTGCATTTCAACTCCAACTTTCTCTGTCTTGATCAATGGCTCTCCTTTCGGTTATTTTAAGGGTAACAGGGGTATTCGTCAAGGTGACCCACTTTCTCCCTATTTATTTGTGATTACTATGGAGGCTTTTTCTATCATCATTGCAAAGGCAATTAATATGGGCAAAATTCAGCCTATGAGACGTACGGGGTCTATATCCCATCTTTTTTTGCTGATGATCTTCTACTTTTTTGTCGAGCCAACAAGAGTACATTTTTGGGAATCAGGAATTTGTTGAAAGAATTCTCAATTTTCACTGGGCTACATGTAAACTGGGATAAGAGTGCTGGTTTGTTCAGTAAAGGGGTCAATAACAAGATTGTTTTGGCGGATTTATTGGGGATCAAGATTTCAACAACTATTACCACCTACCTGGGTTTGCCCCTCTCTTCTAAGTACCCCAAGACTACTAACTTTGGCAAATTGATAGACAAGTGCAAGAAGAGGTTGATGAGCTGGAGTTCGTCATTGCTTTCTGTTGCAGGGCGTATAGAGCTGGTCAGGACGGTTATATATGGGATTGTTGCTTTCTGGATGCATGCGTTTCATATCCCTACAAGTATTTTGAGGTCCATCTCCTCATCCTGTGGGCGTTTTATTTTGGGCACTTCTAAAGCCTGGGCTTGGTCTGATATCTGTAAACCAAAGGCCGAAGGTGGTGTTGGTATTAGATTGTTGTCTGATTTAAATGAGGCAGCGGGGGTGAGGCTGACTTGTAGGTATCTCTCTTCAAATAATATTTGGTCTGAACATATAAGGCGCGCTATGGTGCTACAGGCAAGTTCTTTGCTGCTACCGGAATGCTGAAGCACTCGGGTACATGGAAGAGAATGTTAAAGTGCCGACCAATCTCCTAGACTATGATCCGACGAAATGTTAGAGATGGGGAGTCTACTTTGTTCTAGGAGGATTTCTGGTTAGATGTCGGGCCCTTAAAAAATAGTTTTACAATTCCCCCAGGCGCTGAAGGCAGGAGTGTTAGCTCTTATTGGAGTCATGCAGGCTGGAATGCGGATTCTTCATTAGACCCTATGCGGCCTTTGCTTCAGGCTATTCGGTTATCTCCAGGAGCTGACGGGTGGAGTTAGATTCCAGGGGAGCAACTCATGTTTAAGTAAGCGTGGGAGGGTGTTCGGCAGCGAGGAAATTTTTTCCCCTTCCACAAATTGGTCTGGTATAATCATCATATCCCGAAAATGTCTATTACTCTACTCCGTGCTTTTCGTGGTAAATTGCTTACTAGGGATGTGATTAAAAGTTGGGGTGTTAACACTCCCGTCCATTGCGTCTTATGCGAGGATAATAGTGAAGAAACTATTGAGCACCTGTTCTTCAATTGTGGCTACTCTTACTACATTTTGCGCAGGACCTTACTTAAGCTAAGTCCGGCTTCTTCCATTACTCCGACTTTGAATGAGGGAGGGAATTACTACCTCTCTCAATTTGTGGATAAAAGCCCTATGAGTCTGCTAGCGAAAACTGCTCTATCCGCAATGGTTTGGCATATCTGGAGGGAGAGAAATATGCATATTTTTGAGGGGCAGAAGAAATGTAAGACCACCCTCTTCGCGGAGCTATCTGCAGACATCAGAGTTGCTTTGCATAATCAAGATCCTACTACGGAGGAGGAGATTACAGCTTTTGCCAATTGGAAATTCAGAGACATGGGCTGAGTCATTGGCATGCCTACTTTCTTCGCACTGCAAGTTTTGTTACTATTTTGATCTTTTTTGTATAGCTTCACTTTGGGGGGTGGAATTGATAGTGGAGAGTGACGGCGCTTGTGCCCTATCCTCTCTCTATTGAAACCACGCCTCAAATGTGCGATATTGTTGTATTTGTATATTCATCAATAAAGTCACGCTAAATTTTCATATATATATATATATATATATATATATATATATATATATATATATATATATATATATATATATATATATATATACTAGTAAGTATTAATCTTTATTAATAAAAATGCACAAGTGTACACGCTAGGCAGAACCAAAGCGCAAAGAGAAGGAGGGGGGAGAGGGCACAAGCGTCGTCACCCTCTACCAGCTATCTACACTACGATCAGCGCTAGCAAATTACAGTCCTCGTATTTTTTAATCAACCTCCATAAATCCCCAATTAGAATAGGGGGTGCGAGCATCGGGATGTTCCCTATCAATATCACGTAACATAATTCGGACGTTGGATGCTATATTTTCAAACAAAGTGGTTTTTCCAACTCCTTCACCCTCAAAAATCCTCTTGTTGCGATGTTTCTAGATGTGCCATACAATGGTCGCAATAGCAGTTTTCGCATGGACCCCTACACTGTCCGAATTCTTATAGCGGCTAAGTATCAGGTCACCAATTCCTGGGAGAGAATAAGGAACCGGTCCCACATATCCAAGCTTAAGAAGTGCACGGGTTAGGATGTACCTGGAGTACTCACAGTTGAAGAAAAGATGGGCCGAACTCTCTGGAGATGTTGAGTCACACAGTACACAAGTAGCCATAGGGATTTCCGCCCATAAAGAAATATTGTCCAATGTCGGCAGTTTGTTGTGATAAGATCTGAGTAATGTCAGACTCATTTTTGGAGCAATGGATGGATGCCACACGATCCTGTAAAAGGGGAAATATATATAAAAGAAATGGGGGTCTCAGGAGGCGATTCAGGCGATCCAGGTAGGCAGGTGGTTTGCTCATCTTCGGCGGGCGGTGGCACTCTTACGGCGGTTGGGGGAGTTCCCTCAGGTACTGGTGGTGATGAGAGAGTTCCTGTTGAGGGCATCTCGGCTAACCCTCGACTGGGACAGGGCGGATCTGATTCTCATTGATGGGTTCTTGTCGGGGGTGTAGGAGATCCGGGAGCGGGTGGATCTGGGGTTACGGTGGAGAATACAAATGGAGGGCCAAGCGAAATTTCAAATGGTCACGTACCTCTTTCAAATGGGGGTCTTTCGGGATCTGGTACTGGCCAATGGCAGGAGGTCAAGCGAAGGGGCAACATTAGAGGCGCTACCAAGAACATCCCCCCTCCCCGTGGGGGTGCTAACCGCCGACTTGGAGCCAGTAACCCTAATGGTGTTGGGGCTAAGAGGGTTTCATTTGATCCGACCACCAAGGTGTTTGGTAAATTTCCTATGAGAAATATAACTCCGGTTAAAGTTGATGCCATAGGTTCAAAGCGAACTTGGCTTGATGTGTGTGCGCAACGCCGTACTTATGAGCATGCTTTGTCTATGACCCATGTCCCCCCCCCCAGATCAGAGACGATTGTTCCGCTTATGCCTGTATGCCCGAGGGAATTGTCGAGCGGGGTTCTAAGAAGTGGAAACATACTCTTATTGGGTATGTTATAGGGGGAGTCCCCTTCTATGGCCAGATAGTTGGTTGGGTTGAAAGGTTATGGAAGCTCAAGAAGAGGATCCAAGTTTTTAGCAAGGAAAACAGATTCTTTTATTTCAGATTTGAATCCGAAGAGGAATCTGAACGGATTTTACAAGGCGGTCCTTGGCTTTTTGAGGGGTGGCTGGTTGTCCTGAAGCGTTGGAGTCCTGATCTTTGTCACGATCGGGATATTCTTACGTCAATCCCTGTGTGGGTCCAATTGCATGGTGTTCCTTTATACTTGTGGAATCTGGAGGCCTTTAATATTATTGCATCAGTTATTGGGATGCCGTTGTGCTTGGATCGTGCTACGGCTTACAATGAACGACTCACATATGCGAGATGTTTAGTTGAAGTTTTCAGCAAGTAGCCCCTTTCTGAATTCTATTGACGTGGAGCTGGATGAAGGTAAATCTCTAACAATTGAGACTAAATTTAAGAGTGATCCTCCTCGTTGCACTAACTGTATTTGTTTCGGACATTTGAATGCTCAATGTCCTTCTAAGCTCCCTTCAATCATACATACAACTCGTGAAGGTATTATAACCAGTGGAGGGGGAGTAGGGGTAGGGGTAGAGAACCCCACGGTTCAAGTTCCAAGTCACCAGGCAGCTAACGCCGACACAACTAGGGTTGTAGGAGGAGTATCTGATCATTCAGGAGCTAGTCCTGCTCTTGAATTGAATATTGCGGGACTTGATCCTGGGAAAGCTACACAGGCAAAGTTATTAAATAATGTTGGGTTGCCAGTTTGTACAGGAGATAGTTTGGCGCAGGAAGATAATATGAGAATTGATCCTGGGAAACCCTCATCTGAATTGAGTTCACAGCAAGGGGAGGATGCTTCAGCTTCCGAGTTGATAACACAACCAAGGAGTCTTGTGGCTATTGAGTCTGTGGGTGCACAGCTAAGTGAAATTGAAATGAAGCAATATGTATTGTCTGGAGCTGAAATAACATCTAAGTTAAATCCTCCTCCTACTGATTCTGGAGATTTTTCACCTAAGGGGATTGTCACTTCGGTAGACAGTATGCCGAATGTGGGAGAAGGTTCATGCAGTGTGAAGAGGCACTCTTCTGATTTGGTTTCTTTGGGAGCTGGGGAAAACTATAGGCCTTTGCCTTCTCTCTTATTCGATAGTCTGGGTTATGAGACGGACGTTGTTCCAGCGCAAATTGCAGTTGATAATCCAGAATGGGAGCGGGAAGAGGAAATTCACATCATGGAGGCTGAGGAGAGGAAAACTAATAAGAAGAAGGATGTTGGGCAGACTTTGGGATCCACTAGGAGGAGCTCCAGATTGCAGTGGAATTGACCTCTGCAAAACACCCTAAACCAGTTTATATGACTATTCTTATATTGAATGCTAGAGGCCTGAATAATCCGGTCCGAAGGCGAGACCTTCATGACAGAGTAAAGTTAATAAATCCGTCTGCCATTATTCTTTTGGAGACTAAGTTGAAGTCTCCTCGTATTAATAATAAATCTGTGATACCCTATGGTTGGATATATTTTGATAATTTTGGATTGGCTCCTGGGGGCCGAATCTTGATGGGTTTTAATCCTACTGTCTGGAAAACCAAGGTTCAATCTACCTCACCTCAGCATGTCTCTGTGCATTGTACTAATGTTGATGGTTACGAATGCACAATTACCGGGGTATATGGCCTCAACACCTTGGCTAAGAGGAAGGATTTATGGGAGGGGCTTTTAACGGATAGCCTTGTTTGTAACAGGGGACCTTGGTTAGTGGGTGGCGATTTTAACAGTGTGCTCTACTCTACTGACAAGATGGGAGGCCAGACACTGGAGGATAGTATGGTCAGGGATTTTTATACGTGTATAAAAAGATGCCATCTACAGGAGATCAAGAGTATTGGGACTAATTTTAGTTGGTGTAACAACCGGAAAGGAGATGCGAGAGTGGCGGCTCATCTTGACCGGAGTTTTTACAATGCTGAATGGATACATAAGCTTCTGGATACCTATACCCAATACCTGGACCCTCACACTAGCGATCATGCACCAATGGTGGTGTATCTCCACTCTTAGGTACCTTCCAACCCGAAGCCCTTTAAATTCGTCAACTATTGGACCAAATGCCCGGGATTCAAAGAAGTTTTGGAGAAGAGTTGGTCTGTGAGTTTTGCTGGCTCTCCTATGTACTCTTTGGCTCAGAAACTCAAGAAGCTTAAACATAATATCCGGACCTGGGCGGCTGAAATGATTGCTAGCAATAAGGTGAATGCGTTGAGAATTCAGCTTGAGACTATTCGAAGGGACCCTTCATTTAATTACAATATTTCTTTTCAAGAGGAGGATCAGAAACTTCTTAAAGATTTGTCTTTTGCCATGAGCCTAGAGGAAGATATGTATCGCCAAAAAAGCAGACAGGACTGGCTATCTTTGGGAGATAGAAATACAAAATTTTTCTACAATTCTATGAAGTCTAGGGAAAATTACAATAATCTTGGTCATTTGGTGGATGCATTGGGCGTGAAAAATAAAACTTATGAAGTTCTGAAAGTTGAGGCCCCAGAGTACTATGAAAAGCTTTACAACCAGGATCAATATATGTTGAACTTCCCAAAACTTGTGCCGAAGGGCATTTTATCGGCGGAGGCTATTGCTTGTCTTAATAGGAGGGTCTCTGATGCTGAGATCAAAGATGCTATGTTTCAGATTGGGCCTGACAAGGCCCCAGGTCCCGATGGATTCAATGGTTATTTCTTCCAACAAAATTGGCACATTTTGGGATTTGAGGTAAATGCCACTGTTAAATCTTTTTTCCGTTCTGGACAAATGCTGAGGCAAATTAATCATACCTTTCTGACGCTTGTCCCTAAAAAGTTGAATTCATCAAGTCTAAATGATTACAGGCCCATTGCCTGTTGTAATTTCCTGTACAAAATTATTAGCAAAATAATTTGTAACAGAATTAAGGTGGTGATCCATGAATTGATATCCCCTAACCAGGCTGCCTTTCTGAAAGGACGGTTGTTATCCGACTCCTGCCTTATTGCCCATGAGCACATTAGAGATTTCAGTAACCCCATGGGGGAGAGAGCATGCCTTAAATTGGATCTGCGGAAAGCTTTTGACACCGTGAACCGGGAGTTTATTTATTATTTCCTTCGTCAGATGGGGTTTTCTAATACTTTTATATGCTGGATTCGGCAATGTATATCAACGGCAAGCTTCTCTGTTATGATTAATGGATCCCCTGCTGGTTATTTTTCGGGAAACAGAGGCATTCGTCAAGGTGATCCATTATCCCCATATTTGTTCATCATCATCATGGAGGCTTTTTCTGTCCTTATGGCTAAATATATTACTCGGTGTTCGATTGATCCTTTGAGACGAACAGGTACAATTTCCCACCTTCTCTTTACCGATGATCTTCTTGTTTTCTGCCGGGAAAATAAAAAGAGTTTTTTTGGGATTGAAATCCTTACTTCTTGAGTTCTCAAATTATACTGGTTTGCAAGTTAATTGGGATAAGAGTTCGGCTATTTTTAGTAAGGGAGCAAAATTAAAAAATGAGCAGGTAAATTATAAGGGCATTCGGCTTGCTACAACTATTACAACCTATTTGGGTTTACCTCTTTCTTCTAAATATCCAAAGTCTCCTTCGTATGGCAGACTAGTGGATAAATGTAAGAAACGTTTAATGGGTTGGTCTTCTGCTTTATTATCCATCTCTGGGTGCATTGAACTTGTCAAAACTGCAATTTATGGCATGTTTGCATTCTGGATGCAAGCCTTTAGAATCCCTCCCACTATTTTGCGCACTATCACAGCAGAATGCAGGAGATTCATTTGGGGAAAATCTAGGGCGTGGGCGTGGAAGGATATTTGTACTCCTAAATCAGAGGGTGGAGTGGGAATCAGGCTGCTGGAAGATTTAAATGTGGCTGCAGGTATTAGACTTACTTGGAGATATTTAACTTCAGATAGTGTCTGGGCGGATCAAATGAGGATGAGGTATGACAAGGTGGGTGAGTTTTTTGCAGCAAATGAACAGGTTACTCAGTCTGGAACCTGGAAACATATGCTAAAATGCCGAAATATTTCACAGAAATTAATTAGAAGGAAGGTGAGAGATGGGAAATCCACGTTATTTTGGCATGATAATTGGCTTGCCTGTGGTCCATTAAAACACTTATACGGTGTTCCCACTGGTTCATCAATGAAGAAAGTACATGAATACTGGAATGCGGGTTCTTGGATTGAGGATCCGGATTTGCTCCAAATCAAGCCGATGTTACAACGTCTCAACTTGCGGCCTGGGTCTGACCGTTGGGAGTGGATCCCTGGTGAAACTTTCAAGTTTTGCCAAGCGTGGGAAGGTGTTCGGTTGCCTGGTACTATCTTCCCTTTTCATAAACTCATTTGGTATCCTAATAATATTCCTAAAATGTCCTTAACGCTTCTTCGAGCTTTCAAGGGTAAATTGCTCACCAGAGATTTAATTAGTAAATGGGGTCTGAACACCCCATTAAATTGTGTTATGTGTGCCGAAAATAAGGAGGAGAATGTAGGGCATTTATTTTTTGAATGCAGCTACTCTCGGTACATTTTGAAGAGGGCTCTGCTTAAGCTAAATATTCATTCCCATATTGGTGAATCTCTGGATGATGTTGGAAACTACTATCTGGGGCATTTTGGTGGTAAAAGTGTCCAAAGTGTTGTTGCTAAGACTGTTCTTTCGGCTTCTGTGTGGCACATCTAGAGGGAGAGGAACATGAGAATTTTTGAAAATGAAGAAAGAGGAAAGACAAAAATTTTTGAGGAGATTGCTGCTGATGTGAGGGTGGCTTTGAGAGATCAAGAGCCTTCTAGTGATGGGGAAGCTTCAGTGTTGGCGAACTGGACTTTCAGAGATAATGGCTAATGCTATTCTGGGATTATTTTCTGTTATTTTTTTGAGATATTTTCATGTGCTCTGCTGTGTTTTGGTGATGTGGCCTGAGGGTGTTTTTCCTGAATCAATTATGCTGTGTAGGAGGTGATAGATGAGGGACCCTAGTGGGGAGTGACGACGCTTGTGTCCTATCCTCTCCATATTGTTCCCTCATTCTGATCACTTTGCTACTTTTGTTGTACACATATGTATATTACATTTATCAATAAATGATCAGCTTACTTTTCATATATATATATATATATATATATATATATATATATATATATATATATATATATTGACGAGTAAGTGGGAATCTATATTAATGCACAAAAACAATACAAAGCTACACCAATAGAGGTAACAAGTAGGATAGTACCATCACCCCCTACTACCTAAAATCCTATTTGTCACGTCTAATGTGTCAAAATGGAGCATATACAAAAAGGAAAGAAAAATCACGTATCGAGAAAGCCCCAATTGGAGAAGGGGACTTTCGACAAAGATTGGTCACTCTCAATGTCTCGTAGTGCAATAATAACATCCGCAGCTATATCCTCAAAAAGAGAAGTTTTATGCTTACTTTTTGGTGTGTGTGTGTGTGTGTGTGTGTATACTAGTCATAACCCGTGCCCGCGGGCACGGTACATTTAAGATTTTCTCCCACAAAATCTTTGTTCCCCAAAAAATTATTTACACAACACAAATTTAAAAGAACAACAAATTAGCGTAAAAATATTTAGTGACACGGACACCTTCGGCACGGAACAACAAATACGGCGTGGGGGCGCCTTCGACACGGGCGCCTTCGGTGCGGGCGCCTTTGGTGCGGAACAATGTACGAGTGCCTTCGGTGCAGAACAACAAATTCGGCACGGGCGCCTTTGACGCGGAACAACGCCCGAGCACATTCGACGCGGAACAATAAATTCGGCGTGGACGCCTTTAGCGCGGAACAACCAATTAGCATAATAAAATTTAGCGGTCGCCTTTGGCACGGAACAACCAGTTAGCGCGGCGTGGAACAACCAATTTGGTGTGGGAACCTTCAGTTTGGAACAACCAATTAGCGCTGCACGGGCGCGGCGCGGAACAACATACCTCAAGGTATTTTTCGGTGACGATATTAACTTAAGTTTTTATACGCTAGTTTATTGTTTGGCTGAATTTTTTACGCTAATTTTTTTAACTTTGTTTAATTTACTGGATCATGTTTCTCAACAAATATTATGCTTTTAATTGTTGATACTCATGGACTTCAAGTTTTGCAGCCAACTAATCAAGATGAAATAGAAATACTCCACATTTTGTTATTGAATTGCATAAGAAACTGTTTCCTAATCTCTGCACAGGAAATTGTTTCCAAATCTCAGCACCTAATTAATTAGGATTTACTAAATCTAATCAAGTATTTGACAAAGCCCAGAATTGATCAAAATTGTTTACAAATTCCAATGTTGATCTCTTCAGGCTCCTAACAGCAAAACACATGACTTGATCAATGTCAAAAAAATTTCTTGCTTAGAGTATTAGTTCATCAGACTTTATACTGGGATAATTAGAAACCCATGACTTAATCAATGTCAAAATTATTTTAAAATTTTTGATGCAAGGGTTGCAATAAGTCAGCCTACTCTAGGCCTGTAAATAAACAGATAACATAATTTTTGTTCACAATGAGAAGGGAGAGACCCCTCCGTGTGCTGAGGCAATCAGGCAGGTGAACACAGAAGACTTTGAAGACATTCCCAAAGACTTCCCTGATTTCTGGAATTGAATTCTTAGCCAGTTCCTATTTGTCATTAGCCAGTTCCTTTGATTAAATTCAGTCAATCAAATAAAATGTTAATTAACATGCTTAATTAATGGCAGCTCTTGATTAGTTAGAGATGCAGCATGCATGTTCTCAGATAATCATATTGGTGGAGCGGGCATGGTTTATATGAAGTGTGTTACAAACAAACGAATATTGTTACAAACAAACTGGCAAACAAACTGGCAAATATGCCATACGAAGTGTGTTACAAACAAACTAGCAAATCATGCATGTTTAAAACCAAGAGTCATCTTTCCCTGATTGGGTTGAAATGGTGTAGATAATGGAAAGCAAGAGTCGTCTTTGAGATGGCTTGTATTAAAACCAGACACCTTTTTAATCCATGCAATTCTACAAAATTTATAATTAGCGTAAATGGGCCGTACTATATGGTCTGAAACAAATGAAGAAAGAAAAATCCATCAGAAATAAAGCATACTTCTTGTTGTTGTTGAGCTAAGAAAGCCTGCAGTTCCTTCTGTTCTGCAATGGATATCTGGATATCATCAAGAATATGCTCGGCTTCTGAAACTGCAGTAGCCAGAAACTGCAAATTGCACACGACATGAGATATAGTAAGTAATTTGTTTATGCTAACAGCATTTATACATTCAAAAATGTCATAATATCTTAATGTCATACATTCTCAACAATCATTATACGTGAATAAACTATGCAGTTCATCTGTTCTAGGTGTGACATGTCTTTTCCATGTAGGGCGATGGCAAGTTGTTTCAAACCCTTAATTCCTGAATTATGAATATCTTTCATTTTCTCAATCCTTCCCTCGAAGCACCTGGCTAACTGAAAATAACAATGACCGAAAGTTAATATTGACAATGATGTGGATGTTGTTTCTGTGTGAGTGGTAGAGTGTGTATCAGTGCGATGTGTGTCCATGTGCACATACTAAAATTACCTTTTTATCTCACATTTGTTTGCTATGAATGAGCTGACATGCTCCTCCAAGGATCTTAATATTTGGTGCTGTTCACAAACAGATCCAATCACTGTCTTGTGTAACAATTTTAGATTCTGATCAAGCTAGGAACCAAAATTCATAATCACCCCTTTGTTTCATGTTTCAATCTTTGCTTTCCGTCCTACAAAATAAGTCATCTTTAGCCATCAGGATTTAGGGTTTTAAGGAGATTGAATAACATACTGAAGATTGTCTAAGAAGATAAATCTATCTTTTTTACCTATCTTAGTTAAAATAAAATTCACGTCTTCAGATGCATTTTCTAAATTGCCACGGATCTCATTTGCCCGTTCAAGAATCACATTCTCTAATGGATGAAAAGTAACACATGTCATGTCATGTGAATTGCTTATTAGGTATTTTAGCTTGCATACCTGACAGAAGTAGACTTGAGATACCTGACTGAACTAATTTCAAGTAACACATTCTCTAAACTGCACTAATTTCAAGTATTTTAGCTTGCATACATGACTGAAGTAGAGTTGAGATGATAAACTCTTTTTCTTTCAACATCATATTAGACTTTCCTTGAACTTCTTGAAGATACAGAAAAGCTCGTTCACTATTTTATAGACTTGTCTGCAATGCAATGCTCTGTTGAGTAAATCACAAACATGTAGTTAGTAAAGAAGTAGGTTGTTTGCGGTGTTCATTTACCTTGCATTCTTTAAGATCGCTTTCCATGTCGAAATTATGTTCTTGTTCGGCAATGTAGAGTTCTCTAAATTTATCAGCTTCCTTAGGGTGGAAAACCCGTCATGAGTCTAATGATGCAAAACATATACATTGTAAAGAAGACTTGATGTTTGTCAGAATAAAATAGCACCTTTCTTTTCAGGTCGATATCTAGCTCCAGTTACGCTATCTTCTCACCCATCATCTGTTAGAAACAAAAAATGCTTTACTAAAAGAATGTAAGAGTTATGGGTGAATGTAGTAACGAGCTCTGTTGCAAATAGGACCTTCTTTTCAGCCTCATCCTGGGCAAATCTTTCATGGGGAATATAAACTCCATTCTTTTCTATTGCAGCCCTTACATCTAATTGCAAATCAATCAGTATGGAATTAAATTTGAATTATATGAACCATGTGTTGTATGTTAAAGCCCTAAAAAGTATAAATCTCACCTTGTTTCAATTTTTCCATCTCCAGGTACAGGTCCTTGAGGAGCATAGACTTGGATAACTTTTGAGTTGCCTATGAACATTGGTATTGTTGCTTTAAGTGAGTTCATATCATTGTAAAGGTGAACTCAAGAAAGAATAGAAATATCAGACCTCCGGCATATTCTTTATGTTCTTTGCACGATACCCAAAATCAAGTGTGCTTAAAGTTTCTTCTCGATAATGAATGGATGGCGATACTGTTGCTATGATGCAAGTTTCTGCTTTTCCACCCAAGGATTCTCTTAATAATCTTGTCACCTTACTATCCCTGTTTATTTCAAACTATACATTGCATACCCGCTGTTTAGTTTTAGGAAGAAAAAACCCCATTGTATTTCTTGTGAACAGCAGCAAACCCAATGGATAACAACCCCGTGCAGATGAAAAAATAAAACATGTGCACAGCTGCAAACCGGTGCAGATGAAAAACGAAAACAAAAAGAAAACCTATGACCAGCTTGAATTTTTTTTGCAATGAACTGCTAATGAAGCACTCTTGAGAAATTGTTCATGAAGCGGTTCAAAATAACAGTTCAAAATGAACCCGTTCATGAAGCGGTTCCCAAATGAAATCACAGTTCAAAATAACTTAAACTGTTCATGAAGTAGAAATTGTAACAATTTAATGAAGCACATGGGTTAGTTTGCAAATGAAATCACAGTCCAAGAGATAAATGATTGAAGCGCATGGGCTAATGAACTGTTCAAATCCTACTTCGCCTCTCAGTTCAAAGTATTTATGCTGAAGGTGTATAATTTCATATATAATTCTTTTTTTATCCATTGGAAATAATTCATTATTGTTTACATGACCATATCTCAAATTTGATTCATATCTCAAAGCACATCCACTGGAATATATAACCGTATCTCAAATTTACATAACCATCAATATATGGATTCAAAACACATAACAAAATGTATTATGTCCAAAAGTAAGTACTGTTAAAAAATGTATCTCAATTCAGAAATGTATTAAATATTGGTGTATCTCAAGTTCTGTTATAGACTAACTTGAAAGTAAGTACTGGAACTCTGAACTGCACATATCAGCATATATTGCAGAGCAAATTTCCTGGAGTTTTCTTGTAAATTGTAAGAGGGTTTCATGCACAAACTGCACATATCTATCATATTAATTTTTTTCATGTCCTTTTTAAGGTAGTTGCCATTTTCTGGAAGAACATATTGGTGTTCTGTTGTGCTAATCTGGAAGTATTAGGGCATGTTTCTTTGTGTGACTTTGGGTTGGGATTTACTGTTGTGAATAGTAAATTCATGTTGGAATCCTGAGGAGAGAGAAGTAAAGTTTTGTGTTTCTTTTGGAAGAAAGTGGGTTGGAAAGTTGGTATGGGATTTGTTTGTGGGTCCCACACTAAAGTAGTGTGTTTCTTTGGGTTAAAGTAGGATTGGAAAAGTTAGATGAGTAAACTTGGAAGTGTGAAAATTAAACCCAGCTGGCTATTCCCGATTGGTCCCCTGAGACATGGGCCCGCTCAAATGTAGATTCCGCTCTGTAATCCCCGCAAATTGCGGGGATTTTGGGACAGCTTATTTTTCCTCCACGTCGCACAAATCTCGGGTCCCACAGCCCCAAAGCAAAGCCACGAAAAGGAACACATCGGTTTGCTTTGATCCGAGAAATTCCTACACGGCATTAAATTGACCGTTGAATAGTGTGCAAAAGTTGTTTTCTCACCCCTTTTCTCAGCAAAGAAACAGGTCCTTAAAAACATAGATTATCTTTAACCCGTGCACAACTGCAAACCGGTGCAGATGAAAAAAGAAAACAAAAAGAAAACCCGAGATCAGCTTGATTTTTTTTGCACTGAACTGCTAATGAAGCACTCTTGAGAAATCCCAAATGAAATCACAGTTCAAAATCACAGTTCATTTGCAGAGTTCACAGTTCTCTTAATCACAGTTCAAAATAACAAAGATTTAATGAAGCGCATGGGCTAATTAACTGCTAATAAAGTGTTCTTGAGGTTACCTACGACAACTCGGCACCTTGCTGGCTGAGAACAAAGATCAAAAGATCAAATCGACACCTTGCTGGCTGAGAAAAAGATCAAAGATTAAAGAGAGAACAAAGATCAAAGAGAATGAAGGTGGGGTTACCTGAGACAGGAGATGAAGCGGATGCACTTGAGGCTGGCAGATGAGATTGAAGAACTTGCAATGAGAATGAAGATCTTGAGGCTGGCGAAACCCATTGATGGCAGAGAAATGATTTTTGTGTAGAAGGCGAGGCGTCATGGGGAGGATTCAAGGGCGTTGTGCGTGGTGGGTTGAGATTTTTGTGCGAAACCCATTGATGGCAGAGAAATAATTTTTGTCATGTTTAAATTGTACCCAACCCAAAGAAAACCCACATATAGACTCTTTTTCTTTCCAGCTGACCCGACATCAATTTTTCTCACAAAACACAGTTTTTTTGGGTTGAGGTGATGGCAAAAAGAAAACTAATTTCTATCATGTTCAAATTAAACACAACACAATGAAACCCACATATTGACCCTTTCTATTTCTAGCTAACCCCACTTATTTTGCTCTCTCAAAACGCAAAGTTGACCCCCCCCCCCAAAGTTTTACAGCTACTCATCTCATCCATTGATTCCCAAGATCAAATCTCAGCCACTCTTTATCTTGTCCTAGTCAGCCCTAGAATTCAAAAATCGCTGTCAAATGTATAATGGATTGTTTTTTTTTACAACCCGAAAAAATCCCCAACCCCCTCCTCCCGCCTTCGGCTTAGGAGGGTAAGGTGAGAGACCGGCCAAGACTATGCAAACTAGGGAGTGACCGCCGTGCCCCCAACGGCCCCCGGGTAAGTCCGAGAGGGGAGATGAAGCCCCAAGATAAATAATTCCACAACAAATTCCACAACAAATACCAAGCCACGTCGGCCATATGCCTCGAACCCCACGTCTCTTGGCTTTGGAGCAGAATGACTTACCACTAGGACACACTCTCGTGGGTATATATATATATATATATATATATATATATATATATATATATATATATATATATATATATATATATATATATATATATATATATATCATAACTCATGCCCGCACACACGATTCATTTAAGATTTTGCCCCGCAAAATCTTTGTTCCACTAAAAATTGTTAAAATTAAAAAGAACAACAAATTAGCGTAAAAAGATTTAGCGGCACGGGCGCATTCGGCATGGAGCAACAAATTCACTGCAGGAACCTTCAACACGGAACAACAAATTTGTCGAGGGTGCATTCGGTGCGGAACAACAAATTAGCTTTAAAAACTAGTGCCCGCGTGCATGGTCCATTTATGATTTTCCCCTGTGAAAACTTTGTTCCCCAAAAAATTATTAAAATTTAAAAGAAAACCAAATTAGCATAAAAATATTTAGCGACACTGGCACTTTCCGCTTAGAACAACAAATTTGCTTAGAACAACAAATTCGACGCCGACGCCTTCGGCGCGGAATAACAAATCAGTGTAAACAATTTAGCAGACGCCTTCGGTGCAAAATAACAAATTCGGCGCAGGCGTCTTCGACATGAAACAACAAATTTGGCACGACATGCCTTCAGCATGGAACACCAAATTCGACGAGTGTGCCTTCGGTGCGGAACAACAAATTAGCGTAGAGCAACAAATTCGGCACAGAACAACAAATTAGGGTAAAAAACTCGTGTCTGTATGCATGCTTCATTTAAGATTTTCCCTCGTGAAATCTTTGTTCCCCAAAAAATTATTACAATTTAAAAGAACAACAAATTAGCGTAAAAGTATTTAGCAGCACGGGCGCCTTCGGCACGGAACAACAAATTCGACGCAGGCGCCTTCGGCACTAGACAACAAATTCGTCGCATGTGCCTTTGGCGCGGAACAACAAATTAATGTAAAGCAACAAATTCGACGTAGGCGCCTTCGACATGGAACAAAAAATCAGCATACAAAAATTTAGGGATCGAGGGCGCCTTCTGTGCGAAACAACAAAATCAGCATAAAAAAACTCATGCCCGCGTGCGTGGTCCATTTAAGATTTTCCCCCATGAATTCTTTGTTCCTTAAAAATTATTAAAATTTAACAGAACAACAAATTAGGGTTAAAAATTAGCGGCACGGGTGCCTTCGACGCAGAACAACAAATTCGCGCAGAACAACAAATTCGGCGCAGAACAACAAATCAGCGTAAAAAAATTTAGCAGGCGCCTTCGGCCCGGAACAATAAATTCGGCGTTGGCATCTTCGACATGGAACAACAAATTTGGTGCGACGCGCCTTTGGCACGGAACACCAAATGCGACGATGATGCCTTCGATGTGGAACAACAAATTCGACTCAGAACAACAAATTCGACTCAGAACAACAAATTAGCATTAAAAAACTCGTGCCAGTGTGCATGGTTCATTTAAGATTTTCCCATTGAAATCTTTGTTCCCAAAATAATTATTAAAATTTTAAAAAACAACAAATTAGCGTAAAAATATTTAGCGACACCGGCGCCTACGATGCGGAACAACAAATTCGGCGCGGGCGCCTTCTGTGTGGAACAACAAATTCGATGTAGGCGCCTTCGGTGCGGAACAAAAAATTCGACGAAGATTTAGCGAGCGCGGGTGCCTTCGGCACGGACCAACAAATTTGGCGTAAAAAAACTCGGGCCCGCGTGCATGGCCCATTTAAGATCTTTCCCCGTGAAATCTTTGTTCCCCAAAAAATTATTAAAATTTAAAAGAACAACAAATTAGCGTAAAAATATTTAGCGGCACGGGCACCTTCGACGCGAAACAACAAATTCGGCACAGACACCTTCAACACGGAACAACAAATTCGGTGCAGGTGCCTTCGGCACGGAACAACAAATTCGTAAAGAACAACAAATTCTCTTAGAATAACAAATTCGACGCTGGCGCCTTCTGCGTGGAACAACAAATCAATGTAAAAAAATTTAGTGGGCGCCTTCGGCACGGAACAACAAATTTGGTGCAGGCATCTTCGACACGGAACAACAAATTTGGCACTGCATACCTTCGGTACAGAGCACCAAATTCGACGAGGACGTTTTCGGTGCGGAACAACAAATTAGCGTAGAACAACAAATTTGGCACAGAACAACAAATTAGCGTAAAAAACTCGTGCCGGCGTGCACGGTTCATTTAAGATTTTCTCCCATGAAATCTTTGTTCCCCAAAAAATTATTAAAATTTAAAAGAACAACAAATTAGCGTAAAAATATTTAGCGGCACGGGCGCTTTCGGCGCGGAACAACAAATTCAGCGTCGACACCTTCGGAACGAAGTAACAAATTTGACACGGACGCCTATGGCACGGAACAACAAATTCGCGTAGAACAACAAATTCGACGCAGGCGCCTTCGGCACGGAAAACAAATCAGCGTAAAAAAATTTAGAGCGCCTTCTGCGTGGAACAACAAATTAGCGTTAAAAACTCGTGCCCGCATGCATGGTTCATTTAAGATTTTCTCATGTGAAATCTTTGTTCTCTAAAAAATTATTAAAATTTAAAAGAACAACAAATTTGCATAAAAATATTTAGCGGCATGGACGCCTTCGACACGGAACAACAAATTCGACGCATACGCCTTCGACACCAAACAACAAATTCGACGTGTGTGCCTTTGGTGCGGAACAACAAATTCGCTTAGAACTACAAATTCGACGCAAGTGCCTTCGGCGCGAAACAACAAATCAACATAAAAAATTTTAACGAGCGCCTTCGGCGCGTATGTTTGACCAAATTTCAAAGCTGGACCAAATTTCAAAGCTCAAATTCATGGTTTCAAAGCTCTCTTCATTTAAAAGTTGGACCAACTTTCAAAGCTTGACCAACTTTCAACAAATGGATTCCCCCTCAAAACTTTCTTAAAATGTATCTCAACCTTCCATTCCACAGGATCAAATCCTAACCACCCTTTATCTTATCCTAGTCAGCCCTTGAATTCAAAAACAGTTGTCAAATGTAATATATATATATATATATATATATATATATATCTCTCTCTCTCTCTCTCTCTCTCTCTCTCTCTCTCTCTCTCTCTCTCTCTCTCTCTCCCCCTGATTCGGGTTCAATATTACATATTTAACCCCCCATTTAACCCTATTTTGTGTTCATGTGATGCTACATTGCTCTCTAATTCATACGTATTTTCTACACATTTATTTATTAGAGAAAACACATTATTTGAGCACAAAACAGCAATTAACGAAGTATTTCTGCACTTTTTATATTTTTCCTAGCTTGGTCTCGATCTCACGATTCCAACGACTATTTATTTGTATTTTTCTGAGATCTGTGCTAATTACTGTGTATTTTTGAATGCAGAATACAATTTAATTGGGGAAATACGCAAGAAAATACGAGAAATACGGAAGACAGCCTATCAGAGCGCGCCACGTGTCAACAATCCAGCGGTTCCCGCCAGATCGCACGACGGACAGGCGTTGATGCGAGGAATTATCTTGGCCGTTGGATTTCGATCCAACGGCCCGTATTCAAGAATGAACGCAGCGGGAGCGGGCGACTTATGGCCGTCCGATCACGATCCGATGGCAGAGATTTACAACGAGGCGGATTTGAGAGACGGCGACGTGGCGAAATTTCAATCGCCCGATCGCGATCGAATGGCTGAGAGAAACCCAGCGAACGGAGCGGCGAACGCAAATCAAAGGGACACGTGGCGTTATCCAGACCGTCCCGCTCCGATCGAACGGTGAAGAACAAATACAAATTTGAATCGAATTCGAATCGTTGGGCGATGACGCGGCTCAATCTGGGCCGCTCGATCTCGATCGGGTGGTCAACATTCATCCTCATCAGCGGATCGGGTTTCGCACGACTTTTGACGCACACGTGGCACGTCCACGTTCAATCCCGCCCGAGATCAACGGTTGATATTCACGCTGGTTGTGGGTTTGGGTTTTAATGAGTTTGGATGCGGGTTTTGACCCGATAAGCCCCCAAACCCGCAATGCCTATTATAAAAGGTATTCCTAGGGTTTTTGAGCGTATTCAAGCAGATTGGGGCGTATTTTGGGCGTATTGGAGGCTCTAGGAGCCGTATTCTCCCCCTGAAAAATTCTGTAAAATTCCAGAGGCTTGTTTTATTATTTTTAGAGAGTTTGAAGTCTTTTCAAGGAGAATTGGTGATATTTTCTTCAACTTAAACCCCGTATTTGATGCTTTTCTCTTGTATTTCGCTATAATCTTGATGTATTTGGCTATGGAACTTGTTTATTCTGATATTATGAGTAGCTAAAACTTAATTGTGCTTGGTATGGAGTAGTTAGGGGATATAATTTGTGTTTATTTGGTTGTATTCCATGTGCTAAATCGTTAAATCATCGTTAAAATTGTAATCTTTGTTCGTAAATCGACTTTTTCAGATTCCAAAAGAATTGATTTAGTTGATGATCGCCCCAAAAGGGTGAGTTTTGATCTCCCCAAAAGGGAGTTTCATATCGTAGTTTTGATCTCTCCAAAAGAGAGTTTCATATCGTATTATAATCTTAGCGACGATCTTTTTGAATATTGTGTTTGAACCCCCAAAAGGGCATCTTCCGATGAGTTGCTCCCAAAAGGAGAATTCATTGAGTTATATTGGGTATTTTCCGGTGAATTGCTCCCAAAAGGAGAATTCATTGCGTTGTACCTATCAACCAAATTAATACGAATCATTGATCCTAACGAACCCATATCATGTGCAAACTTTTTATAGGTATTTTCATACACGATTTTCTATGTTCACGAGTTCGCATCACCATCACCGTCACCATTGTTGAAGTGTTTTGTCTCTTTCCGATAGCTTTCTATTTGATTTGAATTGTGGTTGCAACAGATTTCTTCCCGTGGATTCGACATCTGGACTCCCAGATTTTACTACTTGTACGGACTCTTGCGCTTGAGAGAGAGCACCTTTTCGGTCCCACCCCCCCCCCCCCCCCCCCCGCTTTCTCAAAATGTATCTCAACCTTCCATTCCACATGATCAAATCCTCACCACCCTTTATCTTTTCCTAGTCAGCCCTTGAATTCAAAAACAGTTGTCAATTGTAATATTTTTTTTGAAAGGTAAATGAAAATCAATATTAATGAAATTTGTACATGCCTAAACAAGTGGAAACGAAAAAAAGGGAATATGAGCATATAGGGAGAGGATAGGGCACAGGCGCCGTCACTCTCCACGAAAAGCTCATTATTCCCAAAGGCCAAAATTAGCTGCTATACAACCATTTGTTTCCTAACCATTATCACGAAACTCCCAATTTGCCAGAGCTTCCTTCGCCTCATCATCGCCTATGTCAATGTCATGAAGAGCTATTCTCATATCTGCGGCCATTTCCTCGTAGAGCAGCGTTTTTATTTTCCTAGTGTTTTCAAATATTTCTTTGTTTCTCTCCCTCCATATGTGCCATACCATGGCCGCTAGGGCAGTTCTTGCTAGCAGGCTCAGAACTTTCTTACTTCCAAAATGGTTTAAGTAATATTCCCTGACCTCATTTAGTTGTGTAGATATATTTGTAGAAACCCCCAACTTAAGCAAGCTTCTCCTGAAGATATAGCTGGAGTACTCGCAATCAAAAAACAAATGAGTGACGGACTCCTCCTCATTACCACCTCAGAGCACACACTCCCCCGTTGTAATCAACCCCCAATTTAGGAGATTATCTTTCGTCAGAAGTTTTCCTTTAAAAGCACGCAGGAGAGCAATGGACATTTTTGGGACATTGTGGGCATACCATACTAGTTTGGAGAATGGAAAGGCTGTACCCTGATGGAGGCTCCCATTCCAGGCATCCCTAAAACAGAATTCTGCAGAAGGAGACCAGCGCCAACCGTCCATGCCATGACGAAGCTTAATCTGCTGAAGCCGGGGACACATCTGTCTGGTAGTTGGGTCGTCAATCCACTCGGTTCCAGTCCAATAATCGGTTACCAGCTTTTGGTCTGCTCCCGTCGGAATGGTATGCTCCAGCTTGAAGGCTTCGCCTGCTGTCCAATTGTCATGCCAAAACAATGTACTCTGCCCGTCGCAAACCTCCTTCCTAATTAGCCTCTGTGAGTTACTTCGGCACTGCAACATATGCTTCCAGGTCCCTGAATTTGTGTACTGTCCGGTAGCCACAGAACAATGAATGGGGTCGCCATACTTCTCCTTCATAAATTCGGCCCACAGGCCTGTGCTTCGAAGGTAGCGCCATGTTAGTTTAACCCCAGATGCCTTGTTGATATCCGATAATAGTCTTAAACCTACTCCTCCCTCTGATTTGGGGGCACACAAATCCTTCCACGACCAAATGCGGGATAAGCCACAAATAAATCTCCTGCAAGCAAATGAAATAGAGCGGACAATAGAAAGATGCATATGAAAGGCTTGCAACCAGAATGATACCATACCGTAGATTACAGATCTGACCAATTCAATTCACCCCGAGACTGACAAGGAGGAAGAGGCCCAACCCATAAGATTTTTTTTACATTTATCCACCAACCTACTGTACATAGGCGACTTTGGGTATTTAGATGATAGGGGGAGCCCCAAATAGGTAGTAATAGTTGTTGCCTGCTTTATACCCAGATAGTCTGCAAGTCTTGAAGGGTTTTTAACACCTTTGCTGAAGATGCCTGAACTTTTATCCCAATTTATTTGAAGACCAGTTTGCCTAGTAAAATCTTCTAGAAGAAGTTTAAGACCTGATAGAGAGTAGATGTTTGCTTTACAGAAGACAAGAAGATCGTCTGCAAATAAGAGATGGGAGATGGAGCCTGACCATCGCATGGGGTGAATGGAATGAGATGTGATTGCCTTGCCAACCATAAGTGAGAACACCTCCATCACAACAACGAAAAGGTAAGGTGAAAGAGGATCTCATTTCCGCAAACCTCTATTGCCCTCAAAGGATCCAACTGGGCTGCCATTTACCATAACTGAAAAAGTGGGGGGTCGAGATGCACTCCTTAATCCAATTGATGAAAGTGTGGTTGAATCCCAGTTGATGCAGCACATAATAGACGAATTTCCTATTAACACAGTCAAAAGACTTCCTCAGATCCAATTTAATGCACGCTCTGGCTCCCAGAGGGTTACTGAAATATCTGATTTGTTCATGGGCCAGAAGGGCACCGTCTGCTAACAGCCTGCCCTAAAGAAAAGCAGCCTGGTTAGGTGAAATGAGATCATGCACTACCACCCTAAGTCTGTTGCAAAGAACTTTGCTGATAAATTTGTATAGCACGTTATAGCATGCTATTGGCCTATATAGCCCAGCCTAGTAGCATTAGAGTTCTTAGGAACCAATGTTAAGAAGGTATGTTTTAAACTGCCGAAACAATTTCCCTGTTTTGAAGAAAGAGAGCACTGCCTTCATGACATCATCCCCCACCACACTCCAGTTTTGCTGGTAGAATTGCCCATTAAATCCATCCGGACCAGGAGCTTTGTATGTGTGTGTATATATATATTATAAAGTAAGGTCAGTCACTACCAAAGTAAAGAATATGCATTTTGTGTTTCACAAAGATTATGACCATATTATGATAACAAAGGACAATTAATGTATATATGATATACATGTGTCAAATTATTACAAAGAGTTAAGATCAACTTGACATAGAAAGGAATAAGTTACACTGTGTTGTAACACATGCATAAAATGTTCGAATAAATGGTTCAAAAAGTGTCATGATTTTTTATTCAATAAAACTATAAAACCAATTAACCTGGTGACTTGCGTCTTCGCTGGCCATTAGCCATGGCTATCGATGGCTTCCAGGAGCCCAACCAGTGGCCTTTATTATTTAAAGTCCATTGATATCTTGGCTGAAAATGTTGGTCAACAGTGATGGGTATTGGTGGCCACCAGTGTGTTGGGTATTTGCCAATTAGCCCACTTTTATTTTGATGATGATCACCTCATTTTGTAGTTGCTAATGACTCTCATTGTTAAATTCTCAAATTAACTTTTAATTATCTTGATGAGGAGGAAAACAATAGGTGATGGGATGATGGTGGTTGATGGTTCAAGTATTTGGAGCAATGGATTACATGAAGCTTGAAGATTTCAAGTGTATTTTTCATTTTAGTCTTCATGTAATCTTGATTTTATTTCTTAGTTTATATGTAGCCTTGAATATATGCACGCGCGCGCGTGCGCACACACACACATGCATCATTTCCATCATAGGGTTCCTTAGAAATCTCGTAGAACCCTTCCCATTTGGTCCTTTGCTCAAAACACACTTTAGTATGCATTTTGGAGCAGAAAGGACGGCTAGTGTATGGGCACCAGATGTCTGGTGTGCTAGCTCACTTGATCTACTGACACAGCCGTAGGTCAATCTCCTGATGGTCTATGACCAGGCATCTGAACAGTGGTCCAGATGCCTGGTACATGAGCTCAGGCGCATGTACAATATGAGCCAACTTCCTATGCTCTCTGTCTTTTTGGACAATCATTAGGCAGTTGTCTGAAGAAGGCTTACTAGACGTCTTAACAGTGGATCAGATGTCTAGTAAGTGTTCTTCAGAAGTCTGATGCTTGGAGATTGGACTTTCGTTCATCTGTCAATCTCATTCTGCCAACTGTCTGGAGTTGTGTTCACATGTGTTTGAGCTGTTGAACAGCCGCCTGGGAACCTTTCTCCATACATCTGGTTGCTCTTAAATTTTCCCATTTATAGCCATTGGGTGAGATTTTCAAGGAGCCCTTTTCTTGTCTTTAGTGCAGATTTGAGGGCTTATTTAAGCTCGGTTTGGAGGTAATTTTTGGCACCAATGCTCGTAGCAATTGAACTCATTTAGAGCCAAAAAACTAAGAGCATTTTCCTTCCCCTCTCTCTTTCTCTTTCTCTTTCATATTATGCATTGATATTGCATTAGAGAGGAAGACTTCCAAGTGTAACCAAGCTCCATCTCAAGCACTTTGGTTCATCACACTCATGCCTTCATCTTCACTATAGGTAAATCTATTCAAGGCATACGCGCGCGCGCGTGTGTGTGTGTGTGTGTAATTGTTGTTACAATTTTGTTTTAACCTAGCTGGTTGTGAGAGCAATTTGGTGGGTTACACCATTTGGATGGTTACTCCACCTTTAGGAGGGTTACTCCTTTGTACCATGTTAGGGTTTGTGCTCTTATGTGAGTTTTCGTGCCCCGGTTTGGGAGCATTATCTCTGTTAGATATTGTACTCGGTTAGAGTTTTCGTGCCCTGGTTAAAGAGCACTAGTGGAAATCCACATCTTGGGTTACAAGTGTGGTTCTAGAGTAGGATCGCCGGTTAGGGATCCAAATCAGGATACATCTTTTTGTTTGCATTTGCATTGGTGTATCTCTTTCTGTGATTTTGTTGCAATTAATTTTCAGCATTTGCTTAATTTGTTTAATTACCATTTTTTATTGCCAAAACATTATTTAACCCACCCCCTAGTGTGTTGCTAAGTGGACGTGGATCCTACACAGTGGTGGCCTAGCGACGATGGGTCTTGAAATTGGACCACCACTTTGGTAACAATGGGACATAGGTCTATGTTCACTGTGGGTTGGTGGCTTTCATTTATGTGGCTCCTTTAGTAACTTTATTTTTAATCCCATGTTAGATACATAGAGAAACTCAAGGATCCTTAAAGTTAAAAATAGACTTCTTTTGTTCCTTTCTAAAGGTATCTACAATTAAGAGAATTGAATAGCTTATAAGCTACAAGCTAAAATTATAATTCACTTCAATAAAATAAAATGATTTTTCTCCCTTTTGATTAATGGTAGTAATGTTTGGAAGAGCATTTGAGTTCAATTGTTGAGATCATGGATCGTGGAAAATTTATCATTAAGGGGACACTGCTATTGCATAGGCTATTGAAGATATCAAAAGTATTCTGCATTAAATTAGGATTATAGACGTTGCTTGAGCATTTCCATACATAGTTATGATTTTTATATGCTTTGATTAATATTATCTATAAATACATCTTGATGTCTTACATGGTTAGGAAATTTTTTATTTTTTACTACTTTAGCCATCATGATGAGATTACAATGCCTAGCCTTACGTATATATAATTTCAATCTATTTTCTTATAAAATTGATAATTTACTTTGAAAAGATAGAACATAAACGATGGCAAGTAATCATAATCTTACACATAAAATTGATTTTTAATTTCCTAGAAATATTATTTTAATAGGAAATTATGGAGATTTAGAATGCTCAAGCATCCATCGACGAAACTGTTAGAAAGATCAAGCATCCACTGACGGTCCGTCCAAGATAGTTTGGCAGTACGGAAGATTCACTGACAGACAATCCATCCGTCGGCGATACATTGTCGTGACTGACGGGAACCACAGTTAACGAAATTTTAAATGTTTTGTTAATTTTATGATTATGTTGAAATAACTTTCACTAACGGTATCCATCAGCATATGTTGTGATATTTTTGCAAAAGTTCACTAACGGCCCCTCATTAAAGCATACTGCGTTCATGCCAATTTCCCACTAAGCAGGTTACCATCACTGGCAGAAATTCTCCCGTCAGTGATTATAGGTTTCAATGACAGCTTGTCAGTGAACCCACCAAGTTATGTCATCGTGATCGAGGCCACTATACCTCCTTTCACAGACGGCCCGTCAGTGAAAGTTGACATATTTGACGGGCCTTTAATGAAAACTCCTAGATTTTTGTAAGAATGGCATCGGAATTGAGGACACCCATAGTCATTGATGGTACCATCAGTAATCCTTCTATTACTGATGGTACCATCAGTAATACCCCATATAATCCCTAAATTACTTTTTCATTCGAATGCTTTCTCACTTCACACATGTTCATCTTTCTTCTACTCACGTCTTCAACTACGGTCGATCGGCTTCGCTGTCACATGATCGTTGCTCATTCGGCTTCCCCTTTGCTCGGTACTAGCTTGTTCATCTTTCGATCATCATCGTTCTGCTTCTGATCAGCTTGTTTCCCTTGAAATCATTATGTTGTTGATGCATTGCATGTCTTAAAGACTGCTTAAAATGCCTCGGATCAAATAGTTATGCATTGCTTGTGTCAAATACGTCTATCTCAGTTTGACAAGATGGGTGTTCTAATTGCAATTGAAGTTTTGATTTTTGGTCACCAATACTGATATACACTACAATGACACCGATACTGATATACAATGCACTGGGATGACACGGCGTGACATGATGAGATTGAATCAAATTCTTGATAAAAATTGGAATCATCTTTTGTTATAATATGGGGTTATCTAAAAAAATTGTTTGAATGAAAGGTGATTGTTGGGAAAGATGCCAACTTTAGTGTTCTAAGGTGAATTTTAATTTAAAATCAGTCTATTTTTGTTCATTTTTCGGCATTATGGCTGAAGGATGTCCTCTGTGTGTGGTTTGTGTGTGGTCTATGTGTGTGTTTTTTGTTTTGTGTGTGTGTGTGTGTGTGTGCGTGTGTGTGTGTGTGGTCTGTGTGTTGGGTAAGAGTGTATGGGGTCTGTGTGTAGGTTCTGTGTGGGTGGTCTATGTGTGGGTGGTCTACGGGTGGGTGGTCTGATGGTGTGTGGTCTGTGTGGAGGTGGTCTGTGGGTGTGTGGTCTGCGGGTGTGTGGTCTGTGTGTGCTGGGTATATGTGAGGGCGGTATGTATGTGAGTTCTGTACGAGGGCGGTATGTGTGTATGGTCTGTGTGAGGGTGGTATGTATGTGTGGTCTGTTTTGAAGGTAATTTCAGACATATTAAAGATTTCTGGTCGGTTTTGGAGGTTAAAGTCCCATCCGAAAGTATATGTATTTGGATGTAGATATTTATATCCAAATCTGCTAACCCGATAGGCCAACCCAAAATTTTAAAGATGTGAAATTTTCAATTCTAGATATTAGCATCCAAATAGTTTTGAGAGCTGTACAATAGTTACAATGAAAATATCTTGTGCATTCTAGGTTTATGTTTCAACCTTAGAAACTGAAATTAACTTCAAAATATCAAGCAATTTGATATTGTGAACTTGCGACCATGCTGGTAATAAGAACATGGAGAATGCGAACACAATATTTTATGCTGGTGTTTAATGAAGTCATACAGGTAAGTATGTATGTATATACATGTGCGAATGCATGTGTGTGTGATTCAATAATAGAATTTAGTAAGTGGACATATTAATAAGCTTAAGACTTCACTAATTTAGTTCTTTTTAACATGTTTTATCTTATTTGTGAGTCTAAGAATTTTATCACGATTATGTAGTCTAAAAATATATTAAGCTTGTATCTTATGTTATTCGTTTGTGTGTAATTTCATTTCGTTACATTATCAGGGTCATCTGGAGAACTTTCATTTTGTCACATTATCAGGGTTATCCAGGATCCATCATTCTGTTTTGCTTAGTAATTAGTAGTTATCATGTGTGGATACATGGTACATGTTGATTGTGAAGTTTAAAATCGAGGTGTACATCCCTGATGTTCATGATAATGATGGCACGCATGGAAACTGTGGGTATATGGAAATATCTACTCTATTGATCAATTTGTAAGTAGCTATATACATGTAGTATTTGTAACGAGGATTTTTGTATTTGTGGTGTATAACTACATACAAATGGGAGTAATCAATAAACCTAGATTATTTAACTAAAAAATCAAATTTAGTTTTCCATGCATGCATCAAACTTAATTTACCATACATGTGGATCAAAATCAAACAAATTTGTCACAAATTGTCTCAATGCCTGCTACAGAGAAAACCTCAAGGTGTTTTTTGTACTTACATAGCAACATAGAACCATTTGGATACTTCAGTAGATATGAAATGCAAATTGACCTTCAGCAACTAAGGGCTGAGGTCACCACAATCAAGGATTTACTCATGCAAATATGTCCGATATGTGGAGTTGACGTTTCGACCCTATACCCCGACGTGGTATAACTTTTTAGTTATTCAATATATGTTTTACTTGTCTATTATAAGTTCAAGTTATATTTAACTTGTTTATTAATTTCAGCTTAATTAATATATTAATTATTTAATCATATGTAGGGCACAATCGCAGGTGCATCGTCATTTGTAGCGGGTGCATCAACATCTGCACCCGCTGCAGATGCATCAACATCTACATAACCCGCTGCAGCTACCCATGATGATCAAGCCTGTCACGCCACGTTCTCTGAAATACGTGGAAATACATACATTCATGGGTATTCGTAGAGAACAAAGAGAGACAAGGCCACGGCAGTATTTAGACCAAAGGCTTTAGCCCCTTGACTCTAAACACCAACAAGCGTAAATCGTGATTTAACCATTTAATTTTCCACCTGCCACTGCGATTGCTGGAATAGTACAGAAGGAAAAACTGCAAACGTGCTCCAACACAGATAATCCACAGATACCACACAGAGAGCACAAAATATTTACTTACATTAAGTTCTAAAGGATATAGATTCCATACACTAACTGTACAAGTACGAGAGAGAGGATAGCAGATGAACTCCTCAACCAATAAACAGAAAACAGAGAACTGTGTCCGCACACCCGATACAACTCACTCCCTAATCTACCCCTGGAACACCAGCTCCACAACATCGCCCTCCGAGGGCTCCATCTCCAGCTCGATACTCTGTATAGTCTCTTGAATATGGTCCAGCTCTGGACCTCACCCAGGGTGGGTGGAAAAGTGGTACCCGCCAGTGGAACACAAGCACTGATCAATTTTAACAGGGCCTCTTGTAAATCCACCTTTTCGGGAGTGAGAATATCATGTCATACATATCAATTACATCATGGTGTATCACGAGGATACCATATGCATCTCCAACTCTGCTAACTTCCCCATTACGAGAGTGCGAGTGAGATTCATACCCAGCCTAGTCTAGTCCTTATGCGTACATTTCACTTGGTTCTCCCCCAAACCCAGTGCCTAGAATCCTTACCTGCCTCGGGGTAGACCGAGTCTTCTAGGTGTTATTACACTCAATTTCTCACTCTTTAACATGTAATAAGGTCTGTCATTCTCAACATTCATGCGGTCTTATTTACCGCTACTTATGTCTTATTATTTCGTCGTTGTCATGATTTAATAACGATCATCACATAATAATTTTGTACATGAGCATCACGATACTTTATTTCTGCCATTAGTACATCAATGCCCTGATTAGGCTACTATCATTTTATCCAAATTTAATCAACATTAAATCAACATAACATGAAGCATAGAATAAGGTACATGAAACATAGCACATGGCCATTTACATGGAACTAACATGTTTTATTGATATTAACATGAACCAATCATTAAGCTTAACATGAATTAGTACATGTCTATTAATATTAACATAAATTAACATGAAACATAGACGTGATTTAACATTGAAACATAGAAACATATTAATGTTAGCAAATCAATATCAACATGGACTAACCTAGCCAAGGAATTTAACATAGAAAACATATGAAACTAATCATGCAAACATGGATCATGTAAACATAGGGAACAATTTGCATATAGATATATTAACATGAAGGCATGGTCATTAGCATTTCCATGTTAGTATGGACTCATTAATATGGAACTAATGTCAACATCAATATCAATATTAAGTGTAACATTAACATGGCAACCAAGATACAACTTTAAACAAGACTTGGCATGTTAACATATATTTCAAGGCATATTCACATTAGCATGGACTTAAGCATATTAGTAGACTAATTTTAACAAGAACTTTAGTGCATTTATATTGTATGAGTATACTAAACATTCTTAGCCTAACAGGTAACATGACATGGGAAAACATCTTCCTACAATTAATTTTGGGCTCAACCTAGCATGACACACTAATATAACTGTTGGATCCTGTGGATGACAAACAACACTAGAAGGGGGGAATGAATAGTGTTGTGCAAATGGTAAATCATTTTCGTTCGTTGGTTAGCACAATTATAAACCTTCTAATGGTGCCTAAACGCTTGGTTCTTAATCAACAAGTTAATCTTATAAGCAATGTTGATCAGAGAAACAGCATAGCAGGTAGTCGACTCCCTATGAATGAGTCGACTCCAAGAGAGTTTTGGGCAAAATTCTGTCTAAAAGATTATAAGATTACAAAACACATATCTTTACACAATTATTGATCTTTACTAAGAGAATATAAATAAAAGAATTAACTTTCAATAACATGAACAAATTACAATTTTTAGCAAGTAAAGAGTGTAAGAACAAGTATAAAAATCGCAGAAGAATGCAAACGCAAACACAGAGATTTTTATTTTGGTTCCCCACAACTTGGGTACGTCCAGTCCTCCACCAATCCGGTACGAGATTTTCCACTATTGCCTTAGCAATACAAGCACCTAACTTCACTCGTTAGGTTTCCCAAACACCTAGTCTTGACCAGAATTTTCAACCACCTAGACTTGTCTAGGATTTCCAACACCCTTTCAACAAAGGGAAAAATCACAAATAAGAACGATTTCCAACTCACCACAAAAAATTAGTGGAGTTTGGATTTACACCCTGAATTCTATAGCCAAAGTAAAATATAACATGTGTATTACGTGGCTAAAAGAATTCAAATCGATCTTTTAGATCACACAAAGATATAGAATGATTCTTTGTGATCTAGATCGTTTGTTTTCAAAAATCCTTTCAATAGATAAAAATGAAGAATACGGATTTTGAAAAACGATTTTAATAGCCAAGTAGAATATGATCTCAAAAAGATAATAGCTATGAAAACAATAAGGAGATCAGAAATTAAAACAAATTTTGGCTAAATAAATAATGAGAGCAGAATGAATAAGGAGATCAGAAATTAAAACAAATTTTGGCTAAAGAAATAATGAGAGCATAATGAATACGAGATCTGAGAATTTTAGCACAAGAGAGATTTTTGAATTTTATGATAATATATTATTCTTGTTAAAAGATCTCATAGAGTCCTCTATTTATAGTGATAAGAGAGGATTCAAACTTCAAATGAAGTTTGACTTTTGTCCCAAAAATTAAGGATAAAAGAGTAAAATCAGGAAGCCAAAACGTTTAAAATTTGCCAGCCGGTAGTCGACTCCCTAGGAGTGGTAGTCAACTCCCAGGGTGTTTCATTTGAAAATTGCTTCCAGCTGGTAGTCGACGCCTTCCTTTGGTCGACTCCCTCCTTTGGTAGTCGACTCCCAGAGCATTTTCTCTTGAAACTTTAGCTAGCAGAGAGTGTAGTCAATTACTGGGTGTAATAGAGATTGACTACTAGGATATGAAAAAACTAGCAATTGCTCTCAAGAGTTAAAAGTGATTTTAAACATTTGAAAACATTTATTTTTAAAATCATTTGTGTGTGTGCTAAATTTACTTTGGCTTTAACATTATCCTAAGAACTCACACACTACACTTAAGACAAGACCTTCGGGAAGCTGATCTGGTGAAAGCTTGCTTCTCCTGAATTTGAGTTCCTTCTTCATTTAGGCTTGAGCACGGACTTCATCTTGTGCTTGATGTAGAACTAGCAAATTCGTCTTTGTCTCGAGTGTGGTTGAGTTTCTTTGGAGTATGCGTAAAGTCACCGTTTGTCGTATAACCTGCACACTTGTTGTGTAGTTAGTACACGAACATTTTTTGGTGTGCTCATCATCAAAACCACTTAGGGGTGAGATTCGATTTCCCGTCACTCTCCCCCTTTTTGATGATGACACCCAAATGAAAAAAAAGTATATTGAATGAATATTGACATTAATGAATAACTTACTCCCTCTGCTTAGATGCAGTACTCCCCCTGCATCAAAGCCGGTTAGCAAAATGATATTCATTCATATTTTTGCATTTTATCCTTTTTCTTCCCCTTGTCATCAATCAAAAAATGACATAAAATGACAGATAAGATTCCACCAAGAATTAATCAAGCTATAAAGATAAAAGTTTGAGATGCTTTAAGATCATTTCTGCAAAACAGTGTTAGTTTAACATAGAATATCACATCATAAGCATAAGTCTATCAAACATAAGCATATCAAGCATAGGCATATCAAACTAAAAGCATGAGTAATTAGTTCAAAATATCACATCACAAAAAAAAGTTATTACAAACCAAAATAAACATTGTTTGTCAAAGAACCGTTGTTTTTAGAACCCAAATGGCTTAGTTTATGACGCTCCTCCATTCTTCTTCAATTCCTTAATCTTGCCAAGGATCATACCAAGTGTTACTTCCGTCATCTTGTTGCTCTTTACTACCAATTCCTTGAGATCGTCTACTTTCATGTTGAGGTCTTCAAAACCTCTCTCTTGAGAAATCTTCAGCTTTCCAATTTTCATCAAGAGCATATCTTGAAGTTCAACAATGTAAGTTGGCGGTTCTTCTTCTTCTTCTTTGCCATCATTGCCCTCTTCTTCATCTGTATCAGAAATGAGGGGTTCTTTACCTTTCTTCTTTGAGGATGATGATCCTCCTTCAGCAGCGAGCTTCTCTTCTGGAATGTTCTGATCAAGATCTTTATGAAGATTCATTCGACCAAGAGCATGAACATCAAAGATGCGAGCTGGTTACAAAATTTCGGTTTTGTTATCCAAATGTACATTATATCCAATAAACAGAATGGTGAGGTAATGACCGTGGGCTAGGGTAGATGAATGTCTATCAGAAGAAGCAGATGCAAGGATGGAGTCCATGATAACTTTGGCCCAATTTATACGGATGTTTCCTAGCATGGAGTAAATGCACTTAGCTTGCTTCTCAGATAACACAGAGTGGCTCCTAGATTTCTGAGTTATATTGTAAGACAATATATTTGCTAGGATTCTTCCTGGATAGCAAAACTCTGGCAGTTGACAATTGGGCTTTAGCTCCATAACTGTACATACCCAACCAGTGTGTCATAGGTGGCAATACAAAGAGGCTAGATAACTGTCCATAACTGTTCATGCATGAGTAGATGATATTGTGTGGCATTTTGTGTGTGCATGTGTGTGTGCGCACGCGCGTGCCAAATCAGTGTGTCTATATGTGTAGTAAGTGTGTCTGTGTCTGTGTGTTGTGTTTGTGTAGTCTGTATGTGTAGTCTGTGTGGGTGGATGGGGGAGGGTAGAGGAGGATGTGGATAGTCTGTATGTGTAGTCTGTGGGTGTGGGTGTGGGTGTGGGTGTGGGTGTGGGTGTGGGTGTGTGTAGGTTTTGGTGGTGTGGTTCATTATTAGTCCCGTTTGTTTTATTTGTTAAAAAAATTGTTTCTCAATATGCAAGGCAGTGTGATTTATTGCAACAAATTGATGGTGTTTCTATTTATTATTTCATGTTCACATTTTTGTGTGTGAGAGCAATGCTAGAGAGGTTGGTTGTTGATAAAATGCCAGCTTGGCTATCCAAAAATGGTTGAGTTGGTTGGGTCATCAAAAGCATAATGTTGTGATCCTTGTGAGTGTTTGTGGGCTATCATTAGTGCCCTTCCCTTTATGCAACTGGGCATATGATGTTTCTCAAATTTGTTTCTAATGTTGATAGGTGTTTGTGGGATCAATAATAAATAAAGGTGTTTGTGGTAGGAGCTATGAACTGGATGTATGAGAAGAAGGAAGTGTTGCCATCTTTGCATGTGGGTTTAGGAGTCCCCCACCCTTGTTACAAGTTGTTGTCATTGAGTTTTCTTATAGATGACATTCTCTTCTTAAGGGTTTAATGGTGAAGTTCTTCTCCTCTTCACCATATAGACAGCAAATTGATTGCACATCAGAATTTTGTGTGGTCTGTATGTGTGGTTTATGTATGTGACTGTGGCTATGTCTTTGTCTGTGGTAGTCTGATATGTGTATGATGTGTTTGAGTAGTCTGTATGTGTGGTATATGTGGGTGTGGGTGTGTGTGGGCAATTTGTGTGTGTAGTCACTGTGTGTGTGTTTGTTTGTGTCTGTGTAGTTTGTGTGTGTCTGTGTCTATGGTAGTATGATGTGTGTGTGTCACTTATTTCGTTACAATATTGTGTTTCTGTTTTTGTGTGTGTGTCTCTGTAAAGGCGATGATGATTATAACTGTCTAGACATTTTACATCTTAATTTAGACAAACATGGTGTGGTGATATTGGATGGCCTACAAACACAGACTACACATAAAAACTGCTCATTCTTGATTGTAGTTTATTTTACCCTTCATAATTTTCTGACATTCTTGTTTTCTATACATTCTATACTATTATTGTATCCCTCCCATTTTAAATTTTCCAGTGAAAGGTATTCTATACTTGGTCTATCGAACACACACATACACAGACACACAAACTACATACACAGAGACTCAAACACACACACGCACACGCACACGCACGCACGCACGCACACACGGGCATGCACACACACACACACACACACACACACACACACACACACACACACACACACACACACACACACACAGAGAGAGAGAGAGAGAGAGAGAGAGAGAGACTACACATACATATTACACACACACACACACACACACACACACACACACAGAGAATACAAATACAAATACTACACATACAGACTACCCACACATACAGACTACCTACACCGTCACACACACAGACTACACATACAGACTACACACAGACATAGACACAACACACACACCAGACTATACACCGACACAGACACACAAACTACACAGAGACACAGACAGACACACAAATTACAAACAGAAACAGATTGGTAGGCAACCATCTTACAGGCATTTTTTGTTAAGTGATTATGATGGACAGATCTGAGCCTCACTCTTTAGTTGGGTTTTCTTTTGTATAAAATGAATTTTTACTTTTAAATAATTTTACTGTATTTTGAAATTTAATTTTTTTAATTTTCAATTTCACTAACAGTACCATTAGTATACAAATGTTTATTTTTTTAAATGTCTGTAGGTGGGTGGGTGGGGAAGGGTGTGGGTAGTCTGTATCAGTAGTATATAGGTGTAGGTAGTCTGTATGTGTAGACTAGATTTGTAGTCTGTGTATGGGTGTGGGGTAGTCTTTATGTGTAGTCTGTGTGCTATGTCTATATGATGTGTTTGTGTAGTCTGTGTGTTTGGTCTGTATGAGGTGGGTGAGTGGAAGAGGGCATATGGGCGGTCTGTATAAGTAGTCTGTGAGTGTGGGTGGGTAGGGGAGAGTGTAGGTAGTCTGTTTGTGTAGTCTGTGGGTATGGGTGTATGGGTAGTCTGTATGTGTATAATTGTTTGTAGTCTGTGTGTGTGGGTATTCTGTGTGTGTGGTCTGGGTGGGTCTGGGTGGGTGTGGATAGTCTGGATAAGTAGTCAGTGTGTGTGACTGTACTTTTTATTACAATATTCTGTTTCTGTTTTTGTTTGTATTTCTCTGTAGTAGTCTATGAGTGTGGGTGTGTGGGTAGTCTGTATATGTAAACTGTGTTTGAAGTCTTTGTGTGAGTGTGTGAGTAGTCTGTATGTGTAGTTTGTGTGTCTATGGCTGTGTAGTCTTATGTGTGCTTGTGTGTGATGTGTTTGGGTAGTTTGTATGTGTGGTCTGTGTGTGTGGAAGGGTGTGGATAGTCTGTATGTGAGGGTGTGGGTAGTCTATATGTGTGGTCTGTGTATGTGTATTCTGTGTCGGTGTCTGTGTGTGTGTAGTTTGTTTGTCTGTGTTTGTGTAGTCTGATGTATGTGGCTGTGTTTGTGTGGTCTGTATGTGTGGTATGTATGGGTGTGGTTAGTCTGTATGTGTAGTCAGTGTGTATGACTGTACTTTTATTAAAATATTGTATTTCTGTTTTTTTGTCTCAGTAGAGGCGACGATGATGATGATCTTCCAAGACATTTTAGATCTTATTTTTGTCAAACATGGTGTTGTGATGTTGGATGGCCTGCAAACATAGACTACCCACATCCTCCCACACACAGTCTACACACAGACATAGACACATCACACGCACATCAGTATACACAGATAGAGCACACAAACATCAGTGCACACAGACGCAGACACACACATCATACTATACACAGACACATACACACAAACTTCAGACACACACACACACACACACACACACACACACACACACACACACACACACACACACACCATACTACACACCATACTACACACAAACACAGACACACAAACTTCAGACACACATAGAAAACAGACACATATGGGCAGGTAACCATCTTGCAGCCATTTTTGTCAACTGATTATAATGGGCAGATTTGAGCCGCATTCTTTCGTTGGCTTTTCTTTTGTAAAAATGAATTTTTACATTTAAATAATTTTCGTTTGTTATGAATCATCATCTGGGGGAGGAACCCCAGCTCTTTATTTATAGCTGGAGGAGGAGCATACATAGATAAGATACAAAAGATACGGTCTTATCTATAAGATAAGACCCAATCCTAACCAACTCATCAACATATTCATTCACAACACTCCCCCGTATCCAGTCATAGGTGTCACGCCCCGCTTCCCAAAAACACGGAGGCGAAGCGTGACGAAGGCCCGCTTAGGCCGGGGCAAGAGCCCAGACCCAATAAGCGTCTGTAGTTTTCCATAGCGAAGGTACAGGTCCCTGCAAGTTAGTACGAAATAACAAAAGTACAGAAAGAAACATTTCATTTTATTCCAAAATTTATCATCAAGTACTGAGAGTCTCTAGAAAATGCCGTAAACGGCTACAACTGCTGAAAGGGAAACTAACGGTGCAAGCACCCAACCTAAACAAGGAAGCAACAGGTGCTACCCACCCAATCTAAACTGGAACAGAAATCCGGATCAGCAACACGAGGCCTCTAACTCTGGTCCTCCTCCGGGTCGTACTCCGGATCAACGTCCTCCGGCTCTGGATCAGCTGGCAAGTCCGCCGCGTACTCGTACTCTGGCTCCACACCTGACGTACAGCACCAAAAGAAGGAAACTGTACGTCAGGCAAAGTCTACATAAACTGTCAGACTCTACTGCAAGTGTATCAACTTTTAACAATGATTTACTGGTTGTTTTAACATGCTGGGGTTATAACTGAGAAACGAAAAGTAGCGTAGCAGGAAAAGTAAACGTAGCAACAGTAGACGTAGCGTGTGCTACCGACTACGGGACTAACCTACAGGTGTCAGGACAAGACGGGACGTGACGGACAGGACAAGACAAGACGGGACAGGACAAGACACGAAAGGGTTCACGCCTTACGGTTTGAGGGGGATCAGACCCTCTTGCCGTGCGCACGCTCAACCCAACCCCAACCCAGGAACTCAGGACAAGATTCACAGGGATCATTTCCGCTAGGGAAACATCCGAAACGCCCGAAGGCTTTTTGGTCACAGGGATCACTTCCGCGGAGGGAAGCATCCGAAACGCCCGCAGGCTTTTTGTATAACAGTCACGGGGATCACTCTCGCATGGAGAGCATCCGAAACGCCCGCAGGCTTTTTGTATCACGGGGATCACTTCCGCTAGGGAAGCATCCGAAACGCCCGAAGGCTTTTTGTATCACGGGGATCACTTCCGCTAGGGAAGCATCCGAAACGCCCGAAGGCTTTTTGTGTGACAGGACACGACATGACAAGTGTAGGGAAAGTTATTCTAGGGTGTCCACACGCACGCACACACAAGATAGTCCTATGTTGTCAGCAGTTCATTGTTGTCAGGCTCAGACTTCGTCGTCAAGTCTGAGCCGTCACGGGTCGTCCCGGACGCTATCATTTCACGTCCGGTTCTCATCACACACAAACTAACAGTTCTACAAACTAGAACTAAAGCACAGTCAAATCGCAAGTGGGTACACTTGCCTGAAACAGCGGGTGCGTCGTCTGTCCGGGGCGTCTCGTCCGGTTGTCGCGTCCGCGGTAGTCCGTCTGAAAAGAGATCACGGCGACGGCGTCAAGTCGCGATTTTCGTCAAATCCTATTTAAGTTCATTTCTAGGTTGAACGTGGCTACCCTAACCGTCACGAGTCAAGTTGTCCGATCAGCCTATCCGACGATTCTACCCTATGTGCACAGTCAAAAAGTCCAACGTCGGTCTACGGTTATACATCGATTTAAGAGAGCAGAAACTAAATTTAGTGAGTTAAGTTGCCAGTTTTAGTTAGGTTCTCAGTTTTGCTACTGTGGGGGTTTTGCTACGAGATAGGGGAACCAACCTGTCCGGAGTCTGGGGTAGAGCGGACGTAGTGTCTGAACGGCGACTGATCTGACTGGCATGGCTACGGATCGTCTCCTAGCGGTGTCTCGGCTACAGGCAGCGTAGCCAGACACGTTTCGGGCAGCGGACGGGACGCGTGAACAGCGAGCAGTGCGTCGGGTAGGCGTACTACGGCTTCCGGAGAACTTGCAACGGCAACCGAGATAAACGGTTCGTCGTACCCAACGCCTACGACGTCGGGAGTCGTATGAAGAGTTCGGGATGACGATGGATAGTCCCAGAAGGTGAAGGAGACTGTCGGAGGGCTCCAACAGCGAGGAGAGGCGACGAGATCTCGGCGGCGCGACGGTACGACGCCCAACACGCAAAACAGCGAGTATACTCGCTGTTTCAGAGAGTATCACGGCCTGGGGTCGCTGCCAACAGCGAGAGGGGGCAGAGGGGGGTTCACGGCGGTGGGGAGGAGGCACCGGCGGCGGCGGCGGCGGCGGCAGCGGCCGTCACGGGCTGCTGCGGCTTGCTGTGCGGTTTCCAGCGCTTCGCGGCGGCTTCCGGCGGCGAGGGGCGGCGCAAGCGAGAGTGAGGAGTCGGGGGCGGTTGCTGGAGGTCGTCGGCGGCGATCAGGCCCTCTGGCGGCGGCTAGGTTGCTGAGGAGAGGGTGTTAGCGTGGGAGTTGGGTCTCCTAGGGCCGGCGCTTGGAGGAATTGTTGCGGCTGTGAAGTTTTTAGAGAAAAACCTAGGTTATTAAATAGGATGGGGCCCACGTGACTAAGGAGGGGTGCTACACGTGATGGGCTGCCACTTAACTAGGTTTAGGGTTTAACTAGGGTTTAATAGGATTAATTTGTTAGGGGTATACTCGTAATTAACCGGCTTTATTAGTGCACAAGGGTCAAACGGTGCCCAAAAATTATAAGAAAAATATCGGGGCGACCGGGGCGACGAGAGCAAGAAGTCGGAAGAGACGGATTACAATTTCGATGACGAGAAACGAAATTAAAAATAAAAACACCTCAAGTCAAAAGTGCGATACGCGACGTCTCCTCGGAAAAGGTCAAATCGTGGGAGAACGGCCCGTGAATTGACGTTGCAAGTCAACACGACAAATGTTGTACTCTCAGAGAGAGTCACAACGACATATCACACGATAGAGTTTGGAAACAAACAAATTCTAAAATAAATACGTGCACGGTCAAGCACACGTGCACGAAGAACTTACGATCAGAAACCGACCGTTACATCCTCCCCAACTCAGAAATGATTCCGTCCTCGGAATCAACATCAAACATCACTCGGGAAAAGATGCGGAAAGCGCTCCCTCATATCATCCTCACGCTCCCAGGTGGACTCTCCAGGTGATCCGTGACGCCACATCACTCTCACCAGGTCGACTACCTTATTCCTCAACTGCTTCTGTCGACGGTCCAAAATCTGCACGGGCTGCTGGTCATATGTCTGATCCGGGCGAACTGTAATCTCTGAGAAGTCTACAGTGTGCGATGGATCACTGACGTACTGACGTAACTGAGATACGTGGAATACGTCATGAACACCCTCCAAAGATGGTGGCAGAGCAAGGCGGTAGGCCACTGCTCCCACACGCTCTAGCACATCAAACGGCCCAATATACCTCGGGCTCAGCTTTCCCTTCTTCCCGAAACGAATGACTCCGCGGTTCGGAGAAATCTTCAGGAAGACGTGATCACCAGGCTGAAACTCCAAAGGTCTCCTCTTGGCATCTGCCCAATGCTTGAAGCGATCCTGTGCAACTCTAAGCTTCTCCCTGATGTCCCTCACGACATCCACAGCTTCCACTATCATCTCTGGACCCAACAGCTCCCGATCACCGATGTCATCCCAGCTCAGTGGCGAACGACATTTCCTTCCATATAGGGCAGCAAACGGCGCCATGCCAATGCTCGCCTGGTAGCTGTTGTTATATGAAAACTCCACCAAGTGAAGATGGTCCTCCCATGAACCCTTCAAATCGAGCGTACAAGCTCGCAGCATATCCTCCAGGATCTGAATAGTCCTCTCGGACTGGCCATCAGTCTGCGGGTGGTATGCCGTGCTGAAGCTCAGACTTGTACCCAAATTCTCCTGCAGACTTCTCCAGAACTGAGATGTGAACCTCGTGTCTCGGTCAGACACAATGCTCACAGGGACTCCATGTAAGCGTACAATCTCCTGCACGTACACGGTCTACATCACGACCATCTCAAAGGAGAAATCAAAGTGGAAATAGAAGTAGAAGCGAAATTTTACCTCCAGATATTTCCTCGCCAAAGCTTCCGTAGACTGGCCCACTCGGAAAGGGATAAAATGCGCAGACTTGGTCAACCGATCCACGATCACCCAAACTGCGTCGTTCTGCCTCGGGGTCCGAGGTAAACCAGTCACGAAGTCCATCGTAATATGTTGCCACTTCCACTCCGGAATGGGAAGCGGTTGTAGCAACCCAGCAGTACGATGGTGCTCCGCCTTCACCTGCTGGCATATCAGACACTTGGCAACGCTCCGTGCCACACTCCTCTTCATGCCAATCCACCAGTAATTCAGACGGAGGTCCTTATATATCTTGGTGCCTCTAGGATGTATAGAATATGGCGAGCTATGAGCCTCGCTCAACAGCTCCTCGCGAACATCACCTGCCGGTACGCAGAGTCTACTGCCGTACCGCAGTGAACCATCCTCATGAATCACGAACTCCGTCTGTAGGCCAGCTTCAACCTGCCTCCTGATCCTCTGCAGCTTCAGATTTCCCGCCTGTGCTGCCTTGATCCGATCCACGATCGTGGACTGAATCTGCAGATTCATGAATGAACGAACTACACCAGGTAGGACAACCTCCAAATCCATTTCCCTCAGCTCCTGCTGAATCCTCCAGTCGGCTGTATGCATCATCGCGGCGGGGAGTCTACTCAAGGCATCAGGCACAACGTTCACCTTCCCCGGATGATACTGCAAGTCAATCTCGTAGTCAACCATGAGCTCTAACCATCGCCTCTGACGCATGTTGAGCTCCTTCTGCGTAAAGATGTACTTCAAGCTCTTGTGATCGGTGAAAATCTTCACACTCTCACCTAGCAAGAAGTGCCTCCAAATCTTCAGTGCGAAAATCACCGCTGCCAACTCCAGATCGTGCGTCGGGTAATTCTCCTCATGAGTCCTCAACTGACGAGAAGCGTACGCGACCACGTGGCCATGCTGATGCAAGACGCATCCTAGGCCCTTCCCTGATGCATCACAATAAACTTCGAAGCCTCCGCTTCGATCTGGTACTGCCAACACCGGTGCCGTGGTCAATCTCGCCTTCAAGATACTGAAGGCCCCCTCACAAGCATCTGACCAGAGAAAATCCACATCCTTCCTTGTCAGTTTTGTCATCGGCTCCGCAATCTTCGAGAAATCCTTGATGAATCGCCGATAATAGCCTGCTAATCCCAGAAAACTCCTGATGTCTGATGCTGACTGCGGAGTCGGCCAATCTCTGACTGCTCTGACCTTCTCCGGATCCACAGATATGCCATCACCGGACACCACGTGTCCCAGGAATGCGACTCTGTCCAGCCAGAACTCGCACTTGCTATACTTGGCATAAAGCTTATGTTTCCTCAGCGTCTCCAGCACTGTCCTCAGATGACAGCTGTGCTCCTCCTCAGACTTCGAATAAATAAGGATGTCATCAATGAAGATGACAACAAACTTGTCCAGGAAGTCATAGAATATTAAATTCATTAAATTCATGAACACAGCCGGCGCATTGGTCACGCCAAACGGCATGACCACGAACTCATAATGTCCGTATTTTGTCCGGAAAGCCGTCTTCTGAACATCGTCCTTCTTTACCTTCAACTGGTGGTATCCACTCCTCAAGTCCAACTTCGAGAAGACTCTCGAACCTCCAAGCTGGTCAAAGATATCGTCGATGCGCGGCAGCGGATACTTATTCTTCACGGTGACAGCATTCAATCCTCGATAGTCCACGCACATCCTGCGGGACCCATCCTTCTTCTTCACGAGTAGAACTGGTGCGCCCCATGGCGACACACTAGGGTGGATGAAACCCTTCTGTAATAACTCATCCAACTGCTTCCGCAGCTCCTCGAGCTCGGCGGGAGCCATCCGGTACGGCGCCTTCGATATCGGTTGCGCTCCCGGCATAAGATCAATACCAAACTCTAAAGCTCTGTCGGGTGGCAAACCCGAGATATCCTCCGGGAAGACGTCGTCGAAGTCTCTGACGACTGCTGGTCGCTCGATCTCCATCTCCATCTGCATGGCTGTCACAATCGGCACCATCGGCGTGGCCCGATACTTGATGGGTCCAAGCGACTCATCCCTGCTGTGGAACTCGAACTCTGGATGGCCTGGAATCCGGAACACCACCCTCTTGCTGCGACAATCGATCGAGGCGTGGAAATCTCCCAACCAATCGATGCCAAGAACGACATCGAAGTGTGGCAGGTCGTGGACAATGAAATCTGCAAAAAGCTCGTGTCCACTAACCACCAAAGGAATCGATCTACACCCCAAGTTTACTGTCACCACTCCGTTCCCTGTGGTGATGTCCCAACACTTGGGAAGTGTATGGGTGGGAATGGAGTGTCTTGTCACGAATCTCCGGGATAAGATGCACATGGATGCACCGGAGTCGAACAAGGCCAGGGCCGGGTGAGAAGACACTAGAATGGTGCCTAAGATATTAAGAGGGAACTACGGTCAAACCAAGCTATTCTAACAAACAAGTCAGGCAAACAAGACTAACAATTTAAAGCTAAACTATGAAATGAAAGGCTAGAATTAAGGAGTTACCTGCAATGACCCCATCCAGCTCCTCAGTCTCAGCAGTAGTCATGGTATACGCCGGCCTCTGGGGCTGCGCTGCTCTCTGAAACACCTGCCTCTGTGGCGGTAAAGGTGGTCCACGAACGACAGGTCCTCTCTGAACTGGAGCGGGCGCTCTCATCTGCAGCGGGGCTGGCGCTCCAACTACAGCATGACGGGCTCTCGGACAGTCCTTCGCAGCATGCGAAGCATCTCCGCAAACTAGGCACAGTCCCATCCTCTTCCGACAATCCTTCTGAACGTTTCCCAGCTTCCCACAGTAATGGCACGGTCCCTTGCTCTGACTCTGAATGGGTGCTCCAGGCCTCTTAAATGGTACTGTCTGAACTGGCCTCATCGCCGGCCTAGCAGGTGGCCGGTACTGCTCCATAGGACGCTTCCCCTTATCAGCTGGAGGGTCAGGTAGGAGTGAAATAAGCTCATAATTCTTCGCTGCATCCAGCACCTCCCTCATAGTCGTGAAACTCGCCGAAGACATAGAAGCCTGAATCTTCGGACGCAGTCCCTGACGGAAGCGATCAGCTCGCTTCTCCTCCTTCTTCACCATATGCGGAGCAAAGCGACTCAGCATCTCAAACTCCGCCTCATACTCCTCGACGGTCATGTTCTCTTGTTTCAGATTTATAAACTTGCTCAGCAGCTCCCTCCTAGTAGTCTTGGTGAAGTACTTCGTCCTGAACATAGACCTGAAGGTCTTCCAATCCACTGGCTTCACCAGACGCCTCTCCTCAAGACGCCACCAGTTCCTCGCATTCTCCGTCAGCTGCATCTTCGCTATCTCCACTCGGGTATCGTCTGGAATCTTCGCAGCAACTAATTTCTCCTCCGTGCTCTGGATCCACTCGTCAGCAGCTAGTGGTCCCTCCTTCCCCGAAATGTCTTCGGCTGGAGCTCGTTGAACTGCTTCACTCCTGGAGCAGCTCGAGGGGCAGGTGGAGGTGGCGGTGGTGCAACTGGAGCAGCCTGGACAGCACGCTGGGACTGCTGAACCAACTGATGCTGCACCTCCAGCATCTCTCTCATCACACCCAGAACCTGACGGAGGTCTCCGCCCTGGTCTTCCTGAATCCCATCTCCAGAGCTCCCCGATCGGGTAACACGTCGTCCTGCCATCCTATTGACAAAAAGACACGGTTTAGACTCATACAATTTCTGGATGATAATAATGAAATGAAATTTAATACTTCAATTATTTCGTACTCGAAGAAGAGGGGACCTGCATGGGCCACCACTAAAACCTGTCACGCCCCGCTTCCCAAAAACACGGAGGCGAAGCGTGACGAAGGCCCGCTTAGGCCGGGGCAAGAGCCCAGACCCAATAAGCGTCTGTAGTTTTCCATAGCGAAGGTACAGGTCCCTGCAAGTTAGTACGAAATAACAAAAGTACAGAAAGAAACATTTCATTTTATTCCAAAATTTATCATCAAGTACTGAGAGTCTCTAGAAAATGTCGTAAACGGCTACAACTGCTGAAAGGGAAACTAACGGTGCAAGAACCCAACCTAAACAAGGAAGCAACAGGTGCTACCCACCCAATCTAAACTGGAACAGAAATCTGGATCAGCAACACGAGGCCTCTAACTCTGGTCCTCCTCCGGGTCGTACTCCGGATCAACGTCCTCCGGCTCTGGATCAGCTGGCAAGTCCGCCGCGTACTCGTACTCTGGCTCCACACCTGACGTACAGCACCAAAAGAAGGAAACTGTACGTCAGGCAAAGTCTACACAAACTGTCAGACTCTACTGCAAGTGTATCAACTTTTAACAATGATTTACTGGTTGTTTTAACATGCTGGGGTTATAACTGAGAAACGAAAAGTAGCGTAGCAGGAAAAGTAAACGTAGCAACAGTAGACGTAGCGTGTGCTACCGACTACGGGACTAACCTACAGGTGTCAGGACAAGACGGGACGTGACGGACAGGACAAGACAAGACGGGACAGGACAAGACACGAAAGGGTTCACGCCTTACGGTTCGAGGGGGATCAGACCCTCTTGCCGTGCGCACGCTCAACCCAACCCCAACCCAGGAACTCAGGACAAGATTCACAGGGATCATTTCCGCTAGGGAAACATCCGAAACGCCCGAAGGCTTTTTGGTCACAGGGATCACTTCCGCGGAGGGAAGCATCCGAAACGCCCGCAGGCTTTTTGTATAACAGTCACGGGGATCACTCTCGCATGGAGAGCATCCGAAACGCCCGCAGGCTTTTTGTATCACGGGGATCACTTCCGCTAGGGAAGCATCCGAAACGCCCGAAGGCTTTTTGTATCACGGGGATCACTTCCGCTAGGGAAGCATCCGAAACGCCCGAAGGCTTTTTGTGTGACAGGACACGACATGACAAGTGTAGGGAAAGTTATTCTAGGGTGTCCACACGCACGCACACACAAGATAGTCCTATGTTGTCAGCAGTTCATTGTTGTCAGGCTCAGACTTCGTCGTCAAGTCTGAGCCGTCACGGGTCGTCCCGGACGCTATCATTTCACGTCCGGTTCTCATCACACACAAACTAACAGTTCTACAAACTAGAACTAAAGCACAGTCAAATCGCAAGTGGGTACACTTGCCTGAAACAGCGGGTGCGTCGTCTGTCCGGGGCGTCTCGTCCGGTTGTCGCGTCCGCGGTAGTCCGTCTGAAAAGAGATCACGGCGACGGCGTCAAGTCGCGATTTTCGTCAAATCCTATTTAAGTTCATTTCTAGGTTGAACGTGGCTACCCTAACCGTCACGAGTCAAGTTGTCCGATCAGCCTATCCGACGATTCTACCCTATGTGCACAGTCAAAAAGTCCAACGTCGGTCTACAGTTATACATCGATTTAAGAGAGCAGAAACTAAATTTAGTGAGTTAAGTTGCCAGTTTTAGTTAGGTTCTCAGTTTTGCTACTGTGGGGGTTTTGCTACGAGATAGGGGAACCAACCTGTCCGGAGTCTGGGGTAGAGCGGACGTAGTGTCTGAACGGCGACCGATCTGACTGGCACGGCTACGGATCGTCTCCTAGCGGTGTCTCGGCTACAGGCAGCGTAGCCAGACACGTTTCGGGCAGCGGACGGGACGCGTGAACAGCGAGCAGTGCGTCGGGTAGGCGTACTACGGCTTCCGGAGAACTTGCAACGGCAACCGAGATAAACGGTTCGTCGTACCCAACGCCTACGACGTCGGGAGTCGTATGAAGAGTTTGGGATGACGATGGATAGTCCCAGAAGGTGAAGGAGACTGTCGGAGGGCTCCAACAGCGAGGAGAGGCGACGAGATCTCGGCGGCGCGACGGTACGACGCCCAACACGCAAAACAGCGAGTATACTCGCTGTTTCAGAGAGTATCACGGCCTGGGGTCGCTGCCAACAGCGAGAGGGGGCAGAGGGGGGTTCACGGCGGTGGGGAGGAGGCACCGGCGGCGGCAGCGGCGGCGGCGGCGGCCGTCACGGGCTGCTGCGGCTTGCTGTGCGGTTTCCAGCGCTTCGCGGTGGCTTCCGGCGGCGAGGGGCGGCGCAAGCGAGAGTGAGGAGTCGGGGGCGGTTGCTGGAGGTCGTCGGCGGCGATCAGGCCCTCCGGCGGCGGCTAGGTTGCTGAGGAGAGGGTGTTAGCGTGGGAGTTGGGTTTCCTAGGGCCGGCGCTTGGAGGAATTGTTGCGGCTGTGAAGTTTTTAGAGAAAAACCTAGGTTATTAAATAGGATGGGGCCCACGTGACTAAGGAGGGGTGCTACACGTGATGGGCTGCCACTTAACTAGGTTTAGGGTTTAACTAGGGTTTAATAGGATTAATTTGTTAGGGGTATACTCGTAATTAACCGGCTTTATTAGTGCACAAGGGTCAAACGGTGCCCAAAAATTATAAGAAAAATACCGGGGCGACCGGGGCGACGAGAGCAAGAAGTCGGAAGAGACGGATTACAATTTCGATGACGAGAAACGAAATTAAAAATAAAAACACCTCAAGTCAAAAGTGCGATACGCGACGTCTCCTCGGAAAAGGTCAAATCGTGGGCGAACGGCCCGTGAATTGACGTTGCAAGTCAACACGACAAATGTTGTACTCTCAGAGAGAGTCACAACGACATATCACACGATAGAGTTTGGAAACAAACAAATTCTAAAATAAATACGTGCACGGTCAAGCACGCGTGCACGAAGAACTTACGATCGGAAACCGACCGTTACAATAGTTGTGGACTCTGCTCATGAATACTTCAGGATTCTGAGTGTAGTAGGGGTCTCACATGGGGTGGATACTTCAGGATCCTGAGTTGATGAGGTTTGCCTCGTTAAAACCTTTAGTTATAGAAAATCCTGTGGGAAAAACCATAGTTAAGGAAAAAGAATACAAACACTCTCTAACTCCCCATGATCTGTATAAGCACTCATGCTTTCAGATCTCTTAGGCGCATCTCATCATTCCTATTTACAACATTCCGAAAATATACACAAATTACAAATATCACCACCATTAAGCAGCTGCTGAATCCAAAAACTCTGGAGATGTGTGCTTAGTTTCATCACCTCTGATGTGGTCTCCTCAAAGTTGGGTGAGCTGGTCTTCAGACAGAGGACCGAGAGAGAGAGGAGGGGGAGGAAGAAAGGGAGAGGCAGAGGAGGAGACAGAGAGGGAGAGGAGAGAGGAGAAGAGGGAGAGAAAGAGAGAAAGAGAAGGAGAGAGAGGAAGAGAGGAGAGAGGGAGCAGAGGAAAGAGAGGAAAGAAGAGAGAGAGAGAAGAAGAGGAGCAAGCAGCAGGGGAGGCAGGGGAGCAGGGGAGGAGAGGAGGGAGGAGGAGAGAGGGAGGAAGACAGAACAGAAAGAAGGGGGAGAGAGGCAGAGGAGGAGAGAGAGAGGAGAGAAGAGAGGGTCAGAAGCAGGAGCAGAAAGAGCAAGAGAGAGGAGAAGCAGCAGATAGGGAGGAGGAGAAGGAGAAGAGGAGGAGAGCAGCAAGAGAGAAAGAGAGAAGAGGAGGGGGAGAGAGAGAGAGCAGGGAGAAGAAGAGGAGAGAAGAAGGGGAGAAGGAGAGAGCAGAGAGGAGAAGGGGAAAGAGGAGAGAGAGAGAGGAGGGAAAGAAGGCAGGGGAGGAGAGAGAGGAAAGGGAGAGAGGGAGCAGAAGGCAAGAGAGAGAGGAGAGCAGAGAGAAGAGGGGAGACAGAAGCAAGAGGAAGGGAGGAAAGCAGGAGGGCAGAAGGAGAAGAGACAGAAAGAGACAAGAGGGAGGAGAGAGAGGGGAGAGGCAGAGAAAGGAAGAGAGGAAGAAGGAGAGAGGAGGGACAAAGGAGGGAGAGAGAAAAGACAGAAAAAGAGCAGAGAGGAGGAGAGACAGAAGAGAGAGAGAGAGAGCAGGGAGCAAAGAGCAGGAGAGAGAAGAGAGAGGCAGAGAAGAGGGAAAAGAGAAGGAGGAGCAAGAAGGGAGAGAGGGAGAGGAAAAGAGAGAGAGAGGAGAGAAGAGAGAGACAGAGAGGGGAAGGAGAGAGAGAAAAGAGCGGAGAAAGAGCCAGAGAGAGTAGACATCAGGGGGAGAGTGAGGATATCAGACTATGTGGCCAACTCCACAATACCCGCCTCTATCCCAGTCGTCACTGGGATGTAATGTACCACCAGGCGCCCTCAAATACACCATTGGTATGTTTCTGGAATGGTGAGGATGTCGGAATGATAGGACAATGTTGCCTTCATAATTTGCTTTGCAGATCTGCAGTAGATGGTCGTCCCACTGTGGGTACGCAGTCTGTAATTTCTCAGTATAGGGATCGGTCATGTAACCTGCATTTGCATAAACTTGGAGGATGATACTTTATAATGTAAGCCCAAATCTTTCGACCCTTGGAGGAAGCGCAGAAGATACTTAACTCCGGTCTAATTGCCCTTTTAGGTGCCTAACTATCTCTGGCTAATGAGATAATTACAATTGCTATATCGAGACGCATGCAGTTAGCCAGAAGTGCCTGATTGCACTCAAATAAGGGACTTCAAGACCAATTATATCCTCCCTCTCTTCCCGCGAACAGAAGGGGTTTTTTTGTATATCCATAGAGTGTGCTACCATAGGTGTAATTTGGATGACAATGGTCCTTGTAATTTCTTCAACGCACTCAGAGCGTATGGATTTTAATGTAACAGGATTCTATAAATCTTTGAGCCATGACTTAATTTATTTTTTCCTATGTCTTTCATTTCATGTTTAATAGTCAGGCATGAACAGATATTTTGGTTTTCTCTTCAGGAGATCCGATGAGATTTAAGTTGTTTACAACTATGATCTCAAATCATGTCCTTTGCTCAGATGCAAAGACAACACTTAGTATGAATCATTGCTTTGTCAATTGATTCTCTTGGTTGTACATTATTTATTATTATTCTTCAATAGAATAGACGTTCCGAAGACTATTCAGGCATTTAAGGAAATGTGGACTTTATCTTTACCAAGATATCCATAAAGATATGCCGTCATAACATCCAATAGTAGCATATCCGAAATTTCCTTTGCCAAATCGTAAGGTATTCGCATTTTATAACTTAGGGAATCTGATGCATCATTTATGAGTCATGCTCATTTTAATTTGTTCATTCCCTAGTTTTAGCGAAAATATCCTTGGGCTATAGGTTGTACCTTATAGCATACGATTGTGTATTTATTTTTCTTCTGTGTGCAATACTTATTTTACCTGCAGGTTTGACACCTTTTGGTGTCTGGACTTCAGGTTCGAACATTTCACGTTTCATATGTGAGTCCAGCTCATCTTTTATTGTCGCGCTCCATATTTGGCCAATCTCTATGTTTGCATTTTAGCAACGGAGTATGGAACGATATTTTATAAATATCATCATTTTTGCTATGTATATGGAAATATGATACGTGAATACATTGTCGACAATTATGGTCTATCTGTCCAACACCTCCCTAATACGTACAACATTTACTTTCATTTCGGTTTTTCCCGGCATTTCCTCTGCAGTGGATTCCAGGAAGGGATGTGGGTGTGGACATGAGCTCATTGTCAAGTGGTAGTATTGCCTCAAGGTCTCCAGGAGTTTTTTCTTCTTATTTCTTTTGTTTTACTTTCTTGGATTTTTGTCCTTGGAGCCAGTGGTCTGCCTCTTTTCTGTTGATGAACAGCCACTTCTGCTGCTGGTGGATTGCATCCATTCTCGGGGATGTCAATCCTAGCTGGAGTATTTACAGCAGTGATGTGTGATCTAACAATCTTCTAGTTGTCAGTAAATGAGTCCAGTACCTGGTGAACAGTGTTCTGTATGTGGAGGATCTTCAGAATCTCATCTTCACATTGTTTTGTTACCGGACCATAGTGGGTCAAACGTTTTGTATCCCACGTTATAATTTGATTCGCGCCAGATTTTCCAGTAACTAGGCCCGTTTTGGGGAAACTCGTCTCATAAAAATCACAGTCTTCAAGATGTGCCTTAAATGCATCCCCCGTTTGGGGTTCTAGGTATCTAATAATTGAGGGTGAGTCAAAACACTACATAGATACTGATGCACCCGAAACTAACACCTAAAAGCCACCTGGCAGTGTCACTAATGTCAGGCGCTGAATGGTTCCCAAGTATCGGTTCCGGGCTCACGAACGCAAGCGGACGGTGTCAAGTTATAGTATAAAAGATATCGATCCCACAGGAAAAGTAGCGGTGTATTGATCTCAGGTTATTTCTAAGTCTCAGAAAGAATTAGCTGTCGGTTTGAATGAATTGTTGTTTGGTGATGTTTGATCAATATAAAGAAACTAGGGCATTAGGACTCGCCGCTAGGACAATCGAAGGTCGATGCTAGGATGGAACTTCTACGTTGCATTGGTTTTATTGGGGATTGTAGCTTCAAGGAAGTGAACTCATGCATCTAGGCTACATGAATCTAACATACCATATTCACCCCGCTCGCGCAATAGATGCATACGGTATGTGCATTAAGGGTCTACAATAATCTCCCCACTCTCGTGGTTCGAATGCTCTCAACTCGTACCACTCTCGTGGGTTAGAGCTTCGAGGTATTTTGGTGGCTCTTATTGACGCAATGGCGGTAGCCGTCAATTAGTGGTATAGTTCGTCGGTGGATCCCATCAAGGCACGAGCCAGGCATGGTCACGAGTCTCTATTGAATCCACCAACTCCCTAATTAAATCCATAGGATACTCTTTAAGCTAATCGATTCCACCGACCGTTGGCACGATCTCAGTACGAGTTCTCCTAGGGATTTTGCTAGGTCATCCAAAATACTCCCAATTTATTGTCCAATGCAACCTAAAAATCCTAACTTCACATCTTTTTCCTAAGATCCTAGGGCTAATCCATTAGCCCTAGATAGAATTACTCACACATGGTGGAGAAAGCAAAGAAAGATTGGATTTTTAGTATGGAATTCATCTTTAAAATAAAAAACATATAAATGATTAGAGTACGTAAGCCAGAAAACGCAATAAAAATCAAGTCTTTGCTCAATAATCAAAACCTAGATCCAAATCTCAAGCTTACACTAAAAACTCTTGATAAAACGCTTGATGTCTAAAATATTAAAGGAAAATAGTTTTTATACAAAGGGTAGGGACCCTACAGATAAATCTCAGAAATCTGGAATGTTGGGCCCATATGTTGCTTGGGCGCGTCGACTACTCGACCGAGTAGGTGGCTGCTCGGTCGAGTCACTTTGTTGGCCGGTTCTGCTTGATTGCTTCTTATGCGGGCTACTCGGTCGAGTAGCCCCCTAATTGGTCGAGTAGTAAGGGTGTCAACTTGGGTCAAGTCGCCTAGCTGCTCGGTCGAGTCACCTGGTGTCCGTTTCCTGCTGTATCTGCATGTTAGCTCGGCCGAGTAGCTGTAAGCTACTCGGCCCGAGTCACCTGGAAAACTGAGTGGCTGATGGATTTTTCTGGATTTCTCTCGCTCGCTTCTCCTCCTCTCCTTTGATCTTCTTCTAAACTGTGATAAACTCACATGGAGCCTTGCTAAAGGCGTCCTGGACGCACTGGATGTGTCCATGTCCTGAATCAGCTCCAATTCGCTCCAAAATCCCTGAAAATCCACAATTTATGCAAAAACTAGAATATGTCTTTAGGAGCACATTAATAAATAAAAATATGGATTTCGGAGGCGAATATGATATGAAATGAGATGAAATGATGCGGTAAAAACATGGAAAATATGGACATATCAGTTACCTAGGCAACATTGAGGACCCATTTTTGTCATCTGTGGTGGTGCAATGGGGATTTAAACACCGAAGATTCTCAAGTGAGAAATGTTCGGTGACATTACATATGCAAGTTGCATTGGAGAGAGACTCTGACCTCCAGAGGGTCTTATTTTCATTAACGATGCAACATGCAAAATTGCATGTCCTCATGCATCTACCGGCAACTGGGATTTCATTGACAATGGACATGCAATCCATTGGAGTCTTCTTATCAGTGACTCTGCCAACCGTTTTGGGTATGAACATGCGGCACTGGATGTTCATTTTCTATTCTCGTTGCTTGGCATTACTCTTGAAATGACCGGAAGGTAAATTCCCCAGCATCATCCAGACATATTTTCATTATTTGGTTGTCTAGAAAATGCGCCCGCAACTTTATTATTTGTGTCAGTAGCTTTGAAAAATCTAGGTTGTGGGTCGATAGTAGACACACATACGAATATTCTGAGAATGCATTTATCAATACCATAAAGTACCGATATAGCCCACTATGGGGTGGAATTGTCCACATCTATCTCCTTATTTTCGTTTGAGGAAGCGTGGAGATTCTCTGTCAACTTTTAGCAGAGATGGCCTTGTAATTTGTTTTCCCTTATATCAAGGGATGCGAGGGAATTCTCCCTTCTGAACAATCTTCTGGCTCTTCAAGTCATACCCATAGGATTGAGATAAGATGCAGTGCTCATCACTGATCCAGGGTGGCCAAGTCTATCTTGCCAAAGTAAAAACTTGGCTAATGTCGGGTACTTCAGGTGCTCCGTTAAATTTGCTTCCTCTCTCCAAATCTTTGTATGGTAGAGGCTTGAAGAAAAGCTCTTAAAACGTTCCAGTATGGATTTTTCTCCTTTTTCTTGAGACATTACATACAATAATTCTTTTCTTTTACATTTGAGGTTTACAAATGGAATCTGTTTAAACGGATGTCCTTGAAACTTAGAAAGTTTCTATTGGAATTCGGAGAGAATAGTGCATCCTTTATTTTTATTTCTGTGTCATTTGGGAGCAACAGTGTTGTGTTTTCAGAACATTCAATATGGCCTTGATATTGGGCTTTGTATTGAAGGATCGTATATGTTTATTTATTGTCTACTAAGCAGTTATGAGAGTAGTTAATCTATTGAACGATGAATCATCACATTTACATTTCAGAAAACAAATTTCATTCAAGACAAATTTATTAATTCAAATCGCTCTCATAACATAAATTGTTCTGAAACAAATAGAAAGATAAATGGCTAATCTAGCAGGTTATCGCTTTCGAAGTCGTCAGCTGTGAACTTGACTGGAGCATTTGTGATCACTGATGTGTCATTATAATCTACATTTTATCTATATGATTACACATCAAAATAGTTGCTCATTTACATATTTCATACGATTTTACGCTATTAGTTGGAACAATATGACTTTTGGAGCGTTTATGTCCATTTCAGAGATTTTGGAGCGATTCGAGACCCATTTTGGATACGGACACATCCGGCATGCCTCTGAGCCCGTTGGCGAAGCTCTACAGGAGTTTGCTGAGTTTTGGAAGCCTACGGGAGTAGTAGAAGAGATTTACAGGAGTAGAGGAGGAGCTGGGAGCTGCTGCAGATGTTTTCCCAGGCGACTCGACTGAGCAGAGCAGCTGCTCGGTTGAGCTAATGCATGAAGAAGAATGAAGAAGAATGAAAGCGGATACGTACGCTGCGCGACCGAGCATTATGGTGACTCGGTCGAGCAGCTCCCAATTCTGAAGCTTAATCAACATCCGACTCGAGCCGAGCAGGTCTTATGGCCACCAAGTCAGTTGGCTGCTCGACCGAGCACGCTTGACTCGGGCCGAGCTGACAGAGCAGCATATTTTAGAGAAGCGCGACTCCCTGACGTACTCGAACGAGCAGGAGGGCTGCTCGACTGAGCAGCGTGACTACTCGACCGAGCAGGCCTCACTCGGCCCGAGCAAACAGAGCACGGTTTTGGATGACGTATCATACTTTCTGATGACTCAACCGAGCAGCTTTGTGCTCGACCGAGTCGTCATGGGCCCAGGCGTAAGTTGCGTCCAGATCACGACTTTTGGCGAGGGTTTTTGGGGATATATTCTGGGAGCAACCGTCACTAAAGGGGGAGATATTTTTTAGGGACTTCTAGATAGATTTTTAGGAAGAATTTTAAGAGGAGTTTTTTAGATCTATTTGAGGGTTTTTTGGCGACGATCTTTTGGGGAGTTAGGCTATGCCCTAGGCCCCTCCTTTGTATCAAGATAAGTACTTTTGCCCTTTTTAATTCTATTATTGTTTTCTTTGTGATTTCTTATTGTTTATCCCTTTTTGATGCATGCAATGAAATCTTTGTGCGTTCTATTATCTATTGCTATTGCTATGCTTGAGTAGTCTTTTCTAAGGCTAAGGGATTAGCCCATGGATCTTAGGATTTAGATGCAAAGTTGGGATTTTTATGGTGTGTTGGATATAAATGGGGTTGTATTTTGGTTGATCTAGCAAAATCCCCAGGAGAACTCGTACTGAGATCGTGCCCACGGTTGGTGGAATCGATTAGCTTAAGGAGTATCCTACAGATTTAATTAGGGAGTTAGTGGATTCAACCAAGGCTCGTGACCATGCCCGGCTCGTGCCTTGAGGGGATCCACCAACGAACTATATCACTACATTGACGGCTACCGCCATTGCGTCAGTGAGAGACCATCCCCATAAACCAAATGCAACGTAAGAGTCCTAACCTAGTGTCGACGTCCGACGGTCCTAGCGGCGAGTCCTAAAGACCTAATCTTTTATATTTTATTTATTTCTTTCTTTGTGTGGAATCTCCTATTTGCGACGTTGAGTGACACAACCTTCGCATCCATCACTATTACGACCCTCCATACTCCACATCCACCAATAAACCCGCAATTCTAACTCAACCTAGGAGTAGATAGGTAGTATAGCACTGCTTCCCCGTGTTCGATACCCGCTTGCCACTATACCGTGCGCTTGCGGTAAACGACATCGTTTCGGAGTTAGTTACAGGCCGATCAATCACTGCGTTTGTTTCAGCTTTCTTTTTCTTGTTTTCTTTATACAGTTCATGAAGATGCTGCGGAGTTCGGCACACTCTAGACCAGTGGCCTTTCATGCCAAAACTATGACACTAGTCTTCCCATTCCCTCTTTGGGTGGGGGTGCATCATTTCTATTGTTGTCATTTCTATGCCAAGTGAACTTCCGCCTGCCTTCATTTCTTTGCTGTTGGACTTGGCCTCTGGCCTTTTGTTTCGTCCCCCTTTCTGTGGTCTTTCTTTTCTTTTGTTGTCTCTCTTCTTTTTGGAAAAAGAAGAAGCATTATGAGCTTCTGGTAGGGGGCAGTGCCATAGGGGCGCATGTTGTGCGTGGCGAGGAGAAGCTCTCTATTTTGTTCAGCAATGAGTAAACATGACAGCAGCTCAGAATACTTGGCGAATTTGCATTCATGGTATTGCTGCATTAGTATCGCATCGTTTTCATGAAAAGACGTGTATGTCTTTTTCCAGCATGCGATCTTCTGAGACTTTTTCACCACACAACTTCAGGCGTGAGGTGATGCTAAAAAAAGCTGAGTTGTACTCAGCTATGGACTTAAAGTCTTGCAGTCTCAGGTTCTCCCACTCATATTGTGCCCTTGGTAGTATAACATCTTTCTGATGTTTATATCTATCCTCAAGGGCAGTCCACAGCTCAAGTGGATCTTCGACCATAATGTATTCAGCCTTTCGGGTCTTGTCCACATGGCGATGAATATAGATAATGACTTGCGCCTTTTCTATATCGCTTACATTTTTATCTTTAGTCACAACAAAAATGAGGGACTTTGCCCGCAAGTGAAATTTCACATCGAGCTGCCAGTTTAGATAATTTCTTACTGATGCATCCAGCACTTCGAAATCGACACTTGCAATTTTGGCCACTTTATCTAGCAGAGAACAAATTTGCATGAATTAATAATTTATACATTAAACATTTTCAAGCGGAGGCAATTTTTAAATGAAGAGCTAATTGCGTGGATTGGCCAGTCCCACATAAGTAAAATATTCCAAAGTCCAATTACATTCCATATTACACAAATGAAAGCGAAAAAAAGAAATTACAACTTTGGAACCACCTGGGTCCCATATAAAATCTTCAGCTTCAAGTGTGGCCTCCGTCTCCATGGAACGTAGTCGTCGGTCTTGGACATTATATAATTTCCTTACTACAATTTCTCTCAAAAGGAAAAGAAAAGAACATGAAAAATAAAATGTGGGACTTAAACAGCCGATCCAAAACCTCAATTAGCCATCCATGCAAAAATTTGTGCTCATCATACATTTTCATCAGAAATTTTCAGCAGACATTTTCATCACAGGCATCACAGGCATCATATTCACATGAGGACAAACAATTTAAATACTTAATAATTATTGGACCACTGGGTAACGTCATACACCATTAGGTTAAGTGACTAACGGCAGAGCGGTCGCCGAATCTTCCTAATTATTAAGTTAATATTGCACAACAGAATATCAGTTTATCCACATAATAAGCCATTTAAAAGTAATACAGAGCATATAATTTTGATCCTAAAAGGCATCATATAATGCAAAAAGTCTTGCATGATGGGATTATTCAAAAAGATTTGAAAAGAGCCTAAAAATTTACATGTTCTTCATGAAAAGGAAGAAGTTTTCCTTTTTTTATTTACCCCCAACAACCCCCCAAAATTCGCCAATTGCCCCATAATGTCCCATTTTAGTCCCCTGTTTTATCATACTTTTTTATGTAATTTTTAGGACCCCATAAGCCTTTTTAGTCTTATTTTAGCCCCTTCCCCCTATTATTTCTTTTCCGTTTTTTTCAGAAAATTTCGTCATGCTGGCCTGAAGCCCGCAGTGTGGCTGCGAGCTTCAGGCACACGCCAGTTTAATTTATCTATTTTTTAGTGCGGGCCTAAGGCCCGCGCGCACATTTTTTTGAGTGGGATTACGCCCCACTAATTCTGCAAGGGAAAGGAGGGCGGCAGCGGCTAGGGTTTGTCGCCGCCGCCCCTGTTAACGTGGCAGTAGCCCCCCGTCAGGAGGCGGGGGGGACGGCAGCCCCCTGCGCTCGCCGTGAGCGGGGGGTGTGGAAACAGTGTCCCCCGGTGAGTGGGGGGGTGGGAAACAACAGCCACCCATGCTCACCGTGAGCAGGGGTGGGGAAACAGCAGGCCCCCTCGCTCGTCGTGAGCGAAGGGTGGTGGGGGAACGACCGCCCCGCCGTTTAGGCGGGGGGCGATCGGGGCGGCGCCCCCCCTCTTGCTGCGAGCGTAAGGGGGTTGGGACGGCTGCCGCCGCCAAGGGCGGTGGGGAACGGCGGCTTAAACACCGAGGGTGGGGGATCTAAATCCGCCTTCGGGGTAGTAGATCAACGGCAAGGCCATGGGGATAAAAAAATTAATTTTATTTTATTTATCAGAAAGAACATGATAAAAATATAATTTTTAGACGAAAAAATCGTCGATCTAGGCGATTAGCCATATTTCCACTCCGATCTTGCGAGATCTTTGGAGAAAACAATCATGCGCATAAGAAAAATTAAATTTTTAGCGCGAATACCTCTAGATCTGTCCTCCAGATCTAACGACGGTTGATCGAAGCATATACGTGGATGACGATGCCCGTTTATGGTAGATGACGCCGCGTGCTTGTATCTCTCGCATTTCCTTCGCTTTCGCAACGATCAGTATTTATGTGGAAAATTTTTATTTAGAGACTCGTGCTGGTAACATGTTATAAATCATCATCTAGGGGAGGAACTCCCAGCACTTTATTTATAGCAGGATGAGGAGCATATAGAGATAAGATACAATAGATACGGTCTTATCTATAAGATAAGACCCAATCCTAACCAACTCATCAACATATCCAGTCACAACATCGTTGCTTTTCTTTTATAAAAATGAATTTTTACATTTAAATAATATTGCTGTATTTTGAATTTAAATTTTATTTTTTTAATTTTTAAATTCACTGACGGTACTGTCAGTAAACGAAAATTTAATTTTTAAAATATTAAATTATAACTAATGAGCCATCAGGAAAATTTAACATATAGCTGATGACTCCGTCAGCTATACTTTGGGCTTCGGTTGAAGCTTCAGCGTTATATATTAATTTTTTAAAAAATTAATTATTTAGGACAGTTCCCTCAGCAAATGTGTGCCTTTTTCCTGACGGTTCCGTCAGCTTAAAATATATATTTTTTAAAAAAATTATTGTTACTTACGTTTCCGTTAGTAAAGGTATTTCTTTTTCCTGACGGCGTCGTCAGTGATGATTCTAACGTTGTTGACGGTTCCATCAACATTGCTTAAAATTTTCCTGACGGCCTTGAATGCCGTCAGAAACTATTACCGACGGCCGCCGACAGCAATGGTTTTACTTACCACACCAGGCTGATGGATCGGCTGACAGAATCTTGCCATCAGTGAAAGTTTCCATTGACGGCAATTTGGCCTTTACTGATAGGGATGAGAATGAGCCGGGCCGGGCCGGGCCAAATAGATGCCCAATTGAAATGGGCGGGCTTTCGGGTCGGCTCAAAGCCCAAATGGGCTTTTTAAGAATGCCCAAATTGGTTTAAAGAGGGCTTTGGGCCTGCCCATTGGGCTTTGGGCCTGCCCATTGGGCTTAAAGAGATCACCGGCGTATAACACAAGATTGCCCGGATTATTTGTACCTCGGTCGTCCTGATGCTCGAAATCAATGTTGACGTCATCGGAGAAGACGAAAGAGGATTCTGATGCTCGACCGCATAGGGGAAAAGCCCGTCTTCACCGAGCGATAAAATTTTCAACTGAGTATCACCGTTGGTATTATTTTGGGTATTTGAGACGGGCTTTGGTTAATGCCCAATTCTCGACCCGAAAGATCAAATACACTTAGCATCCAGATTTGGGCGGACCCAATACACTTTCAAACCAGCATCGTTGTCATCGAAAAACAGGCTGGAACCTTTTAGCCTCAAGAGTTAGAAGCTCAACATGCATTCTCACATATTAAGATACTCACATAGTTTTATTTATTTATGTCATTTAAAAAAATCCATAAAATTCTTGAATTTGGAATGAATAAAACGAAAATATGTCCTGATCATCAACGAAAAAAAGCAGACGGTAAAGTATTACAAGCCAATTGAGCTAGGAACCCCACACAGGCAAAAACACAAACATCTGAAGTGCAAAAAGTAACAACCCTTCCATCAAATTAACCATTGCTGGCGTCGTTAGCACCGATTTCATGTCCATCAATCTCAGCACGCTCCATGCTAGATCGAACATCTAAATCCCTACATTTCTTTTCTTATAAGACCCTAGGTTTTTATTCTCCTCCCCACAATTCTCAGCCGCCCCCTAGCATCACCCTCCCCTCGCAAGCAACACAAACCCTCGCGCCCAGACGCCGTTCTCGCCTCTCACATCTCCCGGGCGCCTTCAACTTGCCGCTCGCCGGGCTCCCCGGCCTTCCTCCGCCCTACGCCTCCCTCAGCAACCGCCTAAGCCCTCGAAGCTCCACCGGAACACCCCGCCTTTCTCCTGCACCTCCCCTCTCCCTCCTCTTCTCACGGCGACGGGACCCACCGATGACGCCGTCACCCCCAGGACGCCACCCGCTGGAAACTCGTCCCAACGCCGTCGTCTTCCTCTCCGGCGTCCACCTCGCCCCATCCTTCCCCCGGCATCCGACAGTTCCCTCCATCTCCGGCATCCGATTCTTGTTGGGGAGTTGAGGAGCGTGATTTTGAGGTGGAGATGAGATGGATGAGAGAGATGATGAATTGGGAATTACTGAATGAAGAAGAAGATGATGACATCAAGGAGAACGAAGAGGAGAGAGAATGAAGATTATTCCTTGGATCATCGTCGTCGATGGCGAATATGCTGCCTTTTTTCCATCTCTCTTTCTCGCAGGCGATCGTTGTTGTCATCGTCGATCGTCGTCGTCGATGGCGAATGGTAATCGTAGGCGAGACGGCGAGTCGCGAGTAAGGGCTGCATTTGATTTTCGCTAGGGAAAAAAAGCCCAATCGGGCTTTTTTCGGTGGCCCGATCGGGCCTTGGGTACAGAAGTGGTGGGTGAGGTTTTGACCCACAATTTATTTGGGTATTTATTTTTGGGTTCGGGCTGGCCCGATGCCCATTGGGTTTGAGTATTAAACAGGGCTTTTCGGGCTAGCCCTATTGGGCATCGGGCCAGCACGTACCCATTCTCATCCCTATTTACTGACGTCAAAAGCCGCCTGTACAGGCCTTTTTTCCTGTAGTGGGGTGAAGCAATGCCAAAGAGGGAAGCTCTTTCTTCACTCAATGATGGAGTAAGTCATAAATCACACATTTCCCACTAAATCATGTAATTAGCAACCTATAGATAGACCCTTAGAACAAGAAGAGAGATCAAAAGCAAAGAAGCAATTGCTATCTCCTGAATTTTTGTTTCTCGGCGGGGGAGGAAGCACCATATTTATGAACTTTGCAAGTCTCAAACTTGACCCCTCCACAAATAAATCAAAGATCACCGTAAGATCTAAATAATGCGGCCCGCAAAGGTACAACTATGTAGCTTACGCTCCACATGCAATTTGGCCTAGTGTTAGGCAATACCACCCTAGCCATGTGGCTAGGATTTCAAGGCGGGTTAGGGTCGGATCTTGGTTTGGATCCAAGTTCGACCCAAATGCCACCAAGTATTATCATTAGGGTTTTTTTAAATCGCAAATATGAATACAAAAATTGTTGTCCATATCACTTGGAAATGAATTTTGTCTCTTCAACTACTACTTTAAATATAAAGAGATCCATACAAATAAAGTATAGGCTTAGTGATGTGAGTACTCCATACATTTGACGAGCAAAATTGCATGTATGATACTATGTTCATAATCAGGCTTGTAAATAATACGGTTTCATTGAATCAAGTACGTCATAAAAATCGATGGATTTGATATGAGTAAGATTTGTATAATCAAAATGTTTGCATATATATGGGGGCAAGTATCAGTGAGCTAGCCGGCCCATGCATATAGTAAGATATAAAATAAAATAAAAAGAAAGTGGGTATGATATAAATGGCAAGGACAAGTAATTAGGTCGAACATGTAAGGGGAGATTCTACTTAAACAAAAGAAGTATCATCAGCCATTAATTATATTAAAGAGAAGGTGAAGTTGGTTTAGATTATAGTACATTTGTTGGACCTTTTCTTTTTGTCTTTTTGGTGGGATGCATTTGTAGTGCTTTGGGTCAACTATGCTTATGAAAGTTAGGCAATTAAATAGGCCGATCTGCCATGTGGGAACACACTGTAGTCGTGTGAGGTTCCTAGTGGATCATATTTTATCTCACAACCAGAAATAACTTGTGCAGTACACGACGCAAAAAAAAAAAAATCACATGCGAACAGGATACGGTGCACACACGTAATCGAAAGGAGTAAGAAGTGTGGTTGTATGTGTCGGTATCGTCGGTGATAAAAAGGGAAAATCTCAATGGCAAGCACGTAAATAAGGGGGTCAACTGGGAAATGTCGATGGCGACCTTGTAAATAAATGGGGCATAATGGGTAATGTTTGGAGGGGGTTTCTGTGACATTGCCATATATGGCAAAGTCACATCAAAATATCTCTTTTGTGTAATAAACTAGAAATTGCCTGTGCCCGGACGGCATGGAGGCAGTCGTTGCCCGTGCACAAATGCAAAGAGAAGTGAGGGGCCAAAGCGAAAAAAGCGTGTGTATGTGTGTATGAGGAGCGTCTGGGGGCAGAAGGAGGAAAAGCATGGACCGAAGCACACAAAAAAAAGCCCCACCCTAAACGAACTCCCCAAAAACCCATCCGAGATGAGGTGGAGCATCACTAGCTAATCGTCTGTCTCAGTCACCTTGTGACTGGGACTCACCTTGTGACTGTGATTGTTGGAAATAGTAGGCTCTCAAAAGCCATGTTTCGTTCCCACTATTTCTTTTAGTCCCACATAGCTTGGGCAATTTGTCTTGGAGGAGTTTATTAGGGGAGTTGTAGAGGCTTGGGGTGTGTCCCAAGGGGTAGGAAAATTTTGTGAAAGGGAGAGGATCTACATGGTCATAGGTCCACCATGCGCGTGCCGCCGCCGCCCGGCCGCCGTCGGCCGGCCGGCTGTGACATGATGTGCATGTGTCGCCTGCCGTGTCGTGTCACGCGTGCCTTCCTTTTTCGGACGACGTGCCTTTTCTTTTTTGAATCTAGCCCCTTAAATTGCCTCAACGTTCCTATTTTAGTTGCCCTTAATTGCTCAACCGTTCCAATTCTGATTACTGCATTTTATTGCAGCTATTAATTCCAACCGGCTACCTTTTTAATTTCTGATTTAATTACAGCCTAATTAAATCTGTCCGTTGGAATTCTGAAACCTCCTTTTCAAAATCCTATAAATATCTGTTAGCATTTCTTCTTCAGAGATATACGAAAACAATTCTGTTCTTCCACAGATCGACTCTTCCTCTGCTATATTTCCTGGGTGCCCGAGCTGTGCAAACTCTAAGTCTCTGGCCACGAGTGGACGCATCCAGGGGCTGCTGTGTTAACCTTGGGGAGCAACTGGCAACAGCGATTACCACCGAGGTCATGCCGTAATTGCTTTCAAGGCAGTAGTCTTCCCATGCCACAGCACTTTCGCATTCATCTACTAAGTAATCTTGACTTTGATCTATTTTTCAGTCTTCTTTCTCTGTTTACCTGTTGTGTTGGTCTGTTCTTTTGCCTCTTCAATCATAGTAGTACTCTCCTTTTCTAACAATTGAAAGCAATTAATTCAATACTACTATGCGAAAGGCAAATTTGAACATTACAGTGAATGATGTTTAATGAATGTTGGGTGAGAAAGATTTTTTTTCTCCTCCTTTCATTTGCATAGCCATAGGTATTTTATCCTATACATTCTGTATGTATGAATCATTTAGGTGAAAATGATATAATCTTTGGGCAAACGGATTTTTTTAACTGGACAAATGGCTCATTCAATGATTTTTGCGCAAGCCAACGGGTCTTTCAGGACTCGTGTGTGCTCAAACAGTGACCGCTTGGCTCCATCTGCTGTCAGATGATGATTTTTCTTTTTTTTAGCCCTGGGATGTCCCTTTGTTTGCTCGGCTCTGCCGTGAGAGAAAAATCAGCCCAAAATTTTTGCATTTGAGCATGTTTTTTTGTTGCCTGCACTGCATAGTTTGATGATTATGCAAATCTAATTTATTTACTTAATATTCGGGCCTTCACTGCATTATTTTTGGGCCTGCATATTATGATTATTTAATTGGGCTATTGAGATACTTAAATTTCTTTGGGCCATTATATGTTGCTAGAAAATGATTCCATTTGCAACTTAGGCTTACATAATATTAGTGAAAATAAATGACATTCATTTGTTTTGGTTCCTTAAGATAAACATATGACATAAAAATGTGTTGGTTCCTTAAAGATATGCATGAGTTTGTTAATGCATAGAGCATGAAATACATAGTTGCTCAGAATAAATCTTAATAGAAGTTATGACTGATGCATGTCACTAATGTCCATAAAATTTTATCAGCATATGCTGCTTATTTACCTTCATGCAGTTATTTATTATATGAATTTGGATGCCTTAGATTGTTTAAATTTCTTATAAAGTTGTTCTTGATTCGTCGAGAGGGATGGGGCTAAAGCGCATGAGTTAAGATACTTTGGCTGATACCCAGTGTGGTCTAACGAAGCCATATGATTCTTAACATACACTACACTTCCATACCTATGACATGTGGTAGTGTTTTTAAATCCATATCCAAGGTTTGGTGGTGCTATTGAGAAGCACTTGATGGATTCACTTTGACATAGTCCATAACCAGTTTTGGTGGTGCTATAGAGAAGCACTTGATGGACTCATTATCTGCTTAGAGGTTGAACAATATGCTCCTAATGGTTCCATATCCTTTGTGATGGTGCTATAGAGAAGCACTTCATGGACCACCTAAGTGAGTGTGAAGGTTTGGCCGCCTTCTATGAAAGACAAGGACAGTCTTTCTAGAGCACTCCTGAGACCCAAGGTGTGTGCATGGCCTTAAAGCGCTTGATTTGTATCGCGGAGTTTGCACATACTCAAGGTTTAATACGTATTGTGGGGTTCTCAACCGAACTCTAATGTGTTCAAGAAAAATTCACTCATTAGGAAGTAAGTTGTTACCTCACTTCACTACGTATCAATTCAATCGAAAGGCAGTGATACTTAAGTATATATCCTTTCATTACCCATGATTATTTATTTCTTTTCTCGAGCCATTAGTGGGGAATTGCTGGAAATAATAGGCTCTCAAAAGCCATGTTTCATTCCCACTATTTCTTTTAGTCCCACATTGCTTGGGCAATTTGCCTTGGAGGAGTTTATTAGGGGAGTTGTAGAGGCTTAGGGTGTGCCCCAAGGGGTACGACAATTTTGTGAAGAGGAGAGGACCTACATGGTCATAGGTCCACCACATGCACGCCGCCGCTCGCCCGTTTGTCTGCATGCCGGCCGGCCGTGACATGACGTGTGTGCGTCACCGACCGTGACGTGTCGCGCGCGCCTTCCTTTTTTGAAAGACGTGCCTTTCCTTTTTTGGATCTGGCCCCTTAAATTGCCTCAACGTTCCTATTTTGATTGCCATTAATTGATCAACCGTTCCAATTCTGATTACTGCATTTTATTGCAGCTATTAATTCCAAACGGCTACCTTTTTAATTATTGATTTAATTGCAGCCTAATTAAATCTGTCCGTTGGAATTCTGAAACCTCCTTTTCAAAATCCTATATATATCTCTTAGCATTTCTTCTTCAAAGATATACGAAAAACAATTCTGTTCTTCCACAGATCAACTCTTCCTCTGCTATATTTCCTGGGTACCCGAGCTGTCAAACTCCAAGTCTTTGGCCACGAGTAGACGCATCCAGGGGCTACTGTGTTAACCTTAGGGAGAAATCGTCAATAGCGATTACCACCAAGATCGCACCGTAATTTCTTTCAAGGCAGTGGTCTTCCCATGCCACAGCACTTTCGCATTCATCTGCTAAGTAATCTTGACTTTGATCTATTTTTCAGTCTTCTGTTCTCTGTTTGCATGTTGTGTTTGTCTGTTCTTTGCCTCTTCAATCATAGTAGTACTCTCCTTTTCTAACAGGGACAACCATCCTCATTTGTAGAAGAGATGTTATTGCGAAAGATATCCCTCTGTTGTGATGGTTGGAACCTCGGCCAATTAATCACATGGCTCGATTTGAACCGTCAGATTAGTGGAGATTGTTTGGGGACTTGTATCTTTTTGTGATGTAACATTTTATTTTATTATTTACTTGCACCCATGGATTTTCTATGGGCGAAAAGCATTCACCAATGGAATATATGTTTGCATGTGTAAAGGACTTAATTTTTAAAGAGAATGACTATATACACCTCCAAAAGAGGTGTAGGGATGTGACTATTTACCAAAAACAAAAGAAAAATCACATCATGGGTCGCATCTCATCCTCTCTCTCTCTCCCAATTTCTTTTTATTTTTGGCAAAGTGTCACATCCTTACACCTCAATTGAGGTGTACATAGCAATTCTCTTTTTAAAAATAAAATCACCCATATAAAATTACGTGGCTGTTGTAAATAAATAATATTGGTTAAAAGAGATAAGACCATGTCTATTGTATCACATCCATATATGACTCTCTCATCCACTATAAATAAAGGCATGTCGTCTTCCCCCGGATACGCATCCATAACATATTATCAGCACGATTCTCTAAGTTTTCGGAAGATCTATTCGTTGCGAAAGCGAGGAGAAGACAGCAGATCCATCACACGCAGGCTTCATCAACTTCTACGCGTAGGCGTCATCAACCGTCGCTAGATCTGGAGGACGGATCTAGAGGTAATACTTCAAATCTCATTTTAAATCATGATCATAATGCATACAACGCCGATCTCGCAAGATCGGACCAGAAAAAATCAATTTTTTTATCTTCCATAGATCTGAGACGACGGATTTTTACCATCGATACTAGGGAAACCCCTCTAAACCCCCAATTTTTAGGGTTTGTAATAATAACAGAAAAAAGAACCCACCTACCCATGGCCCACGCCGGCGGCACCCCGTCGCCGGCACCCCACCGTCGGCCGCCGTTGGACCCCTGGCCCTCCTCGCCCCTCCCCCGGTGTTTTCCCCGCCCCTTCCCTCTCATCCCCCATGGAGGAGTCAGGGGTTCTTCAGTTTTTCTTTAAAAAATTAAAAATTAAAAAATAATACGTTGGCACCCCGCTGCCACCGGCAGCCACGAAACCCCCATCCCCCCTCTCCTACATGGTGGTAAACCCATCATGGGGGGCGGCGATGCCCCCCGCCGCCGCTCACTAACCCTAGCTCTGGGGAGATGCCCAAGCCCATTAAAAAGAATTAATTAACTACCTGTGGGTCGAGCCCACAGATCAGCTGTGGGCTCGGCTCACAATAACAGTAACAAAAAGGGGCAGCAATGTTTGCTACGGGCCTGAAGCGGTCTCAGGCATGCAGGCCTCAATTTAAAAGGAAAAAAAATAATAAATAACTTGCTGCAGGCCTGAAGCCCACAGCCCAGGTTGCGGGCCTCAGGCCTGCAAGCAATGAAAGAAAACAAAGAGGAATAATGGGGGAAATAAAATTGTTTATAGGGGGTTTATGGGCCTTTAAAATGAATAAAAATATGTATAAATTATTAGTGTGTGTTGCCTAGTAGTTCAGGTGTTTTGGCATCTATCCTAGATCCTACACTAATAACTTATTAGATCACTATTCTCACCCTCTAGTGTGTGTTGCCTAGTGTGTGTTGCCTCTAGTGTGGGAAAGAAAACACACTATGCATCTATCATTCGGTTGAAGTGGGAAAGAAAACACACTATTCACCCCCTCTAGTGTGTGTTACCTAGTAGTTCAGGTGTTTAGGCATATATCCTAGATCCTACACTAGTAACTTATTAGATCATTTATTGGGTTTAACTTAATATGACAGCCCGCATTAGATAATTATTTTACATATAAGCCCAACGTTGGATTAACGATTTAACAGTCTCCCACTTGGGCTATTTGTCAAATCTTATAATTATGTTTTGCATAAATAACCGAATAAGTACTTAATGTGCTGTCATTACTAGAACATATCTATAACCAATTCGGTCCATCAATCATTTTAACATAGGATCAAAGCGGCCTTTGTTACATTTATCTTAACTCGACTCATCAATGGTCACATATGATAAAATAATTGAATGCTTTGAATTATGATGTGGATGTGTAGCATGGAAATTTCATATAATGTGATCTTAACATGCCTATTTCTAATTGGTCCTCTCTTAAACTTTAGTGAGATCAAACCATATTAGAATTGGAATATAAAATAAAACTAAGCTTTATTTCTGCAAAAAATAATGTTATATACAACAATATATGATTTCTTGTTTTTATGATAACAAATCTTCATGAATATTTTTAATGTGTTTTTAAGGGTTTTCATGAACAAATAAACAAGGAGAACATAGTGGCAAGCTTGTAAATTATGAGCAATGGCAATGTTGTAAATTATGAGAAATAGAAGGAGAGGGGACAAACGTGTGATTAATGACATTTGACTTGATCAACATAATCTACAAATTCCATGGAGGGATGATGAGATAAGATGTGTAAAATTGAAGATTCAAATAAATTCACAGAGTCATACTTATTTGAGGATTGATCTAGTCCATTGTTCCGAGGAGATAAGATGATTGTGAATCAATTTTGAAAGATTCTTAGTGCATCTATGATAATCCAAGCACAATCAATTTAAATTAGGGTTTTTATCTGTAAGATGAGAGCTAAGAAGGAGTATTGATGAATTATGACTCTTGGGTCCAAATCTATATATATGTTCCCTAGCTCCCAAAAAAACCCTAAGAGAGAGGACAAAGAATAGCCGGGTATATGCATCCCCTTTCATCGACTTGGCCGAGCAACATCACCATTATCCAAATCTAAAGCTATCATCTTCTCCAAGCACCTAAGAAGCACTCAGCCATGGCATGCAATTCCTTTCAATACCATCTCTAGCTCACGACAAGAGTTAGTTTCAAGCACCCAAGCCCTCAATGTCTTTCCAAGACTTTAGCACATCCCAAGCATTTCATCTAGGCCAAGAAATCACTTCAATCCATGCAAAAATCACAAAGAAATCACTTTGGGGTTGATCTGTTACTCGGGGCTGTCGGGCTGCAACGCTGACTCAGTTGGATCCCAAGTTTCATTGAGTCTGACCCTTGTAACCATCGAGGCAAGATCTTTGCTGACCCATCTCTACAGTGCTTGCAGGCTGCTAAGTCACAGCAGTAGTCAGCAGCCTGAGATCATCGAGTCCGGCCCATGCAGACCCTGCGCCAAACTTGTTGCTGACTCGTGTCTGCAGCACTTGGGAACCTCCTAGCCAAGGCACGGTTAGCAGCCCTAATTCCCACGAGCCAGGCCCATAAGAATCACGAGCCATGACCATTGATGACCCATGCAGAAGAGTTACTTTGCACACCGACCACAGAAGTGCAGACAGAGCCATAGCCTAAGTTTGACCGAGAAGAATTCCCAAGATTTGTTAGCTTGACTTAAAGACGTAGAGAGCCAAAGATCATTGCTTTGTGCATAGACTGTTCAGAGATAGATTTGCGCAACCAACTTTGAAGAGCCATAACTTTTGATCTAGGCATCAGATTAAGACACCATTTGTATAGAGCAAAGCTGACGACGTGCAAAACGACTGGGACTACTCATTCGACATAAATGGAGCACTCTAAACACTTTTCACTATTTTTATTTGTGATCGAATTGTTTTAGATCATCTGTATTTCATACTTTCATTTTTGGGGTTCTTTTGGGCTCTTGATTTGTTGTGGCAAGTCAAGGGAGAGTATTTACTAGAATAGTTGTGTTCGACACTTTGGGGAGTGATGTACAGACTTCGTGAGTTGAGTGTCGGGGCACAAAGTTCCGTTTGTTTTGTATCTTGATTACTTTAGGCCTAGAGTAGATCATTGGAGTAAACAAACCAGGATAAATATCGTATGCACTCAGTGTCTGCTTTTGCATTATTTTATTTGCACGTATTTGCTATGTGATTGTTTGACTGTGTAGGCCATAGTTTTTATATTCATGAAAATTTTCCATAAGTCTATTCACCCCCCACCCCACTTAGATCATGGTGCAACAAATAAACAAAATATCCAAATATTGAAAACTGAATGTGTCTATCAAATGAGCACTGCAATACAAACTCCCACTAGAACTGATTATTCTCTGATGAATTGACATCCATACGAGCGATATGCCCATAAACCACTTTGGGTGGAAGTCGCTTAGTAAGCAGATCGGCAACCATGTAGTTTGTTCCTATATGCTCCACAGACAACTCTTTTTTCCCAATTCTTTTCTTAACAATTAGGAACTTGATGTAAATATACCTTGACTTCGTCAAGCTCCTGTTGTTATTGGCATATGCAACTGCAGACATATTATCACAAAATAACTAGAGTGGTTTTTCAATACTATATACCAAACGTATCCCTGTGACAAAGCATCACAGCCATATTCCATGCTTAGATGCCTTATGACATGATATAAACTCTGCAGCCATGGTGGAAAAGGATATAAGAGACTCTTTAGCACTCTTCCAGGAAATGGCTCGTCTAACTAGTAGTTAAACATAGCCTGATGTAGATTTTATGCTATCTTGGGATCTAGCAAAATCGGATCCAATACTCTCAAGCTTTTCCAACCTCTAATACACGAGCATGTGGCTTTTAGTTCTCTGTAAATACCGAAATACCCGTTTGGCTACTTTCCAATGGTCTACTCCTGGATTGCTTAAGTATCTACCCAACATCGCTATAATGAACGCGATATCTGGTTGCATACAAACATGAGCATACATCATACTCCCTACTGCTGAAGTATAGGGAATCTTCTGCATTTCTTACCTTTCAAAATCACTTTTAGGGCACTGACTGATACTAAACTTGTCTCCCTTAGATACAGAAGTATCTCCTGCCTTACAATTTTACATGCCATATCTCTAACTAATCTTTTCGATGTAGGCCTTTTGTGATAATCAAAGAATGCCCCGAGAACGATCCTGATCACCAAGATCTTTCATCTCAAATTTCTTAGCTAGAAACATCTTGGTTTCATGCAATGAGCCTATATCGTTACTGGCAAGCAAAATGTCATCACATATAAAATCAAAAAAGTACACTTATTCCCATAGAACTTATGGTATATGCATTCATCAACCATATTCATCTCAAAACCAAATAAGGTGATCACTTGATGAACCTAAAATACCATTGTCAAGACGCTTGCTTGAGTCCATAGATGGATTTCTTAAGTTTGCAAACCATATTATGTGGGTCTTTCGACACAAAGTTTTTTAGTTGCACCTCATAGATCATCTGATCAATGTCCCCATTATGGAACACAATTTTTACATCCATCTGATGTAACTCAAGGTCAAAATGTGCCATTAATGCCATTATAATCATGAACGAGTCTTTCATAGAAACCGGAGAGAAAGTCTCATTATAATCAATGCCTTCCTTTTGAGTGAAGTCCTTTGCGACAAGACGAGCCTTACATCTTTCCACATCGCCCTTTGAATCTGTCTTAGTTTTAAATATCCATTTAAAACCAATGTGTTTCACACCTTCTAGCAATGGGACAAGATCCCAAACGTCATTGTCCTTCATGGACTTAATCTCCTCATTTATGGCATCTACCCACTTTTGAGAATTTAAACTTTCTTGGTTTGACGGAAGTTGATTGGGTCATCTAACATCACTCCAATGTCAAACTCATGTTCTTGGAGAAATACAATGTAATCGTATGGCACTGCACTTCTCCTCTATCTAGTGGATCTTCTAATGGCATAGGTTTTGGAGGTGCGAGAGTTTGTTCTTCTTGAATAATTACCTAAATGGGAGGATCTCCAACATTGTCTTGATATGTTATGTCTTGATCAGGGTTAGGAAAGATACTTGACCTAAACCAATGACACCTTTGGGAATATCGACACATTCCTCCTTAAAGACACCATCCCTAACTAAATCTCCACATGCAAACTCGGCATCCTCAAAGAACCTGGCATTTCCTGTCTCAAAAATTATCTTAGATGTGGGATCATAAAACTTGTACCCCCTGGATCTTTTATAGTATCCAATAAAGTAGCAACTAGCTGTCCTTGTGTTCAGTTTCTTTTCATTAGGCCTATAAGGCCTTACCTCAGCTGTACACCCCCAAACATGCAAATGATTTAGATTTATTCTTGCCTGTCCAAAGTTCATATGGTGTTTTGGTAGTTTCTTTAATTGGAACTCTGTTTAGTATGTAAGCTGCAGCCTTAAGTTCTTCTCCCCAGAGTAATTCTAGTAAGGAAGAATGACTAAACATGCCCTCAACATGTCCTTAAGCATACTGTTTTGTCTTTTAGCTACACCATTCATAGTGGGTGAACCTGGCATGGTGTATTATGGGACGATACCGCATTCCTCCAGGAATTTAGCAAATGGCCATAGACGTTGTTCACCTGAACCATCATAGCTATCATAGTACTCACTAACACGGTCAGATTTGATGCTTTTAATCCTTTTGTTGAGTTGGATTTCAACTTCAACCTTCAAATTTTTTGAACACGATATGCCCATGGATGTGACTTTTCATGAATGAATGAGAAATATGTAGCCGTATCTTGAAAAATCATCTATGAACGTTATAAAATATCGCTGACCATTCCATGAACCGTAGGGAATGGACCACAAATATTTGTATGTATAAGTTCTAAGACGTTTGAAGTCTTGTTGACTACAACTCTCCTTTCATTGGTTTGTTTTCCCTTTATGCAATTAACACACACACATATCAAAGTCTGTGAAGTCTAAAGGGTTGAGAATTTCGTCTAACACAAGTCTATCATTCTCTGTCTGGAGATATGTCACAATCTTTTGTGCCATAACGAAGCTGAATTCTAATTTGTTAACTTTCTTTTTAGACCTCGTGTACTCAAATGCTGGGATTCATTAAATGAAGAAATTGTGTCAAGCAAATAAAGCTTATCATAGTCAGATAGAAAAACAAGACCAACTAATTTTGAATCTCGAGACAACCCAAATTTTCCATTTCCAAATGAACAATGATAACCAAATTTGTCCAATAATAAATAGATTTTAAATTTTGTCTAAAAGACGGTACACTAAAAGTCTCATCAAGATCCAAATACATTCTTGATTTCATTAATAAACGAAATTTCACAATTGCCTCCACATGGACCTTCTTGCCATCTGTAATACCATGTTTCCATGAATACGAGTATTATATTACGTATTTTAGATCGTATTTATACGTGTACATTTTTATGTATTTTTGGGTATTTTTCCTAATTTTTATAAGATTTATAATATTTTAAAAATATTTTTAAATGATTTAAATCTTTATTAGTAATAATAATGTGAAGGTATTTGATGGAATACATTGTACTAAGTATGGCTACTAGTAATGGTGTTGTATTTTTCTTTTTCAAAAATTTGAAAAATATGGATTTTTGTATGGATGCCACATCACCCCCCCCCCCCCCCCCTAGGTGTCATTTGCTAAAACAACAAGTAGCCTATGCTTGCCACCTAAACTAACACATGGCACATAGAGAGAAAATGACATGGTGATGAGGATGGGATCAGGATTAAAAGGAGAGAAAAAGGAGAAGGAAAAGAAAAGAGAAGAAATTATAGCTAAAAATCAAAGCCAAAACTAAAAACCAAAACCAAAACTAAAATTCCGTATTCCACCATAGACTTGGAGCTTGAAAATTGACAAGAGGAAGAAGCTTTGGAGAAGAAGGAGAGGAATCAAAAGGGCCAAAGCAAGAGCTAGAAGAGAGGAGGACTCTTAAGGTAAGAACTCTAGCTACTCTAATTAGGTTTCATCCTCATGAATTGTGTGGGAAAGATGGTGAATGTTTTAAACTCTACATTCTTGCTAAATGAAAAGGAAAATAGAAATTAGGTTTTTAACGAATGTTATAACATGCTAAATATTGGTTAATATGTTAATAATTATTCCATGCAACATGTTGATTAGTGTGCCATGTCTTAGTAGCAATATGTTCTGTTTTTAGTTTCTGCTATTAATTTAATTGAGCATAACTTTCCATATACGTCTTCAAAAATTACAATCTAAGACAAGTTGGAAAGCTTATTACGTTAGCTATAATTTTTATTTAGAGACTGAACCCATATTCGGTTTAAAATTGGACTAAATAGGTAATCTTTAATTGGGTGTCAGTCCTGGACAAATTCTATTGTTTTTCAGTTCATGTAGTGAAATTCAATTGTGCATAACTTTTTGTATAATACATCATAAATCATGTCTAATACAATCTGGAAAGCTTGTTTAATTGTCTACAACTTTCATGTTGGGACCAATCTCTGGTTTCGACTACAAATGGCATGTAACTGCTGATATTCAAATGTATGTTAAATCTAGGCAGATTATGCTACTCCATGTTGAAAAGCTTATAAATTTCTATATAAATGTCCAAATAATGCATTCTTAGACAATCTAGAGTCCTCATTAAATTATCTACAAATGTCATGTTGAGAATCAGGGCAGACTCTGGACATGATAATCCCTAAGCCATAACTTTTAGTTCAGTTATCCAAAATTATGATTCTCATTTCTCTGGATATATATCTAAATTATCTATAGATTTCATTTAGAAATATATGTCAAATTCTAAATACAATTGTTGGTATGTTATTGTTGTTATGCTTGCATGAAAGTTGTAGTACTCTCCATGTTAATTTGAATGTGTAATGTGCATGCAAAATATTCTTAAGTGCATGCTAATATGGATATTCTTTGACCTCTATGTTTATATGCTAAGTCATGTCCTAGCATTTATTTTAGCTGCCATATTATGTCATGATGAGCTTAAAACTATTTACATATCAATATGCTTCTAATTTACACACTAGCATGTTTATTCTATGTCACATACTCATATATCCACATTAATAGCTATGTTAGTTTCATGTTAATGTCCATGAGTCATGTTTCATGTAATGGACATGATCTGTGTTTCATGTTATGTTAAGTTCAGTGTTATTATAATTGAATTTGATAATGTAAGCCTAATCACATCATTAATGGGAGGATAGTAAACATGGACCTACGTTCTACATGGACCAAAGTTCCACGGAAACGCCGGGGGGCCACCTTTTGAATCCATGGGAGCCACCTCTTGAATCCATGAAGTAGGATTTTCTGGATCCTTATGGCAATAAAATCGACGTCAGGCCTAAGTCGGTCGGACGAAGATATCAAATCAGCAGCAGAAAAACAGACTTAAAAAAATTTAAATCAAGCCCTAAAGATATTAACCCTAGCCAAGATCTCTACTATCCCGGGGTTAGGTCCGACCAACCCCTAAGGATAGATCTATCTAACATTTGTAATTATAAACGAATGTTTAATTTAAACTACAAAAATTTCAATTTGTTTCCGCAGAATACAAAGCGTCTTTTTAGACACATTTATTTGGCCCCCGCGCCACTTCTCCCGAGCCGTACCTCGCCCCGAGCTGAACCGCTTCCTAAACAGCACCGTGTCCCGAGGCGAGCAACACCCTTGTCGTCGAGCCAACCACGTGTCAAAGAAGATTTCACATGGAGTGGATCCTCCGTCAAGACTTTGGATCCGATCCAAACTCCTTCGTAGCTTTGCTAAAGCCCGATCAAGAGCAGGGAAGAATTTAGGGGAGAGGGAATAATTAATTTAAGTCATAATCCGAGCATGCTCTAAACTTTTGGGAGCTTCTCGGATTTGGAGATTTGGTGCGAGTTTCAATGAGGAGGGTTGGCCCCTATTTATATAAGCAACTGTCCCCTCCCCTTTCTGCTTATCCAATGTGGGACTAAAAATTGGAGTGAAAAAATCAATTTAAAGTTGGTCTTTCACAAAGGCCAATCCTTAGTGAATTATTCCTCCATTATCGTTGAGCTCCATGAACGATGTCACACATTGTTGTGAAGAGGGTTGAACGGTGAACATGTAGGAAAAACTGGAGACTCATTCCGACTTCGTTTGACCCCTTAAACGATGTCCCAAACATAGGCCAAAAACTACAAAACAGCTGGAATCGTAGCTGTAAAATTGGGTTTCAAAAACCCTTGATTGTGGGGGCCCAAGGTGGGCCCCACGCAGGCGTGTGCTCAGCACGTGCCCCGCAGTCACAAGCTAAGCATGTGCCAGTACGTGCTCAGTGTTCACACGCCCGCATGCACACGGGCGGCGCCCCGCCCGTACGAAGCGGGCGGGCCCCGTCTGGCGGGCGCGGGCATGTGCCCGCCTTAGCAGTCACTCGCATGCCTGCCTGCCTTGCGGGCACAGGCGTGTGCCCGCCCGCCTTGTGAGCTGGGCAGCCCGTGCTGAGTATTGGACTTCTCCCTACTTGGTTTTGATGATGAGAAAACATAAATACTTGTGAATAATCCCCCTACTTGTAGTTAATCCATTGCCTGAGCATATCATGAAGATCAACTTGCAATGGATGTCACTCATGGATCAATAAAAAGCATGCAATGTGGATTTGATGATCAAAGATGATGATTGAAGCTCCTAGAAGACTTCAAGTTCATTCTATGGAAAGAAGAGAGGATTATACAAGAAGTAATCTTTTTATTCTCTTCTAGTATGTAGCTTAGAAGTAGAACTATGTTGGAGCACACATACATCCTTATTTCTATCGTAGGAAATCATTAGATCACATTTCTTTGGCATCCAATTCAGTATTCTAAAGCATGTGCATTTTGGACTTTTAACGGGCGACTACTGAACGATTTATAGGCGCATGTCTCCGAACCGTCACCTGTGATTTGTTCTACAGTCGTCTGTTTTGTACAAATTTTATCTTTTGTTATTTGGGCTTTCAGCTATAACTTTCATCAAGCGACTGCACTACAAAGTACAGGCGCCTGTCCAGTTACAAGCGTCTGTGACTTGTGAGTTAGTTGCATGTCTCTCTCTTGCCCAAAGATCTTTAACTTGTCTTCCTTCGATCAGACTACTGATGTTGGATTCCTAGCCACCTGCCCATTGGCACAGGCGCCTGTGAATGATTCTACATTCACATGTCGATCCTTGTCCTAACTCTCTGTATTTTTGGCAAGTTTTACCAGTTGCGGCCAGACGACTGATGTTGGTTTAAATGTCGCCTGCCCATGGCACTGGCGCCTGTGAAAGCTTCAACAGTCGCATGTCGATCCTTTCCCTGACACTCGGTGCTCTGAAACTTTCACCAACTAGGATCAGACGACTGATGTTGGTTTCACAGTCGCCTGCCCATGGCACAGGCGCCTGTGGGTTCCACATCAGTCGTATGTCCGTCTTCCCAAAACTTCCTGAGTTTTCACAACTTACTTATGTTTCGCTCAGTCAACTGTAGAAGGTTTCTCAGTCGCATGTTGGTTTACAGGCACCTGTCCGACCTTCATTAGTCGACTGTCCTATGTTGTAAGTTACCGTTTGAATTCTCAACTACCATCTGCCACAATACAGTAGTCGACTGTGGTTTCTTCACCAGTCGACTGTCTATTGTGTAAATTCTATCTGTTGGCTGTTTCTCCTTGGATTTCAAAGGGGGGATTTAGAGAACCTATAAAGAGGGCTTCTACTGTTCCATTGAGGAACTCTTAATCAACTCTTGAAAAACCTAAGCTCTCATCTTCAAGTTCTCAAGCTCTCAAATCCAAAAGCACTAGATTTCCAATCTCATTCTCTCTTGCTCTCTAACCTAGATTCAAACTGATATCCTCTTGGAAATTGGTGGTGACAAGAGAAAGGGCTTTCTCTCTTCTTGAAGGAGACTTCAGCACACAACACACTTGCTCCTTCAAGTTCTACTTCAAGGCATAGGGGATTGTAAGTGTTGATATTTTATTATTTCATTCTTTCGATATTAGTTTTACTCTTGATTTATGAGAGTGGTTTGCTTGATCCCAAGTTGTGGTAGTCAAGGACATTGATTGTGTTCGATTTCACTTGTATGGTTGCTACAAGTTGGTTTAAAGGAAACCTCAAGTTAGGGTTTTAACTTGAGTATCCGGAGTATCTGGGTGGAAGGGACATAGGATACCGAGAATAAGTCGGAAGTTGACTTGGATAATCCAAACCCTTGAACCATACTTTGTGTTAGCGTTGTTTTATTTTGGGTTTATTTATAATTCTGCATTTATTGTTGGTTAGAAATTTAAATTGGTATAACTATCGTTTAAATTTTTAAACACTATTCAACACCCCCTTCTAGCGTTTTCCTAATAGCCAGGGTCCTTACAATTGGTATCAAAGCGCAAGGTATTTAGCTATGGAATCCAACAACAACAACGTTCCTCTACCTCCTTCGTACAATAATCACGATCGTGATGGTTCGTCTACCGTCTTCGAAGGTCAATCAATAATTCGTTCTCTATGTTTCAATGGCACGAATTTCGGCTATTGGAAGTGCCGGATGGAGACATTTCTTAGTAGTGCTTCTCTTTGGAGAACCCTCTATAAGGAGTACATTGAACCCGAGGATTTTTACAATTGAACTCCCACCGAGAAGTCTGTCGAGGTGAACAATGCCAAGTCAAGGAACGCTCTTCATTCTGCATTGGATCCGGATGAGTTCAATAAGATATGCACATGTAAGAGTGCATAACAAATATGGAACCATCTCGTCGTTACCCACGAGGGAATGAATAAGGTAAAGTTGTCAAAATTATATGTTGCAATACAAAATTTCGATATGTTTGATATGCAGAATAATGAGAACATTGCAACGATGTACGGTCACTTCACCGACATTACCAATGAGCTTGAAGCTCTCGGTCAAGTCTACACCCAACAAGAAAAGGTGAGAAAGATAATCATGGGAATGACCTCAAAATGGGAAAGAAGAACAATCGCCATTGAGGAGGTCCATGACATGAAGAACTACACTGTGGTGAATATCATCGGTACTCTCATGTCTTACGAAGTAAGAAGGGAGAACCGAATGAAGATTAGAGCGATGATGAACCCACTGGAGGCCAAGAAGAAAGCGTTAGCCTTCAAGGATACTTCTTCATCCTCCGATAGTGAAGAATCTGAGAATGAAATGGATTTGGAAGAAATGGCGCAAATGGAGAAGAAGTTCCAACGCTTCTTTTGCAAAGGTAAATTTCCTTCCAAATCTAAATTTGATTCTACTAACAATTCGTCTTCTCTTTGTTTTAAGTGTAACAAGCCAGGGCACATTAAGAAGGATCGCCCAATGCTAAGAAACAAACAAAAATGGAAAGCACCAAAGTACCACAAGTCCGACAGATTCAAGAAGGACAAGAAGAAAGGGCTCGTTGGGACGTTTGATGATTCAAGTGGAGATTCATCAAGTGAATCTGAGGGGGAGAAAGGTGAGAGTTCACCTATATGCTTCATGGCCCGAGAAGATCCATTCCCCGATGAGAATGATAGTGACAATGATGAACTCGAAGTAACCATGGATGAACTTCGTATTGCTAACAAAGAATTATTCTCTAATTATCAACCTCTTATGCTTATATATACTATTTTAAAGAAATCTAATCTTAGCAAATCATGCATGCCATGCATCATCAACAATGACACCATTGTTGATACACTTACACTTGAGAAAGCCAATTTGGTTTCTCAAAATAACATCTTGAGAAATGAAGTACATTCCCTCAAATCTCAACTAGATCAAAATTATTCTAAAGAGAGTATTGATCTAGCTTCACAAAACACACAATAGGGTATTGAGAATGATTCTCTTAAAACACAAGTGTACGAGCTCAAAACACATGTGTCCTCTTTGGATACCAATATTTCTTCTTTTAATAAGAAATATGAGCTCATGTCCTCCCAAGTTAAAAGACGTAACAAAGCGAAAGGACAATTGGATGAATTGCTTTCAAATCAATTTCCAGCCACACATCATGTTGGACTTGGTTATGCGGAAGCAAATGCATCCAAATCTTCTACCTCCTATAGTGGTGTAACTATATATTTTGTGAGGCCATCCTTCGGTGCATCCACAAGTGGTGTCAAAAACACTATTGGTAGCAAATCTACCAAGAAGGGCACCACGTCACACTCTCCATCTTTTGGCAAGAAACCCACTAAGGGTGGAAGCCAAATGAAAGGTCATGCATATATGTACACCAACACTCATACATGTAGAAAATCTCCTACTTCACATGTGGACACGTATGACACACGTTATGCTCCACACCCACGGACACGTGCAAACCCGCACATGAGAAATTCTCATGCATGTGTTCCTACACATTCATATGTTTATGCACAGCATCCTCCCACGTATGCACATCCACGACATCACATGCATGCTCCTTAAGTTACATACAATATGCATGCTCCTAAATTTGCATATAACCCATATATGTCTCATGCTTATCCACCTCCATCTTCATATGCTAGATCTCATGCCCCTAGGAAGCATGCACCACATAGAACTCAACCAAAAGTGCAGGCAACTAGAAAAAGGACACCCAAAACATACACAATTTGGGGTCCTAAGAACATGTCACGCCCCACTTCCCAAAAACGTGGAAGCGGAGCGTGAGAAGGTCCGCTCAGACTTGAATCTTCAAAGCTGCAAGTCCGATAAGCGTCAATCAACAATAATTTGCAGGTCCCTGTAATGTGACACGGAACAAAGACAAGAATAATAGAAGAGACAAATAATAAATTATCAATCTGAATTGTCCAAATAAAAATTCAACAACACCAGAAAAGCCACCAGGCAACAAAAGAGTCCAAAAGAAAAGGCCCAGCATGGCCAACAAGATAACTAACAACAACGATGCTACTCACCGACAACAACAACAACAACAACTAAAGGTAGAACTGCAAATGAACACTAGGACTGGTCACCGGTGTCCTCGTACTCAACGTCAGCAACAGGATCGGGCACGAACTCCACGAACTCGTTGCCCTCAACAGCAGACTCTGGCTCAGCAACTAACATGTGTCACCCAAAGATAAGGGGCACATGTCAGCAAAGTCTACAAGACTTTGTGCAAGGAAACTAAAGGAAAGTAGAAACAACCTAGAAGTTCTAGAGTATAGTATGACATGACATTTTATGCAATGAGAACAACAGGTAAAGTAACAGCAGTTTATGACATGGCATGGTTTATAGCATGGCAGGTAAACATGACATGGAAACGATTAACATGGACAAGGACAAGTACAAGTATGTAAGCACGTCATGCACAGAGATTCCGCCCTTTGGCTAGAGTGGCTGTACGGGCCAACTCTTACGCTCAAGCGATCGTTTATCCCTACCCCTCCACGTGTATCGAGCCAGGGCTTTACCCCCGAACATGGAATGCTCGCTTCTGGATCACAATCCAGGAAGTGTTTTTAACAAGTATGGCGTAGGGTTATGCCCGCATAACGGGTGCCTACCGGTAACACGGAAACACGGATTTGTACAAGGATTTGTAGCGTGTGCTACGATGCAACATGCAAACAGATGACATGTAAAATGGATGCACATGACTAATATTCGAAAAGAATCTGCGTACCGTTAAAGAAATTAAACATGACATGCATTTCATGACATGATGTGACAAATGGCAATTCTAGCTTCGTTGTCAAGCTAGAATTTGAATTTGCGCCTAGACCGCTATCATTTCACGGTCTAGTCTCTTTCACGCTAAAACAAGGTATTGGCCTAAAACATGGCCTAAAACAAAGGTTGGCAAGTTTCACTTGCCTGGTTCCGGGATTGTTGCTCGACGAGATTTTGTCTCAAAAATCGCTATTCTACGGGAATTAGGGTTCGCTGTTTTGGCAAAACAGAAAATTAGAATCAAGATCTAATCCATATTTTTGTATTGGAATCCTATAACATCTAGTAATCAATTTTTATTAGGTTTTTTCTAAATTACGGTGAGGGTTATGGGAAATTAAAGGTAGATCTACTAACCGTATTTGTAGCGGAAGAACAACGATCACGATGCCTACGAACTGCAGGTAGAAGAAGATCTCGACGATTTCCGGATTACCGTCGCCAAAACCGAGCTAAGCACGGTAACAGAAAGGCTATCCGAGGGAGAAGTTGCGGCTGAAGGGATTTCCTGCGGCTGATCTAAAATGGATCTGAAGAATGGGGAATATAGGGCAAATCTGGAGCAAAAGAGGAATTTGGGGTTTTTGGAGATCGGCCGGCGGCTCGCGGGGTGATCGCCGGCGCAACGGAGGGTGAGAGGAGGCTCGGGAGGAAGTAGAATAGTAAGAGGAAAGTTGGGGGAATGATTGGGGAAGAAGAATGGCTAGGAAAAGTGAAGAAAGAAATGAAGGGATCGAGGGTTTAAATAAAGAAAAAATGCGGCGGCTACGAATTAACCTAGGTTTACTGGGTCAACTAGTCGGTCAGTGAAGAGTGGTCGACCGACTAGTTTGGGAACTAGTCGGTCGGTCGTTCAACTGAGACCGACTAAAAGCAAACAGTGAACAGGGTTGGTACAGGGTAGATAGAGTTAGTCGGTTTGTGAAGGTTCGTCAACTGACTAGTTTGGTAACTAGTCAGTCGGTGATCGTTCATAGACCGACTAAGGGTAAAATTAGATAGATATTAAGTACTGAGAGTTAGTCAGTCAGAGAAGGAACTCTAACCGACTAGTTTGGGAACTAGTCGGTCGGTAGATGTTCTTTGACCGACTAACCATAAACAGTAACTCGACTGTACAGATGATCTCAGAATTAGTCGGTCTGAGTACAAGTTCTAACCGACTAGTTTGAAAACTAGTCGGTCGAAGAATGTTCTTAGACCGACGAAACGTAAACAGTAACTTAGCTGAAATTATTAAGATGAACTAGCCGGTCTGTGAAGTGTTGCCGACCGACTAGATTGCAATCTAGTCGGTTGGCTCTCCTTCATGAACCAACTAAGATGCACCAAAAGTGCCGAATCGAAGCACGAAGCTTCGGGAAGATTCCTATGGCCTCTAGGAATAACCTAGCTCTAAGATAGGGACGATATGAAGCTCATCGTAAGAATACTTACTCCAAGCCCCATCAAGATATGCAACAGAAGATAAAAGATCAAAATGAACCGAACGAAAACGTCTGACGGAGGGAAGCACACAAGGAGAGAACATCCATAATATATAAAATAGTCATTACAAAAACCGGTCGTTACATCCTCCCCGCCTTAAGAAAAATTTCGTCCTCGGAATTTCCTAACACTCACGTGTCAGGGAACAAAAGTGGGTAACGCTCTCTAATCTCGTCTTCTCTCTCCCAAGTAGACTCTCCTGGCGAGCCGTGTCACCACATCACCCTAACAAGATCGACGGTCTTGTTCCGGAGCGACTTTTGACGCCTGTCCAAAATCTGCACTGGCTACTGGTCATACGTCAGATCGGGGCGAACGGTGATCTCCGAGAAATCCACAGCGTAAGATGGATCGCTGATGTACCGACGAAGCTGCGACACATGGAAGACATCGTGAACTCCTTTCAAGGATGGCGGCAAGGCTAAGCGGTAGGCTACCTCGCCAATCCTCTCCAGAATGTCAAACAGTCCAATGTATCTCGGGCTCAGCTTCCCTCGTTTCCCAAAGCGAATCACTCCTCGATTCGGGGAAATCTGTAGGAACACATGGTCACCTAGCTGAAACTCTAAAGGACGCCGTTTAGCATCAGCCCAATGCTTGAAACGGTCTTGAGCAATCCTCAGCCTCTCCCGTATGTTCCTCACAACATCCACAGCTTCAACGATCATCTCAGGTCCTAACAGCTCCCGATCTCCAATGTCATCCCAGCTTAGTGGTGATCGACATTTCTTCCCATATAGCGCGGCAAAAGGTGCCATGCCAATACTCGCCTGGTAGCTGTTATTGTAGGCAAACTCCACGAGGTGGAGATGATCCTCCCAAGAACCCTTGAAGTCCAACATACACGCCATCAGCATGTCCTCCAAGATCTGGATCGTCCTCTCGGACTGGCCATCCGTCTACGGATGGTACGCCGTGCTGAAACTCAGACTCGTACCCAAACTCTTCTGCAAACTCAGCCAGAACTGAGATGTGAATCTCGTGTCTCTGTCTGACACGATACTCACGGGGACTCCGTGAAGTTGTACGATCTCCTGCACGATTCACGTTACATAACTATCTAAACTAGGAAAAAGGAAATTAAAACGGAGAGTAAAAAGATTTACCTCCATATACCTCCTCGCTAGTGCCTCAGTAGACTGTCCTACTCGGAAGGGAATAAAGTGCGCGGATTTGGTCAATCGGTCTACGATCACCCAAATCGCGTCATTCAGCTTCGGACTCCGAGGCAGACCAGTCACGAAATCCATAGTGATGTGTTGCCACTTCCACTCCAGAATCAGAAGCGGTTGTAGCAACCCTGTCGTACGCTGATGCTCCGCCTTTACCTGCTGGCAAATCAGGCACTTGGCTACACTCCGAGCCACGCTCCTCTTCATACCATGCCACCAAAAGTTCAGGCGAAGATCCTTGTACATCTTGGTGCCACCAGGATGCACAGAATATGGCGAACTATGTGCCTCAACCAACAACTTGTTGGATATTGGACTCCCTGGATTTGGTTTTAGATGATGAACAAACATAAATATATCGTGAACTAACTCTTTGTGAGCGCAGTTATGGAGATCGTCGCCAAATTCATATGAACATCCAAAGCGACGTCTCGAGACTTCTCAAAGCACGTGATCGTATGCCTAAAGCTTCGTTGAAGCTTTTGGACCATTTTAGAAGTCATGAAGATTCGGATCGAAGCTTTCGAAGACGGTTCATCAAGTTTTATTTATTGTCTTTTAGCTTCGTTCCGTAGAATGTTAAGCCTTGAGTAGGTCTTACGTTTTAATCTTCATAACGCTCCTATCTTAGAGCTAGGATCTAGTAAGAAGTCCATACTAACTTTCCCGAAGCATCGCGCTTCGATTCGCGACTTCTTGTGCTTGTTAATTGGTTCAAGAAGAAGAACCAACCGACTAGATGGTGATCTAGTCGGTCGGCAATGCTTCTTGGACCGACTAGTTTGCCTTCTCAAATCTAAGCTCTTTACTGTTTACAGTTAGTCGGTCTACGTTGACTCACCGACTGACTAGTTTATGAACTAGTCGGTCAGTGATGCTTCTTAGACCGACTAGTTGAGCTTTCCCTGTACATGCCTAGTTACTGTTTATCGTTAGTCGGTCTATGTTCATTTGACGACCGACTAGTTGATGAACTAGTCGGTCAACATTTGTTCTTGGACCGACTAAATCAATTTATACTCAGACTATTTGTTTTATCTCTTAGTCGGTCTAAGTTCACTCACCGACCGACTAGTTATGAAACTAGTCGGTTGGCAAGTGTTCTTTGACCGACTAGTTCTGTTAGTCTGAACTTCGACCTATTCCATGTTCACCTCTTAGTCGGTTCATGCTGTTTGACCGATCGACTAGTTGATGAACTAGTCGGTCTGTGGTTGTTCTTTGACCGACTAGTTTGGTTCAGAATAGAGCCGTTGGAGCTTTAATTGAAACGTTTTTATCTCTCTCTTTCCTCTATCCAATGTATACTTGGAGTGCTTCATTCATTGCACGCAAGGCTGATATTAAGAGAAGTTTAGATATCAAAGAGAAAGCATTCATTCTCATTAAAGCTCATTCATTTCCATTCAAGAATCTCTCCCTCACTCTTATTTCAAAAGAGAGATTCATTGATTGTGAGCCTTCCAAGCCAAGTGCTTGATCCTAGGTCACCATCAACCTCATAGCTCTCCATCGCTGATCTACATCTTGGAGCTAGGGTTTGGTGCCTCTTCATCTTCCCCAAAATCCGTTTTGCCCTAAATCGTAAGTTATACTCAAGGCATAGGATTTTGTCGGTAAGCAATTTCGTATTTCATTTACTTCATTATTGTAAGTGTTTCACTCTCGGTTGTGAGAGTTTGTTTGTGTTCCCGGGTTGTGGGAGTCACAATTTCCTTTGTGTATGATTTGACTTGTGAAGGTTTTTCACAAGTATTTCATAGTGGAAATCTTGAGTTAGGGTTTCTAACTCAAGTATCCGGATGGGATCCGGGTGGTTGGGACGTAGGATCACCGAGAACAAGTCGAGGAGACTTGGGTGGATCCGAACCCAGTACTATTGCTTGTTTGTGATTGTCTTATTTATTGTCATATTTACATTTCCGCATTTTCGTATTAATTGGTAGAGATTGCAAGATAATTAGGAATTATCCTCTTAATTATTTTAAAGTACTATTCACCCCCCCTCTAGTACTTGTGCAGTAGCTTAGCAGGGCATTACATTTGGTATCAGAGCCAAGTCTATAGCTATGTCTGCCAACGACAACAAGACCGTGCGTCCACCTTCCGACTACAGCACCTTCAGGAACCGTGAAGGAGCGTCTTCGGTGATGGAAGGACACTCTTCGACGAGGCCTCCATTCTTCAACAGTACCAACTACGGGTACTGGAAATGCCAGATGGAAACTTTCCTCCGGAGAGCTTCACTATGGAGGGCCACGATGAAGGAGTATGTCGAGCCCGCCGAAGAAGATTTCGAGAAGTAGACTACCACGGAGGTCGTCGCGGAGGTAAGCAATGCCAAGGCAATGAACGCCTTGCAATGCGCTTTGGAGCCCGAGGACTTCAACAAGATATGCACATGTAAGAGTGCATATCAAATATGGAACTCCCTCCTCATCTTGCATGAAGGAACGAGTAGGGTAAGAGACTCTAAACTCGTAGTTGTAAATAAAGATTACGAATTATTTCATATGCTACAGGGTGAGAAGATGAAGGAGTATTATGCTCACTTCGTCGACATCACAAACGAGTTCGAGGCTCTCGGTAAAACCTACACCCAAAAGGAGAAAGTCTCGAAGATCATCGATGGACTTCCTTCTTGTTGGGAGAAACGGACCTTCTCCATCGAGGAAGGTAATGATATGAAAACTTATACCGTTGTTCAACTAATGGGTACCTTAATGTCATATGAGGTACGCAAGGATAGCAAGTTGAAGTTGCAGGACAAGATGAAGTCCTACCTAAAGCAAGACGAGCCAAAGAAGAAGGCTATTGCTTTCAAGGCCGCTCCATCAACTTCCACATCGACCGATGATGAAAACTCAGAAGACGAGTTGGACTTGGAGTCCATGGCACTCATGGCGAAGAAGTTCAACCGGTTCTTCCGGAAAGGTAACTTCAAAAACAAATCGAAGTTTAATTCTTCTACCGCCTCCTCTTCTTTGTGCTTAAAATGCAACAAGCCAGGACACATGAAAGCGGAGTGTCCTCTAAACAAGCAAAAGTAGAAGTGGAAGGCGCCGAAGTTCGACAAGTCCAAGAAGTACAAGAAAGGGTACAAAAGGGGCTTGTCGGGACATTCACTGACTCCGAGGATTCCTCAAGCGGAGATTCGGATGATGAGCAAGTGGATCAAGCACACATGTGCTTCATGGCTAGAGAGGAGCAAGATAAAGATTCCTCTTCCGATGATAGCGACAACGAAGGCGATGAGGTAACCATGGATGACCTTAGAAATGCTAATGAGCAACTATGGTCTAAATACACTAAATTAGTAAATAGATATACTAAAGTAAAAGATGATTTAGCTAGCATCCAAACCTCGCCTAAAACTATCATCACCAACAACGACACCGTTGTTGAAGAGTTGAAAAATGAGATTGTAAATCTCAAGTCTCAACTTGAACATGTTAGCATTGAGGATCCGGAGGAACACAAGATATCGGATTTGACTTCTCAAAACTCGACTTTGAGTATTGAGAATGAAAATCTCAAATCTCGTGTTTATGTGCTCACATCGCAAGTATCCACTTTGGATGCTTCTTTGCGTTCTCTCACCGAGAAATAAGAGAGCACATTAGGCCGAATTAATAAATTCAATAAGGGTAAGGACCATTTGGATAAAATCCTAAGTGACTTACTTCCGACCAATCACCACATTGGCTTGGGGTATACGATGGGAAGTTCATCCAAATCGGCCATTACCTTTGTTAAGCCAACTTCCAGTGACTCAACGAGTGGTAGCAAACACTCTATTGGTAGTTCATCTACCAATGGTGCTTCCACCTCGTTCACACCCTCTTTCAGAAAGAAACCCACTTTTGGTGGACCTCCAAAGAAGGGTCATGCCTACATGTACACAAATACTATGCCACGTAGGAACACACGTCCTACTCCACCGGCTCACACATATGATGATTTTATGCTACACGTTCACGGACACATGCACACCATGTGAGACACCCTTACGCACGTGTTACCCCACATGCATATGTTCACCCACATCATCGTATGAATAATTATCCACATGCACCATTTCATCATGTTCCTTATGCCTATCCACGACATGCATCACGTAAAAATCAACAACGCATGTATGCACCCAATAGGATGAGGGCTCCCAAAATCTTCACTATTTGGAGCCCAAAGGACACAACTATGGATGAAAAACAAATTTACATGAATTCTTACTTCATGAATGTTATGCATAGTAGTAATTATGTGGGGAAGTCTAAGTCCAATTGGACTTGGCTTCCAAAGGTCTAATCTTTTGGACCCAATGACCTTGGGTACCATGATACGATATTTTCTATCTTTAGGTACTCAAGAAAAAGAAACGGAGCAACAAATTTAAATTTAGCTCCAAAGGGAATTGGATACTCGATAGCGGGTGTTCAAAACACATGACGGGTGACGCTCAATTGCTCTCCGGAGTGGTGCCCATTGCAAATGGAAACTGCGTCGTCTTTGGAGGCAACGAGAGCGGAACCATCATAGGTGTTGGTAAAGTGGGTAATCCTTCTAAACCTCTTATAAATGATGTTTACCTTGTTAAAGTATTAAACCACAATCTCATTTCAATAAGTCAACTTTGTGACAAAGGTTACAAAGTTAGCTTTGCGAAAGGAATGTGCCATATTTTAAAAGAAGATAATAATGAATTATTGTTTTTCGACACACGCCATAAGGATATATACATCCTAGATCTTCCAAGATCACATGAACAATGTCTCATTGCCAACACAAGTGAACAACACTTATGGCATCGACGTTTTGGTCATGTGAACTTTGGAACACTTTTTAAGCTTTCCAAGTTAAATTCTATTAGAGGCTTCCCTAAGCTTGTCTTTTAAAAGAAAAGCTTTTGTGACTCGTGTCAACGAGGCAAGCTTCCAAAATCGTCATTTAAACCTAAGAAAAGCATTTCTTTTAAGCGGCCTCTAGAGCTATTACATCTAGATTTATTTGGGCCAACTAGAGTTGCTTCATTAGGAAATGCACGTTATGGACTTGTCATCGTTGATGACTTTTCTAGGTTTACTTGGGTATTTTCATTAAATAATAAAAATGATGCTTTTGAAAACTTCACAATTTTTGTTAAAAAAAGTACAAAATCTCATTGGAACCACCATTGTCACGATTCGTAGTGATCATGGAGGGGAATTTGAGAATGAGTCTTTCTCAACATTTTGTGATGAAGTTGGTATTACACACCCCTTTTCATTCCCTCGCGCACCTCCTCAAAATGGTGTTGTTGAGAGAAAGAATAGGACGCTAGTGGAGTGTGCTCGCACTATGCTTGATGATAGCCAACTTGGCCATCAATTTTGGGCGGAAGCGGTACATACCGCTTGATATGTGTTTAATAGGATACTTTTGAGGCCCAGCACTAAACAAACTTGTTATGAATTGTTGTTTGGTAAATTGCCTCAAGTTAAACATTTTTGTGTTTTTAGTTCAAAATGTTTTATTAAAAACATGTATGGTAGTTTGGACAAATTCGATCCAAGATCCGATGAGGGGATTTTTGTTGGATATTCCTCACGTAGCAAAGTCTACCGGATATACAACAAACGAACCTCAACGATCGAGGAATCACTTCATGTTTCATTTAATGAAGGATTTGTTCCAACTAGAATTACTAATGATGATGACTCCATGGATGTTTTATGTGATTCAATTGGTAATTCTGATTCTATTGATTCTATTGATACTAACCCGACTAATGAATTTTTTGAGAATGTTCCTAGTGATCAGGGAATTCCCAAACGGCTTCATACCGTTCGTGACCATCCTCATGAGCAAGTCATTGGCAATATTCATAATAGTGTCAAGACGAGATCGCAAGTCAACTACTTCGCGCATTGTGCCTTTGCCTCCTCGATAGAGCCAAAGAATGTTAATGAAGCATGCGAAGATGGTGCTTGGATCTTAGCCATGGAGTAGGAACTCATTCAATTCGAGAGGAATGAGGTTTGGGAGCTTGTTCCATTGCCATCGAAGATCCACACCGTCATAGGGACAAAGTGGATCTTCAAGAACAAGACCGACGAAAACCAAATCGTCGTTCGAAACAAAGCTCGGTTAGTAGCTCAAGGCTATCGGTAAGAGGAAGGTATTGATTTCGAAGAATCCTTTGCTCCGGTAGCTAGATTAGAATCAATTAGACTATTATTATCTTTTGCATGCCATAAGGATTTTAAATTATTTCAAATGGATGTAAAAAGTGCGTTTTTAAACGGAGATGTTGTTGATGAAGTTTATGTTTCTCAACCTCCGGGTTTTATAAATGAAAAATTTCCAAACCATGTTTTCAAACTTAAGAAAGCACTTTACGGTTTGAGACAAGCTCCTCGAGCTTGGTATGACCGTTTAAAGAATTTTCTTTTGGATTTAGGTTTTAAAATGGGAGAAGTTGATTCCACATTATTTGTTAAGTATTCGAATAATGATATAATTTTAGTTCAAATCTATGTTGATGATATCATTTTCGGTGCTACAAACTTTGCTCTTTGCGAAGAGTTTTCTAATGTGATGAAGGATCAATTTAAGATGAGCCACATGGGTGAGCTCAAATATTTCTTAGGTCTCCAAATTCGCCAAATGAACGACGCAATCTTCTTCCACCAAACGAAGTATACGGTGGAGTTGCTAAAGCGATTTGGAATGCAGAATGCCTCCGGGAAGAAGACTCCGATGAGCATGACTACACATCTTGATAAGGATGCTGGCAGAAAAGATGTAGACATTCGTCTATATCGAGGTATAATAGGTAGTTTACTATATCTTACCGCAAGTAGGCCCGATATAATGTTTGCCGTATGTGTATGTGCTCGTTATCAGTCTCAACCTAAGGAATCTCACTTAGTAGCGGTAAAACGTATTTTCCGTTATTTAAGTTACACACTTGATTTTGGATTACTTTATCCAAAATCTAGCACATATGAGTTAATCTCATATAGTGACGTAGATTATGCTGGATGCAAATCCGACAGGAAAAGTACTAGTGGCACTTGCCATTTTATAGGAAATTCTCTTGTCTCTTGGTTTTCCAAGAAGCAGAATTCCGTATCACTTTCAACCATCGAGGCGGAATATATTGATGCCGGTGCCGCGTGTGCTCAGGTTCTTTGGATGAGACACACACTTAAAGACTTTGGTATACACTGTGATACTTGCCCTATCATGGTGGACAACCAAAGTGCAATATGTCTCTCTAAGAATCCGGTACACCATTCCCGTTCGAAACACATAGATGTCCGACACCATTTCTTAGATGATCATGTTGCTAAAAAGGACATCATATTAGTGTACGTTGAAACCCAGAAGCAAATCGCCGATATTTTCACAAAACCCCTAAAGGAAGACTCCTTTGTGCGGTTACGTCGAGAATTGGGGATTATGGGTGAATCCAAGATTTAGGATTCATTTTTTATTCAATAATCTTGCATGCTATTCAATTTCATTATATTTGCACATGCTAGATTTATTAGAATTTTCTGGATTTTTGTTGAATTTTCGGAATTTTCGCTCGATTTGTTCGTAAACGTCAAATTTCAGTTTTTCGATGTTTAATGGGGTAGTATAATGATTAGTGAGAATATTTCGATGTTTCGTCCAAGTGCGATTAGGATAGAACTCAAAATTTCTAATTCTAAATTTTTTGGACTCTCTTAGTCGGTCCAAGTTCATTGGCCGACCGACTAGATTCAGTTCTAGTCGGTCAGTGAATGAGCTTAGACCGACTAATCCTTGTCAGGATTTTTGGCTTCTGCTACTGTTTACAATTAGTCGGTTCAAGCTCATTGACCGACCGACTAGATCGTGATCTAGTCGGTCAGTGCTTGAACTGTGACCGACTAATTGTGCCAGGGACTGTCTTGTCTTTTCGACTTCCAATCGATTAGTTAAGCCCCCGACCGACTTCTTTCATTTCAAGTCGGTTCTCTATCACTCTCTCAGCCAAAATTCCCCCGAGTCCCTTCATCTTCCTCCCTCTCCGATCGATCTCCGACCATAACTCCGGCCATCTCCGACCTTGGGTTCCGTCGATCCTCCCTAGGTGATCTCTCCTCCCTCTCCTAGATGTCTAGGGTTAGGGTTTCTTCTCTTTTCAATCGATTTCAGCATCTAGGGTTTCGGCTAGGGTCTATTTAGGGTTCTATCGATTCGATCTCTAGCGTTTCTTGCTCGTGTCTCGTCGCGTTTATGGCGAGAACCCGTATTCCAATCTAACCCTTGAGCCCGTCCCCTATGACCGTAGAGTCACCCCCTAGGGAACCCTCGCAACCCAAACGACGTACGAAGACAACCCAAACCCCTTTGTCGTCGTCGCCTCCTCTTAAGCGAAAGAGGACGACGATAGCGAAACCCCGTTCTCAGCCCAAACCTAGGAAGCAACCTGTCTCTTCTGCTTCATTCCGTGCCCCTACTCCTCCTTCCGATTCTGACACGGAATACATACCCGAGACCGAGACCCATAGGGATCCCTCACCCCCTCCTAGGGAACCTGTGTCTAGCTCTCGACCCCGTACTTCCACACGTCAGCCTAAGGGAAAGGGTCCGATGCCAGTTGGCGGTGTCGATATCTCATTATGTCACGAAAAACCATTGTGTCTCGCGGCATATAACCGTATCGAACACTGTCTGCTGCTATTGGAGCATTTCGTACAGTTTTCAGACTTCCCAGGCCTAGATGATCTTCTGTCGTCTTCCGGTCTTATCGATTACCTTCGATATGACCCTAAGTCGAATCCACACCCATACCCTCGCCTAGTCAAACTCTTCTACACCAACCGTGTCCGGGGTCAGTACGACGAGACCCACTCGATTGAGACGACTGTTTTGGGGACATCGATTGTCCTCACGGCAGAAATCTTAGGAGAGTTGATTGGTTGCTCGTCGTCTGGCCTACTCCCTTCCGATATCTCCGTCGATGACATCTCTTCCCTCGATCAGGTCATCCTTTCTGAGATTTTCCATGAGATCCATCCTGCTATGATTGGCATGCCATCGAAGTCTTTCAAGCCTAATGGCTGGGTCCTTAACTTGATTCTGAAGTCGTGCTTACTTCCTAAGTACGGCTCCTCTTCTTTGCCTTCCCAGCCATTCCTGAAGTTGATCTATGCCATCTTCATGGGGAGCGAGATTAACTGGGCTCGGATCATACTCGATAAGATGGACTCTTTCGAGTGTATCTGTAAGCCCACGAAGTCTGCTTATATCCCATATCCGTGCCTTCTGACACTTGTTTTTCGCCACTTTCGTGTCACTTTGCCTCCTGACGATGAGCGTCCTCTCGGTCCCCCTCTGAATGCGATGGCCGTCAAGAAGTCTCTTGCGGTGCTCCGTCACGTTCAGAGGATGACCCCCTCTGCTTCAGCGTCTGCTTCTGCCTCAGCTGCTCCCTCTACCACTCTTGACGAGCTCACACGTTCAGTGAGACGTATGGAGTCTCGTTATGCTCGTACTGAGGAGATACTTGCTCGTATCGCCTCACATTTGGGCATTGAGATCCCTCTGTCAGTCTCTGAGGAGGAGGAGTTGGATGAGGAGGAGATTGAGGAGCTTGTTCATGTTGCTGCACGTGCCCCTGAGGGTACGTCTTCTGGTGCTGCTGTTACCTCTTCTGCCGGTGACTCCGAGAGTACTCTTGTTGCCACCGTTCCTGCGGTGGATACTACGACTGGTGCTCCCGAGGCCACTACCGTCGCTCTCGTGGACACTTCAGCTGATCCGGTGACCACCTCCACTCCTGCAGGGCCTGCTGCTGCTGCAGATCCTCCCGCTGCCTCTTGAGCTTCTTTGAGGACTCTCCGATGCACTTTGGATGATAGATCTTATTGTGAGAGAGTTTGGGTAGGATAGAGTGTGGTTCTGGATATTTTTGACATTTTGATGTATCTTCATGTATTTTGATGGTATTTTGGATACTTTTGATGTATTTTAATGTATCTCTGATGATGTTCTGAGATTTTTTGTATGTATGTGATACTCTGATGTCCGTGGTGACATATGTTATATGTTGTGATTTTTGGATGTATTTTGTGCCCCGATCGTTGGATCGTTTATGTATGTCGGCGAGGTATACTTTTGATGTACTCATGCTTTATATATATACATCGATGTTGACATTTATTATGTTGTGCACATTTTATATTCTATATGTCTCTGATGTTTTGATTTCGTCGCTCGACGATAATACTTGGTTAAATAGAATTAATTTTATGAAAACATAGAATTTTTTTCCATGCACTAAATTAACCAAGAATGTTGATATTGGAGAGTATATTCCATAACTCAATTCGTAAAATTAATTTGAGTTTTGATGATTTTATTTATCGATTTTTGAATTTGGTCTCATTGACACACTTTGATTTAATTCGTATTTTCCTTTGGTGTCATTTGGACCGTGGTCGTATTCTACGACTCCCGTGCTTTTATTTGAAGCCATTGTTGTTGTCGTTGATCTCCTCCCACTCTTTTTGCTTATGCCAAAGGGGGAGAGATATAATAATGACATATGCTAAATGATAATTTAAAGCATTTTTCCAAGAATCTAATTTGATATGTTAGATTCAGGGGGAGTTAAGATATAAAAATGGATTTCTAATCATAAATTTCAATATTTTGATTCTCATTTTATACTTTACTCGTCTACTTGATGCGTATGATTATTATTTAATTTTGAGATTAACGTGTCATCAATGCAGGGAGAGTAAGTAAATTACATTTGAATCATTATTTTTTGATTATTATTTATGTTGGTTTGTCATCACCAAAAAGGGGGAGAATGTTGGATATTGGACTCCCCGGATTTGGTTTTGGATGATGAACAAACATAAATATATCGTGAACTAACTCTTTGTGAGCGCAGTTATGGAGATCGTCGCCAAATTCATATGAACATCCAAAGCGACGTCTCGAGACTTCTCAAAGCACGTGATCGTATGCCTAAAGCTTCGTTGAAGCTTTTGGACCATTTTAGAAGTCATGAAGATTCGGATCGAAGTTTTCGAAGACGGTTCGTCAAGTTTTATTTATTGTCTTTTAGCTTCGTTCCGTAGAATGTTAAGCCTTGAGTAGGTCTTACATTTTAATCTTCATAACGCTCCTATCTTAGAGCTAGGATCTAGTAAGAAGTCCATACTAACTTTCCCGAAGCATCGCGCTTCGATTCGCGACTTCTTGTGCATGTTAGTTGGTTCAAGAAGAAGAACCAACCGACTAGATGGTGATCTAGTCGATCGGCAATGCTTCTTGGACCGACTAGTTTGCCTTCTCAAATCTAAGCTCTTTACTGTTTACAGTTAGTCGGTCTACGTTGACTCACCGACCGACTAGTTTGTGAACTAGTCGGTCAGTGATGCTTCTTAGACCGACTAATTGAGCTTTCCATGTACATGCCTAATTACTGTTTATCGTTAGTCGGTCTATATTCATTTGGCGACCGACTTGTTGATGAACTAGTCGGTCAACATTTGTTCTTGGACCGACTAAATCAATTTGTACTCAGACTATTTGTTTTATCTCTTAGTCGGTCTAAGTTCACTCACCGACCGACTAGTTGTAAAACTAGTCGGTTGGCAAGTGATCTTTGACCGACTAGTTCTGTTAGTCTGAACTTCAACCTATTCCGTGTTCACCTCTTAGTCGGTTCATGCTGTTTGACCGATCGACTAGTTGATGAACTAATCGGTCGGTGGTTGTTCTTTGACCGACTAGTTTGGTTCAGAATAGAGCCGTTGGAGCTTTAATTGAAACGTTTTTATCTCTCTCTTTCATCTATCCTATATATACTTGGAGTGCTTCATTCATTGCACTCAAGGCTGATATTAAGAGAAGTTTAGATATCAAAGAGAAAGCATTCATTCTCATTAAAGCTCATTCATTTCCATTCAAGAATCTCTCCCTCACTCTTATTTCAAAAGAGAGATTCATTGATTGTGAGCTTTCCAAGCCAAGTGCTTGATCCTAGGTCACCATCAACCTCATAGCTCTCCATCGCTGATCTACTTCTTGGAGCTAGGGTTTGGTGCCTCTTCATCTTCCCCAAAATCCGTTTTGCCCTAAATCGTAAGTTATACTCAAGGCATAGGATTTTGTTGGTAAGCAATTTCGTATTTCATTTACTTCATTATTGTAAGTGTTTCACTCTCGGTTGTGAGAGTTTGTTTGTGATCCCGGGTTGTGGGAGTCACAATTTCCTTTGTGTATGATTTGACTTGTGAAGGTTTTTCACAAGTATTTCATAGTGGAAATCTTGAGTTAGGGTTTCTAACTCAAGTATCCGGAGGGGATCCGGGTGGTTGGGACGTAGGATCACCGGGAACAAGTCGGGGAGACTTGTGTGGATCCGAACCCAGTAATATTGCTTATTTGCGATTGTCTTATTTGTTGTCATATTTACATTTCCGCATTACCGCATTAATTGGTAGAGATTGCAAGATAATTAGGAATTATCCTCTTAATTATTTTAAAGTACTATTCACCCCCCCCCCTCTCTAGTAATTGTGCAGTAGCTTAGCAGGGCATTACACAACTCCTCTCTGATGTCTACAGCTGGCACACACAACCTGGCTCCAAACCTCTGCGAGCCATCCTCATGAATCACAAAATCAGTCCACAGACCAGCTTCCACCAACTCCCGTATCCTCACCAACTTCGGGTCTCCAGCCTGCCCAGCCTTGATCCTATCCACGATCATCTACTGTATCTGCATACACATCAACGAAGAGGCCTCTCCAGGAAGAACAATCTCAATACCGGACTCGCAAAAATCTTGCTGCAATCTCCACTGCGAAGTCAACAACATCACCGCTGGAAGTCTACTCAGCGCATCCGGGACCACATTCACCCTGCCAGGGTGAAACTGCAGATCGATCTCTTAATTCGCCATGAGCTCCAACCACCGACGCTGTCACATGTTGAGCTCCTTCTGAGTAAAAATATACTTCTGGCTTTTGTAATCGGTGAAGATCTTCACCCTCTCACTCAACAAGAAGTGCCTCCAAATCTTCAGCGTAAACACGACAGCAGCCAACTCCAAATCGTGCGTCGGGTAATTCTTCTCATGAACCTTAAGCTGACGAGAAGCATACGCAACCACGTGCACATGCTGATGCAATACACAACCGAGACCCTTACCAGAAGCATCGTAAAAGATCTCGAATCCTCCACTCCGATCAGGCACAGCAAGAACAGGGGCAATCATCAGCCTCTCCTTCAGAACACCAAAAGCCTTCTCACAATCATCAGTCCAAACAAAAGATGCATCCTTCCGCGTCAGTCTGGTCATCGGCTCAGCAATACGGGAGAAGTCCTTAATGAACCGTCGGTAATAACCTGCAAGTCCAAGGAAACTCCGGATCTCAGACGCTGACCGCGGAACAGGCCACTCCCTGATAGCCTTAATCTTCTCAGGATCCACCGAAAAAACATCACCAGTCACCACATGCCGGAGAAAAGCCACCCTGTCCAGCCAAAACTCGCACTTGGAATACTTAGCATACAACCGATGCTTCCTCAAGATCTCTAATACTGTCCTCAAGTGCGAAACATGCTCCTCTTCTGACTTTGAGTAGATCAGAATGTCGTCAATGAAGATAACGACAAACTTGTCTAAAAAGTCATAGAAGATCAAATTCATCATATTCATAAAAACTGCGGGTGCGTTGGTTACACCGAAAGGCATAACCACGAACTCGTAGTGTCCATATTTCGTCCTGAACGCTGTCTTCGGACCATCTTCCTTCCTCACCTTCAGCTAATGATAACCACTCCTCAGATCCAGCTTAGAGAATACCCTCGATCCTCCAAGCTGATCAAAAATATCATCAATACGAGGCAACTGATATCGATTCTTGACGGTCACCGCATTCAACTCCCGGTAGTCCACACACATGCGACGCGAACCGTCCTTCTTCTTCACCAGTAAAACAGGTGCTCCCCATGGGGACACACTGGGATTAATGTAACCCTTCTGCAAAAACTCATCCAGCTGCTTCCGCAATTCCTTCAATTCTGCTGGTGCCATGCGATAGGGCGCTTTCGAGATAGGCTGCGTTCCTGGAATAAGATCGATCGAAAACTCGAGAGCTCGATCGGGCGGTAATCCAGACATCTCCTCGGAGAAGACGTCGTCGAAGTCACGCACTACAGCAGGTCTACACTGCTCCATCTGCAAAGCAACGATCTCCACCGGCTTGGCCCGAAACCTGACCGGACCAAGCGAACTACTGCCACGACTGAACTCAAACACCGGATGTCCAGTGATCTCGAACACCACCTTCTTCCTCCGACAACTGATCGTGGCGTAGAAAATCCCCAGCCAGTCCATTCCGAGGACGGTGTCATAGTTGATGATGTCGTGGACGATGAAATCAGCGTAGAGCTCATGTCCACATACCACCAAAGGGCAAGAATTGCAACCACGATGCACCGAGACCATGCCATTTCCTGTAACGATATCCCAACTCTTGGAAAGAGGGGAAGTCGACAGGGAATGCTTCTCCACGAAGCTCCGGGAAATAATGCACATCGATGCACCAGAGTCGAAGAGGACTCGTGCAGGGAATGTGCAAACCAAAATCACACCTAACAGACAGTCTAACAATCAAATTCTATTCTAGCATACATAACAAACAACCAAACAAATTCCAACAACATGACTAAGAAAAGAACTATTAGATTGAGGGTTACCTGCAATAACCTCATCCTCTGCCTCAGCCTCAACTGCAGTCATCAGGAAAGCCTGCCTCCTTGGCTGAACAGCCTGCTGAAAAGCCTGCCTCTGCAGAACGAGAGGCGCTCCACGTCCAGCAGGTACAGGTGTCCTCTGCTGCAACGAGTGAGCTGCAACCGGCCCCTTCCAAGGCTGCTTGGACTTTGGGCAGTCCCTCATGTTATGCGCAGGATCACCATAAACCAAGCACTGTCCCAACATCTTCCGGCATTGATCCTTGACATGCCCAGTCTTGCCACAGAAATGGCAAGTCTTCAGAGTAGGAGGTCCTCTGGGCCTCTTGAACTGTACCGGCTGATTGGGCCTGAACCCTGGTCTCATCACTGCCCTGGCCTGCTCCACAGGCCTCTTCCCAGCTCCAGAAGCACATCCTCTCTTCTGGTTCACGATCAGCTCCTGCCTCTTCGCTGCAACCAGAACCTTCTGATAGGACTCTGCATCAGAAGAAGTCACAAAGCTCAGAAGATCCAAATAAAGCCCCTGCAAAAACCTCTGGGCCCTCTCATCAGCATCCTGCACCATCTTCGATGCGAAACGGCTCAGCCTGGTGGTACTGATCCACCGTCAAGCTCCCCTGCTTCAGGTCAATGAAGCGTTGCGCCATCTCCCTCCTGGTAGCTTTCGGAAAGTACTCCTCGTCGAATCTGGACTTGAAAGTAGCCCAAGATATCGGCTCCTCCATCAACTCCTCCTCAGCATCCCACCAGTTCTGAGCATTATCTTTAAGCTGCATCTTTGCCAAGTCAACCCATCCAGTCAGGTCGACCTTTGACATCTTCAAGTTGTCCTCCATGTTCCTAGTCCATTCGTCCGCAGCTAAAGGTCCTTCGGTCCCATCGAAGTAAGCGGGGCCCAACTCCCGAAACTGCTTCACTCCGGGCTCGAAGCGAGGGACATTCTGAATAGGCTGCGCTGCTCGAGCAGGCGAAACATTCCGGGCATTCTGCAGCATCCCCTGCTGCACCTGCATCATCTGATGCATCATCCGTATGATCTCCCCATTGGTGGGCTCCCGATCCGGCTCCTCGACACGAGGGGGCACATCACCACCAGCATGGGTATTCCGTCTTCCAGCCATCTAATGACACAGAAAAAGAAACAAATCAGACTCTCAGCCTATGACTTGGTGTCGAAATTATTTATCAGACATTCTATAATTTCTTATCGTTGTTCTGATTAGGTCACAGTTACAGAGTGTGGACCTGCATGGGCCACCAACAAAACCTGTCACGCCCCACTTCCCAAAAACGTGGAAGCGGAGCGTGAGAAGGTCCGCTCAGACTTGAAGCTTCAAAGCCGCAAGTCCGATAAGCGTCAATCAACAATAATTTGCAGGTCCCTGTAATGTGACACGAAACAAAGACAAGAATAATAGAAGAGACAAATAATAAATTATCAATCTTAATTGTCCAAATAAAAATTCAACAACACCAGAAAAGCCACCAGGCAACAAAAGAGTCCAAAAGAAAAGGCCCAGCATGGCCAACAAGATAACTAACAACAACGCTGCTACTCACCGACAACAACAACAACAACTAAAGGTAGAACTGCGAAGAAACACTAGGACTGGTCACCGGTGTCCTTGTACTCAACGTCAGCAACAGGATCGGGCACGAACTCCACAAACTCGTCGCCCTCAATAGCAGACTCCGGCTCAGCAACTAACATGCATCACCCAAAGAGAAGGGGCACATGTCAGCAAAGTCTACAAGACTTTGTGCAAGGAAACTAAAGGAAAGTAGAAACAACCTAGCAGTTCTAGAGTATAGTATGACTTGACATTTTATGCAATGAGAACAACAGGTAAAGTAACAGCAGTTTATGACATGGCATGGATTATAGCATGGCAGGTAAACATGACATGGAAATGATTAACATGGACAAGGACAAGTACAAGTATGTAAGCACGTCGTGCACAGAGATTCTGCCATTTGGCTAGAGTGGCTGTACGGGCCAACTCTTACGCTCAAGTGACCGTTTATCCCTACCCCTCCACGTGTATCGAGCCAGGGCTTTACCCCCGAACATGGAATGCTCGCTTCTGGATCACAAGCCAGGAAGTGTTTTTAACAAGGATGGCGTAGGGTTATGCCCGCATAACGGGTGCCTAGCCGGTAACACGGAAACACGGATTTGTACAAGGATTTGTAGCATGTGCTACGATGCAACATGCAAACAGATGACATGTAAAATGGATGCACATGACTAATATTCGAAAAGAATCTGCGTACCGTTAAAGAAATTAAACATGACAGGCATTTCATGACATGATGTGACAAATGGCAATTCTAGCTTCGTTGTCAAGCTAGAATTTGAATTTTGCGCCTAGACCGCTATCATTTCACGGTCTAGTCTCTTTCACGCTAAAACAAGGTATTGGCCTAAAACATGGCCTAAAACAAAGGTTGGCAAGTTTCACTTGCCTGGTTTCTGGATTGTTGCTCGACGAGAGTTCGTCTCAAAAATCGCTATTCTATGGGAATTAGGGTTCGCTGTTTTGGCAAAACAGAAAATTAGAATCAAGATCTAATCCATATTTTTGTATTGGAATCCTATAACATCTAGTAATAAATTTTTATTAGGTTTTTCTAAATTACTGTGAGGGTTATAGGAAATTAAAGGTAGATCTACTAACTGTATTTGTAGCGGAAGAACGACGATCACGATGCCTACGAACTGCAGGTAGAAGAAGATCTCAACGATTTCCGGATTGCCGTCGCCAAAACCGAGCTTAGCACGGCAACGGAAAAGCGATCCGAGGGAGAAGTTGCGACTCAAGGGATTTCCTGCGGCTGATCTAAAATGGATCTGAAGAATGGGGAATATAGGGCAAATCTGGACCAAAAGAGGATTTTGGTGTTTTTGGAGATCGGCCGGCGGCTCGCGGGGTGATCGTCGGCGCAACAGAGGGTGAGAGGAGGCTCGGGAGGAATTAGAATAGTAAGAGGAAAGTTTGGGGAATGATTGGGGAAGAAGAATGGCTAGGGAAAGTGAAGAAAGAAATGAAGGGATCGAGGGTTTAAATAAAGAAAAAATGCGGCGGCTACGACTTAACCTAGGTTTACTGGGTCAACTAGTCGGTCAGTGAAGAGTGGTCGACCGACTAGTTTGGGAACTACTCGTTCGGTCGTCCAACTAAGACCGACTAAAAGTAAACAGTGAACAAGGTTGGTACAGGGTAGACAGAGTTAGTCGGTCTGTGAAGGTTCGTCAACCGACTAGTTTGGAAACTAGTCGGTCGGTGATTGTTCATAGACCGACTAAGGGTAAAATTAGATAGATATTAAGTACTGAGAGTTAGTCGATCAGAGAATGAACTCTAACCGACTAGTTTGGGAACTAGTCGGTCGGTAGATGTTCTTTGACCGACTAACCATAAACAGTAACTCGGCTGTACAGAAGATCTCAGAATTAGTCGGTCTGAGTACAAGTTCTAACCGACTAGTTTGGGAACTAGTCGGTCAAAGAATGTGCTTAGACCGACTAAACATAAACAGTAACTTAGCTGAAATTATTTCGTTGAACTAGTCGGTTCCTGAAGTGTTGCCGACCAACTAGATTGCAATCTAATCGGTTGGTTCTCCTTCATGAACCAACTAAGATGCACCAAAAGTGCCGAATCGAAGCGCGAAGCTTCGGGAAGATTCCTATGGCCTCTAGGAATAACCTAGCTCTAAGATAGGGACGATATGAAGCTCATCGTAAGAATACTTACTCCAAGCCCCATCAAGATATGCAAGAGAAGATAAAAGATCAAAATGAACCGAACGAAAACGTCTGATGGAGGGAAGCACACAAGGAGAGAGCATCCATAATATATATATAATAGTCATTACAAAAACCGGTCGTTACAGAACACATGCACAAATGATATGAATGCTTATGTTAATTCCTATTTTAGTGATGTGATAAATAGTGGTAACTTTGTTGGGAAGCCAAAGTCCACTTGGACTTAGTTTCCAAAGGGTTGATCACCTTGGACCCAACAAAGCTTGGGTACCATAAGCTTATGGTATATTAGGTAGTACCCAAGAACTAGAAAAAGAGTAATAATAGACCTATTGTCTCAAAAAGGAAAGGATGGATACTCGACAATGGATGCTCCAAACATATGGGGAGATCCCACATTGCTCTCCGAAGTGGTTAGCATCAAGGATGGTGCAACAGTCACTTTTGGAGGCAATCAAAAGGGAACCATCATTAGAGTAGGCAAAGTCAGTAATCCTTTCAAACCACTCATTACCAATGTTTATTTAGTTAGTGGTTTATGTCATAACCTTATCTCCATTAGTCAACTTTGTGACAAGGGTTACAAGGTTAACTTTGGAGAGTGTATTTGTAATATTGTTGATATTGATTTGCATGTTTCATTTACCGGTATTAGGCGTAAAAATATTTATTATTTGAGCTTGCCTAAAATCATAGAACGTTGCTTAGTTGCTAATACAAATGAACATCTATTATGGCATCGCCGTTTTGGTCATGTTCATTTTAAGCACTTTTATAAGTTAGCTAAGCATGATCTTATTAAAGGTTTTCCGAAAATTGTTCTTAGTAAGAAAAACTTTTGTGATTCGTGCCAAAAAGGTAAACTAAGTAAATTGTCTTTCAAACTTAAAGAAGGCATAACTTCTAAGGGGCCCCTAGATTTACTTCACTTCGATTTATTTGGGCCAACTAGAACCGCATCTTTAGGTAATGCTTATTATGGATTAGTCGTCGTAGATGACTTCTCTAGATTTACTTGGGTTTCAGTTTTAGCCAATAAAAATGAAGCTTTTAAAGAGTTTACTATATTTGCAAAGAAAATTCAAAATTTCTTAAGAACCACTAGTATCATTATTCGTAGTGATCATGGAGAAGAATTTTTCACAAAGTTTTGTGATGACAACAGGATTACTCACAACTTTTATTTTCCATACGCACCACCACAAAATGGTGTTATTGAGAGAAAGAATAGGAACCTAATTGAGTGTGCTCGCACCATGCTCCATGATAGTCATCTTGGACTACAATTTTGGATGGAAGCGGTGCACATGGCATGTTATGTGCTAAATAGGATCCTAGTGAGGCCCCGAACTAACAAAACTTGTTTTGAATTATTTTATGATAAAAAGCCGCAAGTTAAATATTTTCGTGTTTTTGGTTCAAAATGTTTTATAAAGAACACATATGGTAACTTAGATAAATTTGAGCCAAGATCCTATGAAGGAATTTTTGTTGGATATTTCACACGTAGCAAGGCCTACCGGATATACAACAAAACCTCTTTAACGATCGAGGAAATCATTACATGTATCATTTTATGAAGATTTTGATACTCCTCATGTTGTCGATGATAGTGGAGATGTTTTATGTGATTCCATTAGTAATGTTAAAATTAATGATTCTACTATTGAGACTAACAATACTAATGAAATTGTTGAGGATGTTCATAGTGATTCAGGTATTCCTAAAGCTTATCCGACCGTTCGTAATCACCCTCATGACCAAATAATTGTAGGTATTGGTGTGGGTGTCCGAACAAGGTCAAGTATTGATGAGTTATCTCATTGTGCTTTTGTCTCTACCATTGAGCCAAAGAACATCCAAGAAGCGTGTGAAGGTAGCTCTTGGATAGTTGCAATGGAAAAGGAGCTCATGCAATTTGAAGGAAATGAAGTTTGGGAGCTCGTCAGTGGTACCAAGTGATTGGGACGAAATGGATTTTTAAGAATAAGACCGATGAGAACGAGGTCATCATAAGGAATAAAGCAAGGTTAATAGCTCAAGGCTATTGGCAAGAGGAATGTATTGATTTCGAAGAATCCTTTGCCCCGTAGCTAGATTAGAAGCTATTAGGTTGCTTTTATCTTTTGCAGATCATAAAAATTTTAAATTATTTCAAATGGATGTTGAAAGTGCATTTTTAAATGGTATTGTTAATGAAGAAGTTTTTGTTTCTCAACCATCCGGTTTCATTCATGAAAAATTTCCAATCCATGTTTTCAAACTTAAGAAAGCACTATATGGGTTAAGACAAGCTCCTAGAGCTTGATATGATCGACTCAAAACCTTTCTTTTGGATTTAGGTTTTAAAATGGGTGAAGTTGATTCAACTCTTTTCATTAAAGATTATGAAAATGACATCCTTTTAATTCAAGTTTATGTAGATGATATAATATTTGGTTCTACTAACTTTAATCTTTGCCAAGAATTTTCTAAGTCTATGAAGGATGAATTCGAAATGAGCCATATGGGTGAGCTCAACTAATTCCTTGGACTACAAATTTGACAAACGAAGGATGAAACTTTCATACAACAAACAAAGTACACCGGGGAGCTTATCAAGCGATTCGGAATGGAATCGTCTTCAAGCAAACGGTCACCCAAGAGTACGACAACCCATCTACACAAGGATGAGAACGGAAAAGAAGTAAACATTCGTCTATATCGAGGTATGATCAGTTGCTTACTTTACTTAACTGCTAGTTGGCCCGATATTATTTTCTCCGTATGTCTTTGTGCTAGATATCAAGCTAGACCTAAGAAGTCACACTTGATTGCAGTTAAACAAATTTTTCATTATCTCAATCATTCACTATATTATGGGTTACTTTACCCCAAGTCTAGCACATATGAGTTAATCTCATATAGTGATGCCGATTTTGTCGGATGCAAATCCAATTGGAAGAGTACTAGTGGCACTTGTCATTTTCTAGGAAATTCTCTTTTCTCTTGGTTTTCCAAGAAACAGAACTCGGTATCATTGTCCACGACTGAAGCAAAATATATTTCCATGTGTCTTGCATGTGCACAAGTTTTTGGATGAGACACACACTCAAAGATTATGGTGTCAATTGTGATACTTGTCATATCATGGTTAATAACCAAAGTGCATTTGTCTTTCCAAAAATCCGATACATCACTCCCGTACCAAACACATAGATGCGAGATACTATTTCATTAATGATCATGTAGCTAAGAAGGACATCATTTTAGAGTACATTGAAACCCAAAAACAAATCGCCGACATCTTCACTAAACCTCTTAAAGAAGATTCATTTGTGAGGTTGCGGGGAGAATTAGGGATTATGGGTGAATCTGAAATATAGGAGTTCATTTTTTATGTTAAATCATGATTTGAACTCATGTCATCATTTCACATCTCATGTTTTGATATGTCATATGTTTACATATATTATTCAAAGAGATTTATTTGAGATTTTGATGATTTTATTTATTTGGATTAATATACATGATTTGTATGTTAATTTATGTTATTTTGATAGTGATTTCATGTTTAGAAAATAGTTAGAGTATAGCTCTTAGGGTGAGTTATCTCAATTCTCTTGATTTCAGCCTTATCCTACATTTTTTGGACCAGGACAGACGACTGTCAATATTTCGTCATTCGCCTGCCTTGTTCTAGATTTTTTGACTGAAAGTCATGCTTTTTCCTGTGCGATTGATGTATAGATTACATGCGCATGTCTCTCCGACAGGCGGCTGAAATTTGTTCATTAGACGCCTGCCTTGATCTTGAAATTTTTCTATCAACTCATCAAAATTATTGACTTTCTGTTAGGCGACTGTCGTGTATTTTACAAGCGCCTTTCACTTTTCCAGGTGACTGTGAATTATACAACAGGTGCCAGTCTATTTATCTAGTCAGTTTTCTATATTGTCGGTCAGTCAACTGACGATTGTTCATCAGTCGACTGTCCACATCTAAGGCAGTTCGATAACTTAATCTGAGTCGTCGATCTTTCGATCCAACGGCCCAGATTCGTTTCTCCTCCACTTAAGTAAACGAGATCCTCTCATTTTCTCTTTCATCCGATCGAATCTCCATCGTCTTCCTCCTTCAAACGACAGCCGTCTCTTCGTCTTCTTCGTTGATTCGAAGTTCCTAGCCATTGATTCCTCTCTCCATTGACTCGATCGAACTTCTGAATCTCTTCTCCTCCATCGTTCTTCATTGGACTGGTATTTCTCTTTCATTTTGAGCCCTAATCGGTTCTCTTTCGATTTTTGCTCATGGCACCGAAAACTGAAACTTCTTGGTTCAAACCCGTGAGGAAATTCTCGCGTTCCTCCTACATTTGCCATTTCAAAGTCTCCTCTCCTAAGGCTTCTCCATGATTGTATTACAAGTCGTTTGTATATCAAGGATTTCCTGTTCCAGCCTCCATTAGGCTATGTTTCCAACATCTGACGACGTCCCCCATTCTGATGTTCCTCCTACACCCACTGCTGTTCCTCATCCTACTAGTGACACTCAGGTCCCTCCTACTGAGGTCACCTTGTCTCCTCCTGTCACTACCTTTCAGCCTCCTGTGCATGTTGCTGCTGAGTCCAGTCAGCACTCTACACCTGCTGCTCGTGGCGTTTCATCGTCATCCAAGAGGAAGGCTCGTGTGCATCCTCTTCGATGATCGGTTCGTATGGTGTTTTGTCGCTCAAGTCGCCCTTCGGATCCCACAGTGATCCATATCGACTGATGGTGTTTTGGAGACGAACTCACCTTTGGACTAGTTTTTGTTAGGGTTTGAGTCCATGGTTGTATGCATATAGTTCTGGATGCTGTATTTGGTGCTTGTAGCACCTGTTATAAACGTTGGTCTCATATTAATAAGGATGTTGTTATCTTCTATAGTATTAGGAGTTAGTCTCTTCTTGTACTCCTGGTATACTTTTGGTTGTATGGAAGAGTAACTTTTGTTGGATGATGATGTATATAAAGTTGTTTTTGTTTACTGAACTCCATGTAACTTTCGATTATATATATATATATACACACACACACACACACTATAAAAGAGAGCATATTTTGAATCTTATCCTACTAGGACAAGATGACTCGGATATGACTAGGGCAAGGTTTGATGACTAGGATTTTTTTTTTGAATTGTTAAAACTTGGGGGGCATTTGGGGGGAGTTTTGAAATTTGGGGGGAACCATTTGGGGGGAGTTTTGAAATTTGAAGTGTGAATTTAAAAACAAAAGTTTGGGAGAAAAACTAAACCCAAAAAAAGAGGATGAGCAGTAGCCCGCTTCAGTTTCTCGGAGAAAAATTCAGCCCTACTGCTTGTTCGTTGTCGTTGCCGCCGCCGCCGCTCAAGAATCATCTGATGCGAAAAACAATATCGAACTGACGATAGAAATTAATGGATAATACTATTGGAGGAGGATTTGGGATCTGTGCCGCTCTTTTTTTCTCCTCTTACAAGCTTCGCTACTCCTTTTGCAGCCTCTCTTCTTCTAGCTCCACATTTCTCGACCAGCATCCGCAAGGGCAGCACCACCACCACCCCCACGTGCCTCAAACTCGAGAAGGGACAAAATTGCAGGAGCGGGGACGAGGAGGTGCCCCCCAACTTCCAAGGTAATTTGTTTAAGAAATAGAGATTTAGCAGTAGATCAAAGAATCTACCACAACGATCCCAGCTTTTCGATGCGGAAAGGCTCGGGAGATAAATTTAGAGTGGCATTGCATAATTTTCCTCAACAAAAACAAAATTTCTTTCATAATTCTTTGTTATTTCCTCAACAAAATTTCAGAGTGGCATTGCATAATTTTCCTCAACAAAAACAAAATTTCTTTCATAATGCTTTGTTATTTCCAGAAAGAGTTATCTCTTTAAATGCCACTCTAGATATCTCTTTTTCTTGAGGTTGATACTTAATATCTGCTTTTTATATGGATTAAATGATGCTTGAATGACTGATGATAATGTTCTATATTAGTTCTTTCTATCATTCAAAAATATCAGGTTTAAGCAAGTTCTAACTTGCGAGTTTTTTCTTGAAGGGAAAGCTTTTCTGTTCGATTATTTCATATGTTGCTATTTAACCAGAAAAATATTTTATTTTGACATAATATACATATTTGATACTGTTTCTGGAAATGTTAACATGTTAATTTAAGTATGCATATAAAAGCTGCTCGCTTCTTGGAATTTCTGAGGCTATCGCTTACTCATAATTCTAAATTTTCAGGTCCTGTTGATAAGCTTATGTTAGCTAATCCAATATCTGTTGGGTACTTGCTCTCTGTTGCTGAGTTGAAAGCTGATACTCTCACTGATGATGCAAGCCAGAGTGTCGAAAATGTTGCATGGCCTGTCTCTAAGATTTCTATTTTAAACAGTAAGCATTCACAATATCCAGAGATAATGCAGAGGGTAACTATGAGCTCCCTCACAAATCTCCTTGGTTTGTAAACATTGGAAGCCAGAAGTTGTATACGCATGTCGCTGGAATTCTTAGGCTTTTTTGTTTATCTATAGTAGTTGTTGCATGATGCTTAAGGACATTTAGAGTGGCATTGACTAAACTGCTTCTAGATATTAAGTTGCTTCTCAATATTAAGAGATATCTCTTTCTTCTATATTTCTTGCTAATAACTGCTCTGTTGTATTTCGCTAGCTTAGGTCTTCAAACGAGTGACAGATCCATGAAATGAAACAAAAATAACTAGAAATGGGAGATTGTTTGGATCATTATGATGTAGCCAACTAATACAGATACTCTTTTTATACATTGATGTACTTCTCTTCTCTGGGTAAGTTTGATATGTTGTGAAAATAGTTTGGTGAAGAAATAAAAGTGCACCTCACCACTCATTTATTACAAATATTTCACTATTTTCACATTTAATCCATATCAATCTTCTTTTAACAACGTTGTCATTGTTGTGAATTAAACTTAAGAATTCTCACAATATATGAAATCATTTAATATGGGATGATATTATAAGGGATATTTTGCTTTCGCCATGTAAATATCTAGTATAATATTATAAGTGATGTTCTTTCATCTGCTCAATTTCGCCATGGTTGACAAAGGTATATTTTGCTCAGGGTTCCCTAATATCGCCAACTTCGACTTATTACTTAGCTTCAAGCTTCGTTCCATTTTGTGAGCATTTTATTTATTTTTTTAATATGAGTTTTCTTTTTAAGTTTGATTCTGTGTTGAATTTTTGGATATTTTGATTGGATTTTGTGATTTATATTAGGTGTCTTTGCTAAGAGCCATACTCGAAAGCTAATCCTGAGTTCTTGAGGGCCAATGGGGATCAAATTTTTTCGGGTTGGGATTGATGGGTGTAAGGTAATCTGAATTTGGGAATGTTATCTATTTGAAAATTTCCCCTTTTGGTTGGTAATTTGACCCATTTTCATTAACATGCTTAATTTTAATTGGTTATTTATTAAAATTAGTTAGGGACTTAATGCGCTTTGTGAGCTGCATGATAAGAAATTTTATCATTTCCCATAATTTGTTTATTACCGTTTCACCTAAGAATAATAATGGTTGTTGCTAGGTTTAGAAATGAGATCGAAGCCTTCTAGCAGAATGGGAATTTGATGCCCAATCTTGATGCACAATATTTTAACGGAATGAGAAGTTGATGTCCAACCTCGATCAAAAGAGCACCAAGCTCCTCAACCTCACCATCCTCCAGAGGATCGATCCCTTCATCGAGGAGATTCACATGACAGTGGCTAATGTCACCTTCTATGAATTCATAATAGAGCCAAACTAATGGGTATGTTGATTCAATCATGCTACTTCTTTTGTTCTGTTAAGTTCTATTTGGTTTCTGAGCTGATTAGGGCTTTCTGCTTGATTTTGTTTGTAGAGCCACAAGGATGTTGACGAATCTCTATTTTTTGTCAAGAGGTTGAGTTGGATCCGTGCGTTTAGCATTAGGGTTGGGTAAGTTGGTGTTTTGATTCTGTTCTTATGGCCGATTATTTAGGAATATTTTTTATTCTTATATTTTGGAATGATTAATTTGTGATTGCAAGTTTAGATTGAGCTTATAGCTATGAGTCTTATTCAAATTAAATGTGCAAAATGCAAATTTTTGGGTCTATTGTTACCTTTGGGTGATGGGGAGGGGTTTGATGTTGTCATTATGTTCACATGGATTGCTTTTATTTGGGATATATTATATAGCTAAGTTGATAACTTTTCAGTTTAATATTTATGTTTCATCGTAATGCATTTAATTATTCTCAATTTCTTAGTGATTTCATGTTAAATGGTCTTGAAAATATTTTCACGGTAATACTCAACCAAGATTTCAGTTCATTGTCATGAATAGACACATCACATTTGTGTACTTTAGTCTATGAAGCAAAAGTAGTTGTTGGTTTTGGTGAGTCAACACCTCAACTTGGGTGAAAAGTAGTGTGATAGAAGTTTTGTTGGCATGTGATAAAATCAATTTGTGCAAGATAACAGTGTTATCTCTTTTTAATGTCACTTATACACTTTTTTCCTTTTTTGTGAGCAAAATGTTGAGGCTGTAGCACCACATGCATCCCCCTTTCAAAGGAAATAGGAAAAGCAAAAAAGAAATAATGCATACACGTGTGTACACTGCTTTTCATCGATAATAGTTTAACATATTTTCCAAATAACGTTTAACAATAATTGTGATACACTAATGTGCTATTCACTCACGATAAATATGAAAGAATGAAATGCAAAAGGTAATGCAATGAAAAAGGTAGACATGATAAGCGACCAAATACAATTGGTTCTGAAATCTTATCGCTCTCAAGAAAGGAATCAATCTCTCTCAACAAATTCTGGCAGATTTATGATTTGAGTTGTTTTTCATTCGTTTCCCCTTCATGGACCTTTTTGATTATTTTTCTTTTTAATGAAATTTCTTTTTTGCTTCTGGCGATGAAAAAGAATCCTATCACATGGATCTTTCTTCATTCTCTAATCTTAAATCATATATTTTCTTGGGATTTATGAGATGTTTTAGACCGGTGGTTTGGGTCTTACCTCTTATGATTGGATGATCGCAAGTAAATTTAGTTCCTTTTGTTTGTATGATTTTTTTTTCAAGAATGTGGATTGTGTTTTTTGATTTTGTCAAAATTTGAGCATTTTAGCTATACAATTTTTGGCATTATATGATTTTAATGGTGGGAAAGGTGGGAACTTTAGTGTTTATGGCAAGAAAAAGGGAAGAAATTTGGGAAAATACGCCTTTTATTAAAGAAAAGAAAATCTTCATTTTAAGTTGGTTTCTTCACTATTTGATGCGATTTTTATACTGGAATAATTTAGTGTAGTTCAATTCATGTTTGGATGTTCCACGAGTGTAATTAAGACCTCCTAATCTTTGTGTTTTGAGTTTTTCATTTGAAACTCTTCGTTTAAAATAAGAGATTATTTTTGGAATATGTGAGGAGAGAAAATATCTGCAAGTAGATAAGTACTTACAGGACCTGGTGCCTGTTTGCAATAACATTACAAGTAAAGACAGCGTCTCGATGAGATCAGTTCAATCTCTTCAGAAAAAAGTTGAGGTAATTAATTTACGAGTACCAAAAGTTTATCATTTGTGCATATTTATTTACTTTTTTTCTTTTTAAATTTACAATTTCTTTCCATGAAACTTGCTGATGTAAACCCTCAAGTCGATGCGTAGTGCTTCATTGAAAAATAGATAAAGCAAAATTAAATCAAAATAAATTTTTATAAATATTTTTTGTTGCTGCACAAAAGATTCATAAATTGCAGATAAATTCAACTCATAACGATCATCACATGAGAAGTGTCTTCGGAACTACTATATCCATTATATCCCCTATCTGATCCTTTGCAACCATTGGTTCCTTCTCACGTGAACTTGGTGCTCATATAAACATGCCAAAACTTGGCATCCTTCATAAATCGATCAATACTGTGACTGCTTCCGTATAGGATACATTCTCATCATGACCTTATTTCAATGTAACTACTTCTGACACTTGAATAAAATCAGTCTCCAGTCTTCAGGAACTAAGTGCAGTAAATCAGTCTTACACTTGAAGTAAATTAGTCTTAAGGAACTAATTGCAAATCAATAGTCATATAACTTAGCTTTTAAAAAATTCTTAACAATATTCCAGGTAATTTGTAGATCTTCTGATTGGGACAACAATATGCACATAGTACTAGCTCATCAATGCAAAATAAATACAATTGATACTCTAACACACGTAATTCCAATATGCAAACTGATGTGTTCTTTACAAAATGCAAGAGGAAACGCGTGATCACATCTCCTGCATTATTCATTTGTGAGACCAATCTGGTTGTCTCTTTACCATAACCTCAAAATTTGTTGGACTGCTCCAATTGTTTTTTTCGGTTTGTTGACATAGTGAATGATATAAATGAGAAGTGGTATTTCAGTCATAGAAATTATGGAGCATGTTTGACCTGAAAGGAATGCAAGAATTTATCACGCGTAGTTTATTTACTTTGATTGATTTACTTAATAATGGTAATTCATGATTTGTCTCATTCTGGTTAGGGCAACTTACACCCCTGGCAGAAGCTCTGTCGTGGACGATGACCTTGGGGTGCTGCAGGGAGGAAGGCACATTCTACTACTGCTGCTACACATGATGTTAGCAGAGAGGATGGAGTAAAATCGAAAGAATCTGGCAACGAGATACCCTTGGCAACATTGGCAATGTTACTAATAGGAGCCAATGAGGCTTGAAGTAGGCCTTGCAGATTCAGCCATTGCATGTGCAGATTTTGAATTATATTGGGCTGATCATCCTCATTTTCTACTAAACGTGTTTTGTCCAACAACTGTGCTATCATTTTTGGTTTGTGTGACGCGTGTGGCATGATGCTTTGCATGAACTAAATATGTGGGTATGGGGGTTTTGGTAGCTTCGTATGTAATATGGGTATGATTCTGAACTTTTGATCACACCTTTTAGTTGGGGGAAGGTGATTAGTTGGTGAGTTTGTAAAAATTAATCATATGAATGCAAAGGAGGACGTGGGCTCGAGTTTGAGACCCCATCATATTTTTTGAAAAAAATGTATACTCTTCTTTTGAATTCCTAAATAGTAATATAATAATATATACAAATATCTATCAGATAAATTCTCACTCTTCAGATTTTAAAAAATCTTCATTATACATATCAACTTAGTGACTATAAAGAATGGATATGGAGATATATATAATGTTTCAACTATGAAAAATCCACTAATACTTTGTATCTTTAATGTCTTTCTCTTTAGCGCTCCAAGTTATGCATGGGTTTGCTTTTGTGCATATGATTTTGTTGTTTGCCTCTATTTGGCAACGTGTTAAATTTTTGGGCGGAACTAAATTCTCTATAGTGAACTAAATTTTGGTTAAATTTTAAGGCGGAACTAAATTCTCTATAGGAAACTAAATTTTGGGTACTATAATTTTTGGATGAAACTAAATAACAATTATTATGCTTTAATTTTTGCTGTTCCTTTTCAAGTGGAGATATTTTTAATGAACCGTGCCCTTAGGGCACGAGTTATACTATCTATATTATACAAATGAGGGATGTTATCAAGAGAAATTGGATAAGAGAATTTGGACAAGAGAAATTGGACAAGAGATGAGATTTTGAGGGATAAGAGAGGATGAGGGAAATTTTGCACATACAATTCGGATATTTGCATTTTTGCCCTTGGACCCTCCACACACACACACACCTACACGTTTTCTTCTTCCCCTTTTTCGGACCTTTTTTTCCGTCCACGTGCACGTGTGCACGTGTTATTTCCGTGAAGGCGCCCGCTAAATTTTTGTTCGTTTAAATTTTAGAGGGAAAAATAATTTTTCTGGAGAAAAAATATTTTGAGGGGATATCTTAAAGGAACTATGCCCGAGGGCATGGATCCGCGTCGAAGGTGTCCCCACCTAAAGCTAAATTTTTGTCCGTTTATATTTGAAGGGTAAATAATTTTTGGGGAGGATAATGATTTTGAGTGGATATCTTAAATGAACCGTGCCCGAGGGCACGGGCCCATGCCGAAGGCGCCCGCCTACTAAATTTTTTAACGCTAATTTTTTGTTCTGCGCCGAAGCCGTACGTGCCGAATTTGTTGTTCCGAGCCGAATGTGCCCATACTGCTAAATATTATTCTGCTAATTTGTTGTTCTGGACAATTTTGGCTGTAGAAATAATTTTTTGGGAAACAATGATTTTGCGGATGAAAATCTTAAATGAACCGTGCCAATGGGCACGTGTTATGACTAGTATAAATATATATATGATGTTGTTTTACTTAATCATATGATGTTTCACATTGTGTCTCTATTTTATCTCTGATGAGATCTTTGTGTATACATTGTGCAATTGTGTCGCTCTGTGTCCTCTACTGTATACATGATGTGATATGAGACATTTTCTTGCCTATGTAATGTTGATATTGGATTTTCGTTCCTTTAGTCAACTAAAATTTCTTCTGTTGATGAGTATTTGATATATATCATTGTGATGCACCTTCGTGTTTTCTCGATTTTATTGTGGTATCACATTGAATAGATATCCCATTCTTTACACTCTCATGATTGTTTTAATCTTATTTAGCACTATTGTGGTTGTTTTCTACTACCACTTTTTGGATAATGCCATAGGTGGAGAGAAATAAACAAATCATAATTTTGTGCTAAGTATAATCTAAACTTGAATCTAAGATTGAAGCTGCCTTAGATTCAGGGGGAGTAAGATATAATGAACTTGGATTCTAAAATCCTAAATTTCTAGTATTGAAATCATTTCATTCATGCATATCTTACTTGTTTGCTTCAATTGATCTATAAATGCCCTTATTTTATTTAACTAATTGTATTAACATCTATGTATGGGGAGTACGTATTTTTAAGCGTAATTATTTATCTTTTTGTTTATGTTTGTTTGTCATCACCAAAAAAGGTAAGAATGTTGATCATTGGACTTCTCCCTACTTGGTTTTGATGATGAGCAAACATAAATACTTGTGACTAATCCCCTACTTGCAGTTAATCCATTGCCTAAGCATATCATGAAGATCAATTAGCAATGGATGTCACTCATGGATCAATAAAAGCATGCAAAGTGGATTGGATGATCAAAGATGATAATTGAAACTCCTAGAAGACTTCAAGCTCATTCTATGAAAAGAAGATAGGCATATACAAGATATAATCTTTTTATTCTCTTCTAGTATGTAGCTTAGAAGTAGAACTATGTTAGAGCACACACACACACACCCTTATTTCTGTCCTATGAAATCATTAGATCACATTTCATTGGCCTTCAATTCAGTATTCTTAAGCATGTGCATTTTGGACTTTCAACAGGCGACTACTGAATGATTTACATGCGCATATCTCCAAACAGTCGCCTGTGATTTTTTCTACAGTCGTCTGTTTTTAACATATTTTATCGTTTGGTTTTTGGGCTTTCAGCTATAACTTTTATCAGGTGACTATTATACAAAGTACATGCGCTTGTCCAATTACAAGCGCCTATGACTTGTTAGTCAGTCGCATGTCTCTCTCTTGCCCAAAGATCATTAACGTATCTTCCTTCGATCAGACGACTGATGTTGGATTCATAGTCGCCTGCCCATTGGCACAGGCACCTGTGAATGCTTCTACAGTCATATGTTGATACTCGTCCTGACACTCTGTATTTTTGGAAAGTTTCACCAGTTGCGGCCAGACGACTGATGTTGGTTTCACAGTCGCCTGCCCATGGCACATGTGCTTGTGAAAGCTTCAACAGTCGCATATCGATCCTTTCCCTGACACTCTGTACTCTGGAAAGTTGCACCAACTAGGGTCAGACGATTGATGTTGGTTTCACAGTCGCCTCCCTATGGCACATGCGCTTGTGGGTTGCACATCAATCGCATGTCCTGTCTTCCCAAAACTTCCCGAGTTTTCACAACTTACTCATGTTTCGCTCAGTCGACTGTAGAAGGTTTCTCAGTCACCTGTTGGTTTATAGGCGCATGTCCGACCTTCATCAGTCGACTGTCCTACATGATAAGTTACCGTTTGAATTCCTACCTACCCTCTGATACAGTGCAGCAGTCGACTGTGGTTTCTTCACCAGTCGACTGTCTATTGTGTAAATTATATCTGTTGGATGTTTCTCTATGGATTTCAAAGGGATTTTTGGGAATTCTGTTTGGGGGATTTAGAGAACCTATAAAGAGGGCTTTTACTGTTCCATTGAGGAACTCTTGATCAACTTTTGAAAACCCTAAGCTCTCATCTTCAAGTTCTCAAGCTCTCAATCCAAAAGACCCAGATTTCCAATCTCATTCACTATTGCTCTCTAACCTAGAATCGAAGTGTTATCCTCTAGGCAATTGGTGGTAACAAAAGAAAGGGCTTTCTCTCTTCTCGGAAGAGAATTCAACACACAACACACTTGCTCCTTCAAGTTCTACTCCAAGGCATATGTAATTGTAAGTGTTACTATTTCACTATTTCATATCTTTCGATATTAGTTTTACTCTCGGTTTGTGAGAGTGGTTTGCTTGATCCCAAGTTGTTGGAATCAAGGACATCGATTGTGTTTCGATTTCACTTGTAGGGTTGCTACAAGTGGGTTTAAAGGAAAGCTCAAGTTAAGATTGTAACTTGAGTATCCGGATGTATCCTAGTGGAAGGGATGTAGAATTACTGGGAACAAATCGGGAGTTGACTTGGGTAATCCGAACCCTTGAAACATACTTTGTGTTAGCATTGTTTCATTTTGAGTTTATTTATAGTTCCGCATTTATTGTTGGTTAGGAATTTTAAATTGGTAAAACTATCGTTTAAATTTTATAAACACTATTCAACCGCCCTTCTAGTGTTTTCCTCATAACCAGGGTCCTTACAGCCCACGGGTTGGGCGCCTACGGATGCGGGCCCTGACCTGCAATGCCCTTAATGGGCTTTTATTTTTGTGTTTTGGCTTTATTTTGTGCAATTGGAGTCTGTTTTTGACGCGGTTTGAACCTGCGTTTAGACCGGGACGATCCCGTCATCCAAGTAACCCTTTTCACGTGTTTATTAAATTAAATATGCACGCAAACATTTTACGACACATTTAGTTCCTTTTGCATCATATACAAAATTTCCACATCTAATATTAAAAAACCATTTGCATCAAATACAAATGAACTGAGGGCATACATCCCTCAATATATCCCACTTGCACTCAGGATCATTTATCCTGAGTCCAGAAGCTAACTGCAAACTATTTGCAGTTTTCGTCTCTTGCATCAAATGCATTTTCCCCCTAATTTCTACATATCACTTGACGAATGTCTTACTTTGTGTGAGACCCTACAGCTTGACCCTACTACAGGTAGGGCTCAAATCCCAGATGGCAGTGACCACGAGCAGCAGGTGTCGTCCCTATTTTGGTATCATACTTATGTGGTTAACTCATCGACATGAGTATTGTCGGGACCACCTTGACTGAATCTGTGATGATACCGCAGTTTTAGTCTCTTCGTCAAAACTATGTCGTCTAGTCAAGCCTAGGGTATGGTCAACTGTCAACCCTACTAGCTTGAACTTGGTTAGTCTCCATCGATCTTTGGTCAAATAATGTCGGACTACTTCGAACATACTCTGGCCAGAGTTTTCACTAAAAGATCGAACTAACACTGCGACACTAACTCCCCTTGACCAGGAGAGACAAATCCTATCTTGCTCATTACTCTCCTCGCATGCTTCAAATGTCACCCAACCAAAGACTTTCAACGGGGCTTTCCCGAGGCTAGATCAGTTATCTAAGTGACATCGTTCATGCACAAGTTCGTACAATGAACTCAAGTCAAAAGACCAACTGCAAATCATCATTAAGAGTTATTATTGACAGATTGGTCATTATTAACCATATGATAACTCTTGTTAGGTCGTTTAGTGAAATCATTCTCCAAGGAGCACTGTGTCTCATCTTCAACTTCTCCAAGTCAAACGACCATAAGATCATCATCACAATTACATGGTGAAGACTAAGACACAATGGTCTATCTGATGTATCGATATCCTTTTCTTGAAACATCTACGACCACGAACGTTTTTATACCTATGCTACAATCGGTCAAATAATTATCCACGATCAAGATCTCCATCTTGATACATATTTGACCTCGCATTAAGTCTCAGGACTATACATAAGTTGTAATGAAGACTACATTATTATTAACTTAGGTAAATTCTTATCAAACAGCAACAAGACGTTTATACACATATATAGAGATAAATTTGCATTGAGGGCAACCCATCTCGCTACATCTCCCACTTGCACTCAGTCCCATTTATCATGGCATCTCATATCACATTTACACATAAGTATTTCTAGACTTCGTGTGGTAGAGCCTTCGTGAGTGGATCTGATAAACCATCTACTCTATAGACTATAGGGGTTTCAATGTTCATTTTAGACCACACATTTGAATCTCATTCAAATAATTCCATTGGTCCCTTGGAATCCATACTATATGTCTTGCCTGGATCTCCTCCAGCTCATCGTACCTTACGAGAATAATCCAAATTAGTTACTGGTCATTTAGACAGTTTATAATCATTTCTGATAAAGTGTCAAACTCTTTGACCACTTTGTCAAACCATATGTTCCGGCTCCTTGATGCCTCGCATGCCTTTTATTTTCTCCCACTGACCTTGAAAACTTTATAAGTTTGTTCTTCTAAATCATATTTAAAAAACATATATATTCCAGTTTTCATGGTCATCATGAGCATTTACATCGAGTCTGATTCGAATAGATCTGTACACAGCTGCGAGCGAGAAAATTTCATCACAATCCATTTATAGGAGTTCTGATGATAACCATTCTCAACCAGCATAACTTGTACTTCACTATTTTCCATCTGCACCAATCTTCTGACTCGAAGATTCACTTGCAGCCAAAGGAAACACTTTCCTTGGGCACGTAAACTAAAGTCCATACTTTATTTACATGCACAGACCTTTTTCAGATTGCATCAAGCCATTTATCAGAGTCCCTGCTCCGAATGGATTCTTAGAAGTTGACTAGGCCATCATCAACTATGACGTTTTACTCGACTCCTTCGTCTCACGAGGCTCGAGTAACCCGATGACTTCCTAACGATTAATTTGAGGAATTTTATATTTATAAGTTTCTAACATAACCTTATCAAATACCTGGGCATTATTATTTGGGTTATAACCCAGAATGAGGATTGTAACTCAGAGTCACTAGCCATGTATCGCACTAAGTCTAACAGGGTACGATTCATACTCTTTAACACACCAATGTGTTAAAAGACTTGACCTGCGCGAAAATCTCATTTTCTTTTAGTTACGCAAGAATTACATAGCTAAGCATTCGAATCAGTTCAAATACTTTTGTATTGTGTTCTCTATTTTATCAAACTTGTGTTTCATCAAGAACACGTGTCGTAATAAAATAAAAATAACTTATCCTAGCTTATTTAGACTTAGGTCCAAGTATATCTTTATGTACGAGACTACGTGTTCACCAACTCACTCTCCCACTGTCTTACAGATGGAATTTGGCCATCATACCTTTGAGACAAGATTCACAAGTATCTTTCGACTTATAATACGAGAGGTCAGACCCCTCTTTATGTGACTTGTGAAGCTTAGTCTCTTCGATACGACCTAGTCTATTTTGCAATATAAGATTTGCTACTAACTTGCGTATTTATGTATTAACATTTAATACATTATCGTTATACAAAATTATCACATCCAAAAATTTCTTTTAAAGTAATGTGACGACATTCGCCAAGTGTGATATATGTACCATATGGCCTAAAGACAACTTTTGTTCATTAGCCAATATGTGAGACTATCTTTGTATAACAATTTTTTTTGAAATTTTAGACATCAAACGTGTCCTATTTTCAGTTCCTCCCACTATGACTTTTCTTTTGATAAACCAAATATTCTTTCTCAATGAATTTTTCCTCGGTGCCTTCTCCTTTATAAATCACATTTAAACATTTTTCGTCCTAACACAAATATTAATTGCGCAAGCATCACATGCATCCAAACAATTGAGCTTTGCAATCTTGAGGAGACTCAACAAGTTGCTCATCTCAAGATCTAATTTGGATACATTGTCTTGCACTGCGCTTACACTCATATTCGATTCAAACAGTCTGATCGAAGTTTCAAACCTTGCTGATTGAAACTATTTTTCATACAACCTTAAGGAGACTCAACAAGTTATATGGAGAAATATGCTTTGAACATCAGTATGTTTAAGCTGCCTATGTTCATATGGGCGCGTGTTAAGTAGCGTGCTTTTATTGTGTTAGACTTTAGAGTTTAAGGAAATCGTTGTCTTTAACTCAGTGCTATGAAGGAAACTTTTAATATCAGTGAGAATATAGTTTGGTTTATCAAATATTCCTTAACAAATCATTTTGTCCAGTTGATTTATTTCTTTTACGGATATTATGATCTTGGATTCCACTTTGATAAAACAAAGAATTACCCTAGTTTAGCATATGATCATGCTTTTTAAATATAGTTAAAATGGTTTTTATTCAACTATATCCTCCCACTTTTTCTGCGATCATCTTTATCCATATAGATGGACGAATATAGTTATTTAATGGGAGAGGGACCAAACCACTCTGAGCTTCAAAACCTTGAGGAGACTCAACAAGCTGATCGACTCTGCAGTTGGTAGATAAACTCATTATCAATCACATCACATGTGACTCCCTATTGGTTTTTACCCTAGTCACTTATGATCTTGAGGAGACTCAACAAACCATAATGACTAGTCTAATCAAACCCTTGCTTTCATGTCTAATATTAAATTACATCGATACTCGAGGAGATCCGACACAACAGTTTGGGTTAATACCAGACTACATCGCATGTATGATGAAGTCGGTTTCTAAAAGAGAACATGTCATAGCTTGAGGAGACTCAACAACTATGACAGACGTTTTTTAGTCCCCAAATCCAAAAACAAGGAGGGCTACAGCTAACCATGAAGAAGATTTTAAACGTAATTTACTAGATGTAATCGACGATGTCACATAATCATAATTCGCATCCTTGCGGTCCAGCGGAACACGGCCAGAGATTTGGCTAGGCCAGGATCACTATCCCCAGTCAAGCTAGGGTGATCCACAACACTAGTCAAAAAACACTAGACCTGATCATGGTCCATTGAAGGAAACTAATTATTCATATGTGTGCCATCGACTAGAATTGGCTTCATTAAAACTAGTTACTCCTATCAACTAGTTGAATCCTAAAATTCGAAATTATTAGTATTGGTTAATACCTTTTATTTAATGTCCTTATCAACTATAAGGATTGAATTTTTTAGGGTGCTATCCTAATCATGCATTAGGCATTTAAACAGGTTTAAATCATAGCATGTCCAAAAATGATCTTATACTTTTCTGAAAGGTTTTAATGGCTATCTTAAAAGTCTTTCTAGTATTATCACATAATAAAGAAGAACAGTTTAACCATTAAAAAATATCAACTAAACAATTTAGCTAAGCATGCAACTTAAAATTATCTCATAAATCTAAGTTACATCAATTATTTATTATCATCATAGAATAATTAAGATCTAATTTTAAAATTATCAAATGATTTTAAAATTAATTCTAGTTTTCAAAAACAATTTTCGAAAATAAAATGTTGCTTGGTAACGACTATTTTAATAGTTTAAAACTGAACCTCCATCTCATGGAGAAACATGATGTATCACATACATTTTATAATTTCAAAACATAGATCATGTAGACATTGCTCTGATACCACTGTAGGTATCGCTCTGATATCATTGCAAAGTTGTTAAGGCCCATCATCCATGGCATCTTAGACCCGTCACAAGATCTCTCACGAACTTTTTTTACGGTATGTCTCTCAACAATGCCCAACCCATCATAAGATCCCCATCTTATCGGGACTTGGTACGGTAAGAGTGATTACTTCAGGTCAGCTCATACCCCGAGAACCCGTACTTAAGCTCAACAATCTCTGATACCACTGTATGGTTTTCTGGGTCCTTATGGCAATAAAATCGACATCTGGCCTAAGTCGGTCGGATGAAGATATCAAATCAGCAGCGGAAAAACAGACTTAAAACAATTTTAAATTAAGCCCTAAAGATATTAACCCTAGCCAAGATCTCTACTATCTCGGGGTTGGGTCCAACCAACCCCTTAGGATAGATTTATCTAACATTTGCAATTATAAACGCATGTTTAATTTAAACATCATACCTTTCACTTCGTTTCCGCAGAATACAAAGCGTCGTTTTCAGCAACATTTCTTTGGCCTCCGCGTTGCTTCTCCTAAGTCGAACCGCATCCCAAGCCACACCTCGTTTCGAGTCGAACCACTTCCTGAACTGCACTGCGTCCCGAGGCAAGCAACACCCTTGTCGCCGAGCCAACCATGCGCAGAAGAAGATTTCACTTTGAGTGCATCCTCCGTCAAAACTTCGGATCCGATCCGAACTCCTTCGTAGCTTTGTTAAAGCCCGATTAGGAGCAATGAAGAATTTAGGGAGACAGGAAATAATTAATTTAAGTCTTAATCCAAGCATGCTCCAAACTCTTGGGAGCTTCTCGGATTTGGAGACTTGGTGTGCGTTTCAAGGAGGAGGGTTGGCCCCTATTTATATTGGTGGGTGTCTCCTCTCCTTTCTGCATATCTGATGTGGGACTAACAATTGGAGTGAAAAAATCAATTTAAAGTTGACCTTTCACAAAGGCCAATCTTTAGTGAATTTTTCCTCCCTCATCGTTGAGCTCCAAGAACGATGTCACACATCGTTGCGAAGAGGGTTGAATGGTGAACACGTACGAAAAAAATGGAGACTCATTCCGACTTCGATTGACCCCCTCAAACGATGTCCCAACCATAGGCCAAACCCCGAAAACGGCTGGAAATCGCAGCCGTAAAATTGGGTTTTAAAAACCCTTGATAGTGGGGGTGGGACCCAAGGTGGGTGGGTTTGGAGTCATCCAGGTAACTTTTTCCACGCATTTATTATATTAAATGTGCACGTAAATATTTTTACAAAACATTTAATTCCTTTTGCATCATATGCAAAATTCCCACATCTAATACTAAAAACCCATTTGTATCAAATACAAATGAACTGAGGAAATACATCCCTCAACATATGAGAGCCACCTTTTGAACCTATTGTGGAGCTATAGATGACATGGACCAACGTGCCACGGAACGCCGGGGCCACCTCTTGAATTCATGTGAGCCACCTCTTGAATCCATGTGACCGCGTAAATAATGAGAATGGTGGACATTAAGGAATTATGAGTATTATAATTGTGGAAACTGTGGTTCTGATAATCCTCTTTTAATTAATTGTGATTGTTTACTTATGTACATGCTTGCCATTACTTTTGCGTACTCGAATTATTATCTGCAGTCTTTCATTTAATTCCTGCTTAAGTTTCCCTTATGTATAACATGTTGCAGTACAGTACTTTCTTTTCAGCATAAATGCTTACTTTATTTTATGCATTGGACCATTGCCATGATTGTTACCATAGCCAAACCTTAGTTAGGTAGAACAGTTCTAAGACTGGCCCTTACCTATCGTAGTTAGATCTTCCTACTGGGTCATGCGTTGACGTGTCCCATTTACATTTTTCCAGGATTAGAAGCAATGCAGACAGTGCAAGACTTAGCTTATGAGTTTACCACGTGTTTCGAGGTAGAAGTGGAGTTCCTTTGGAGTGGCAAAGAGTTGGGATATTTGGGTTGGTGTTGTGTGGTTGTACATTGGGACTTGGATGTAGTGTTGTACATGAGAGTGAATTGTATCTTGTTTATGTTGTTGTACCAAGGAAATGTAATAATATGAATGATGTTTTGTATGTACTGTGTTCTTTGAGATGTGTACTTTTGTGATGTTGTTTCTGAGTTGAAGCATTATTCGTACTTCCTAGCACGTGCGTAGTGGCATGCCTATTCTTCTTTTGTACTCTATCTCTCTCACTCTTCTCTTCTTATTTCTTCATCACCCTCGCCTCTTCGGAAATACCCGGGATGGATTCGTACTTTCCGAGTATCATGTGAAGCGGAGCATGACACCATCGCCCACATAGATGAATCTTTCAGCATCACTTGGGTTTCAGTAACGCAAGCATCCTGGCATAGACACAATGATGTAAGTGGTTGCACTAGAATCTATCAACCAAGTGTCTATCGGTACCGAAGTTAAGTTAACTTCATGACAAACCAAAATAAGAAGTATACCTTTCTTAGAACGCCAAGCGTGATAATTGGTGCAGTGCTTCTTTTGATGCCCTTCAGCACTACAAAAGAAACAAATATTGGCTTCTATCTTTACTGGTTTCTTTTATTGTTTCTTTTGTGGTGATGTATCTGCAGCTTCTTTGCCCTTTTTCCTCTTCTTATCCTTAGAGGTAAAGGTCATATGAGCACTTTTAGTCTTTTCTTGCTTCAACCTTTCATCTTCCTGAACATAATGTGAGATGCGCTCATTTAGAGACTAAGTCTCTTTCTGGCCATTGTAGCTCACCTTGAACTGGCCAAACTGAGTAGGAAATGATCAGAACCAAATGCACTAGCAAGTCTTCAGAGAGTTCAAGCTTTAGTGCTTTTAACTTAGAAGCAAGATGAGACAGTTCCAAATGTACTTCTTGATGTTCCCTTTGCCTTTATACACATTGATATTAAATTTGTCAAGAGTGTACCAATTTCAACATTTTCATTCTTGACAAATTTCTTTTCAATATTAGCACGTAACCATTTTGCAGAAGTGATTTTGTCAAACATAATACCCCTGAAAGCTTCTGGAATCGCTTTCTTCATAATCATCATACACATGCGATTTGACCCCTCCCACCTTTCAAATTCACCCTTTTTATTAGAGGTACTCTTTTCTGTAAGAAGTGGGGAAGATTTAGTCATCATCTCCAGGTCAAGATCCATGACTCCAAGAACTATTAGCAAGTTTTCCTTCCATGACTTGTAATTTGAGCCATTCAGAACTAGAATCAAAATGATGTTGTCAATGATATTAGCAGGAGTTAAAGCTGAAAAGAGAACAACAAAAAATATGCAAGAAGCTCACATAAGTAAATTTAAAGAAATAGTAAATTCAAATTAAATGCAATTCTCATCTTTCAACATATCAGGCACTCCATTAATATTTATCTTTGGACAACATATTAACTTGTAATTGATATCTTGGTGTAGCAATCAAACACTGATAATAAGTAACGTGTCAAATAATAAAAATTACTTTGGACCAATTTAAAATTTACACGTAAAACCAAATAATTATCATGTGTTTATTACCACAGAAGCACATATAGTTATGTCAAACATTTAATCTTCCTTTGGGTCGATAAATACTCACATAAAATATGCACAAACCCTGTTATATTTTGAAATAAAATTAATTTCCAAAAGAGAGCCCACTTTGGTGGGTTGTTGTTTCAATTAATGTATTTCAAAATATATATTTAACGATGCAAATAGAGAACACACGTTTTATTTTCTCTTTCATTTAAATCCAAATTTTCGGTAAAAATTTCATACAAAGTATGTTCATAACCTTTATATTTCGAAATAAAACAATTTCCAAAAGAGAGCCCACTTTGGTGGGGTTATTGTTTTAATTAAATTATTTCGAAATATATAATCAAGCATGCCCAAAAATTTGATTTTAAATTAAAATCGAAAATTTTAACACAAAATATGCCCAAGGAAAATAAATATACAAGTCATTTATTTCATCCTTTAATTTGTGTTAAAACACCCAGGCCCAAAACCAAATGCACAGCAATTCCTTAAATAAACTTTTTTTGAATGAATTTGTCGCAAGCTACAGCCCGCGGATAGTCACGGGCTGCAGCCCGCTATACCGTTGCGGGCTGAGGCTTGCCAAGCCTGCTGCTAAAGCCCGCTCCAAAAAAAGTTTTTTTAATAAAACAGGTGGGTGGGCCGGCCCACATATGCTGGAGAAAACCCTTAGGCTGTGGTTTTGGGGCAGCGGTGGCCATAGGTTTTGGGGCAGCGACGGACATAGGTTTTGGGGCGGCGATGGTTGTGACCCCCGCCTTCCCCATGGTTTCTGCCGCTGTCCGGTAGCCGGCGGCCGCCGTCCCTCTTCTAATTTCTTCCTTAGGTAAAAGAGAAACCATAAGGGGGGTTTGGCCGTGGATGTGGCCACCGCCACCCCCCACCCAGCCTGTTATGATGTGGGGCCAGCGGCCGCCCCTTTAGGGTTTTTTTGAAAAAATAGGAAAAATAAGCCAAACCCCCTAAAACCGCGATTTTGATCGAAATTTGCCTTAAAAATTCCAAAAATTATTTTACAATAATATGAAATTAATGATATTAAAGATCTAACATGATGAGGCTCTGATACCACTAGTTAGAATTAGATCTAAATTATTTTATGAAAACTGTTTCCGGGTGATTTTTCACCCGCAAATCGATAGTATGGAGGGTGCGGGGTCAACACTGTCAAAGGGGACACGCGGGACCCCTGTGTTGTCGAGGTTGTCACGTGAGACGGAGATGACCCGTGGGGTCGACCGATGGCGCGTTCGCTTGAGCGGGAAGGCGCGGTTCCGTTCTTCGACAGGCCGAGAGGTGGCCTCGGCGGGATAACAACCTCCGGGATCGGTTGAAGGCGGGGTTGCTCGGTGAGGAACGCGCGGATCTTGGCGTCGGCTTGCCGAGGGGTGGCCTCGGCAGAACGACGATCTTCTGGTGGTGGAGACGAGCGGACTCGGGGACGGGGCGCTCGGCTCTGGTTGGGGAGACGCTGAGGGGTAGCCTCGGTAGTGAGTGAAAGAGATCCCTGCGTGGTGAGACGGGCGGAGTCTGCTTCGACCGGAGGAGGAAGGAGAGCCAACAGGCAACGAGGCTATCACATCGTCAAGGATAGCATGAGCTTTGGGCTCGAACCATGGGCTTAACGTGATCAAGCGGCCATTGGAATCGCCTCTGGGCGTCGGTAAGGAGAAATACCAAATGCTTCCGCATGGGTCTATGCCAGAGTCTGCACTAACGACTATGGCGAGATCATTATCAGACGACCAAGGCAACCACGCTACCTAGTTCCGTGTGGGGTTCTTCGACTCCGGGCGACCCATTGACGACCAGGATGAGGGAGATCGCTGCGGCTTTCCTTGGTGTTCGCTCCATAGTGCCGGCTTACCTTGACGACTCTCAATGACTTGCCACGAAAGGCGCAGGCGAGTCCATATACTCGATCAAGGAAGAATCCGCGATATCAGGTACTCCCGGGTCAGTGCCCACGAGTTGCGAACGCGAGGGTGAGGTGTGGTTGGTTCCAAAAAGAAAATTAGCCGCATACGGCACCATCGGGGTCCAAATGAGGGGGTCTTGCTCATTACTGCTAGGCTCCGAATGGTCTGATCGGTGGACCCGAGCTCGAGACGCCGTCTTCTCCCGGCACGTTCACCATCGTCCGTGGGCCGGGTGGTGCCCCCTGCTTCGCCCCTTCACATGGTTGCAGCAAGCTTTTAGGCTCCGTCGATCCACTTCGACATAGCCGACAACAAGGCGTGGGAGGCGATCCTGGTGTAGCTGATGTCGATGTGGAGGCAGAGCCGTCATACGGTAACTCCAGCTATTCCAACTGAGACGATTTGGACGAAGCCTTGGCAGACTCCCCCCTTGATGCATCGACTCCCCCTGCGTGATTGACCTATCGCTGACGCTCAATTGATGCCGCATTGATGCCGTAATTGATGCAGAGTAATTGACGCCCTCCGGCCCGATTAATTCCAACTAATTGGCGCCGCAATCGACGCCGTATTAATGCCAGGTAATAGATGACCTCTAGCGGTCGAGCTCCCCAAACTTGGCTTGGCAGACTGAAGTGGATCGGATCCAATTGGTGGCGTTTGCAATGGTCCCAATCTCAGCTTCTTCGACCTGGGCCGTGAGCTCGACCATCGCCTTCATCTCATTGCCTTTGAGGTCCGAGAAGGAGTTGAGACCGACCGGGCCCGAGGGCCCTTCAGATTTGGGGCTATCATTGGGGCTGAAGTCGAGGATGGAGACGTGCGATCGAGTTCCTCCCCTGAAGTTCCCGCTGATGCCGTCGACGCGTGCTTCCTCCTCATAGGCGACGTTCGACTGAGACTATGTGCTGATGGCGGTGTCCAGTCACGGATTCGGGACTACAGCCCTCACCTCTCGCTTGACGGCAGACGGTGGAACGGCAACCACGATTTGTTGGTCGGCGACAAGCATGTGTCCCGATCCGGGAGACTCCGATCTAATAGCGGAATCGACGGCGTCATCGGATCTGGGCTCCTGGAACCCGGAGGAGGCAGCGATCAGAGATGCTGAGACCGTCGATCACGGAAGAGAGTTAAGGCAGAGCGTGCCGCGAGATCCACGAGATACTCGAGATCCAAGAGCCGCGACTCTTTGGGATCCCATGTGCACTGCAAGATTGTCAGATCAACGAGTCGGGGCATCATGGCCGCTGAGATCACCGCCGCAGCGATAGTGATGGCCCCAACCATTGTGCCCCGGTATGTCCTCGATCCACATCAAATCCGAATTTGGTTTGCCGATTTTCTCTCCTGCGCAACTTTGCTTTTCTTCACGGGATCTGTTGATATTTGCCTCAGGGGAGATCGAGCTACCATGGTTGAGTGCTTGCGGCCAGGTGAAACGGATCACCGAGGTGGGGACTTGTAGTGCCCCTTTTGGAGAACGAGATCGTCTTGGTGACTGATAACAGCGATCAGGATTAAACCGAACGCTTTGGGGCCTGAAGTCCTCCCCTCAGAGTCGGCCTTTCGGGCCTTTAGATTAGCGGAACGAGTCTTTGTCAACGTGGTTGATGACATGGGTGTTGACTCGTTCCCACAGACGGCGCCAAATGTTTACGGGTGATTTTTCACCCGCAAATCGATAGTATGGAGGGTGCGGGGTCAACGCGGTCAAAGGGGACACGCGGGACCCCTGTGTTGTCGAGGCTGTCACGTGAGACGGAGATGACCCTAAGGGTCGGTCGATGGCGCGTTCGCTTGAGCGGGAAGGTGTGGTTCGGTTCTTCGACAGGCCGAGAGGTGGCCTCGGCGGGATAACAACCTCCGGGATCGGTTGAAGGCGGGGTCGCTTGGTGAGGGATGCACAGATCTTGGCGTCGGCTTGCCGAGGGGTGGCCTCGGCAGAGTGACGATCTTCTGGTGGTGAAGACGAGCGAACTCCACGACGGGGCGCTCGGCCCTGGTTGGGGAGATGCTGAGGGGTAGCCTCGGCGTCACCGGATCTCCTGGACCTGAATAGACGAGGGAGCTCGTCAGGGGGGTCGAACCTTGGTTCCGACCGATTCTCCTCCGATGCCAAGTCAGATCTGATCTAATGGGTGCTCGGTGGGATCGGGCTTGGTTCGCGGAGAGGCCAAACACCGATCCTCGGGCCGAGCTATGGAGGAGAAATATGTAAAGGTGGAAGAAGGTGGAAGATGGGAGTTTGAGATACCTCCGTTGTAGATCGCAAAGATCCAGCCCCTTTGGATGACGTCACCCCCTCCCCTCATATAGGCACATCCTCCTCCTCATGTGCCATGATGTGATATTAAGGCCGCCATTCATGGGGACGTGCAAAAGGGGAAGCGGTGACCCCCCTAATTGCGCCCGCTTGATGATGAGATGAACGTCATAAAGGTGGCCATGATGGCTGGAGTGATGACTTGAGCGATTGCCATATTTGGCGGGCCTTGATGGCTGGAGAGTGATGGCCATTAAGTCGGGCCATGATGGCTAGAGAGTGATGGCCATTAAGTTGGGACATTAAGTCGGGCCATGATGGCTAAAGAGTGATGGCCATTAAGTTGGGCCATTAAGTCGAGCCATATTTTCCTCCACTATTGAAGTGGGCAGTCTTTTGGGCATTCGCCTTAGGCGGAGAAGTGCGATCCGCCCGTGAGATCATTGGGCTGTGGCCCCAAGGCCGTAGTAGGCCGGTTGACTGGTCGTAGTTGACTTGGCTCTTCCGGGTCTGGTCAAAATAGTCCTAGCAAAAACCATCACTAATAATCTAAATATATCATGTCAAATCAATGAGATATAAACTGAAAACTTAATGTGAAAGCGTACCTGCATCCCTAATGCCTAGATGTGTATATCCACGTGGTTGGCCTTCCAGATCTACACGAATCCTCGAGAGAAATCCTTAATGTTTTCTCCGGTTCTAATCTGTTGATGGGATACAGAAAAGACGACTATTCGTTCGTGTGATATGGGAACAATGACCACCTATTTATAGGCAAACGTCCTAATACCTATTGGGTTTCTGATTTAGCCCATCATTAAAACAGAAAGCCCACAAGTCTCTACATGTTAAAGGCCCACACCGTAATAGATACATTAAAGCGTGTTTAACCAAATAACTTATTAGATCACTTTATTAGGCTTAACTTAATATGACAGCATCCATTATATAATTATTTTACATATAAGCCCAACGTTGGATTAACGATCCAATATAAGAAGGTATCATGAGAGTCGTAGGCAAGGTGGTGGTCGGCGACGTCAGAGGGTGGGGCAGAGAAGGGGAAATGGTGTATAGAGCAATCTCAGGAGCTTTTGAGGCATCGCCCATTTGCGATGGCTCATTTCTTGGGGTTCTTGACAAGATGAGGATTGATATAAAACACTAAAAGATATAGATACTCGTAGTCCCGTTGAGTGCCCCCAGTCCATTACCCATTTCGCTAACATATTACCCTTTTGGTAAACTTGTAAAAGATAATGGTAAACTTGTAAATAAAATGTAATATGTTTCGCAAAAATGTGTAATTCGAATAGCAGTACTTATTCACATTACATTTTTCCCTGAACATATTAAATTGCTAAGCACACTACATAGTTTTTAAATTGCTGAACACATGTTTTCTTTCAAAAAATCTCATTTTATCCCTATCTTCCTCAACCTCTCTCTTCCTCCTCCGTCCGCCAACGCCTGCACCCTTCTTCTCCTTCAACTCCTCTGCCTCATCCGCCTCTACCTCCTCATCGTCCTCCATCCTCTCTAACTCATCCTCTTGACATCTTCGTCTCGCAATTAAACCCAAAAACTTTGAAAAAATCAATTAAATCCAACAAGTTCGTTTCAATCTAAAAAAATCTTTTTAAAAAATCAATCAACCCAAATGAACATGGACCCAACAAAAATTAATTAAAACCAATTAAAATCATAAAAAATCGATGCATTTGGACTTTCAAGGATGAGCACCATATGTGAGGTTCGGACGTATATCTCTGAAAATCATATACAGTGCTTATGCATATTGGCCTAAACGTCAGAAATTTTGTTCCAAAAAATTCAAATTGTTCTCAAATCTTTGCAAAGAATGTGGTGCTTGGGCATATTGATCAATGTACCATATTGGTTGCTCTGGTTTCAAGAACCCAAGCAAGGATTTTGATTTTTTGAAAAATAAAAACTCGAGCATCAAAGATGAGGGACACAAGGAGATGAGGATTAAAAAGGATGTGTCAATAGTAGGAGATAGCACTGGAGAGGCGGCTACAATGGATGGAGGAGAAGTGTATTGTATGAAAGAGAGATACGTGTAACTTCACTTAAAAGGATAGGATAGGTATGAAGATAATAGCAAACTTTTAAATCCAATGTAATATATTAACAACAGTAGCAAGTCGCGCTGCTAATAATGGCCAGTTCTACACACCAAAATATGGTACACACACACCACCACCATTATAATGAGTATAAAATTTCCCGCTAATAATATAAATATGGCTGGGAAATTATCTTTCTAAACTTTTGATAATGAATAATTGCTAATGATTTCAATAACTTTGATTTACAAACTTAGATCACATATTAGATAGTTACAAATATATTAGATAGTTACAAATGATCTTTCCTATATCAAGCATATCACGGAATATTTGAAAGATATTAAGAAATAGCATTTCTAGGATCTTGTTGTTAATATTGTGATATCAAGAGATCCTGTTGTTAATAATGAGATCTCAAGATTTCTTGTTGTATTGACTATTTAAGGCCACTTACAATCATCAATGAATCTTACCACAACTCTATTATTTATCTAATATCCTTCTTCGAGCAACACGTTGCCGTTCCGCTTAGTCATAACCATCGATATGAAGAAGCCATTAACGCACAAGAGGCCCTAGCCAAGCCTCGAGTAAAAGACAAGAAGATACATCAGATTCCATTATTACATTCAAGACGACATGGCTAACGAGAGGCGCCGTCTCTTACCTGCTTCACGCCCTGTCTTCAGTGTGTGTGTGGGGGAAAATTAGTAGCGGTCACTGCTTCTGAGAGATTCCGGTGTCCGGCGATAAGAGCGAGGATGAGGCCGCCGAGGGCTCGTTTACAACAGAGTTGGAGGAAACAAAGACTGGTTTGCTCTCCAGTTGGAGCATGACGAATCCCAGCACCTCGGCCATTGTCTTCTTGAAGTCTTCTTCGTTCACGGCCTTCCCATCGTCTGCATTCACCATCCTGAATGCCTCCTTCAGGATGGCATCAACCTATAAAATCCCACGGGTATAAAATCACACAGCAATCGATGGGTTAATTTCACCATATGCAACCTTGAAGAAACTTTTGGCTAAATACATAATTGTCATTTGAAAACCAGGAAATACTATGATTACTACCATAAATCAATGCTACCAGCTAAAATGACCACTACAAAATTCTGAAGAAAACCATGGCTGGAGAAATTTAGCAGTGATCTAATTTTGCTACTCGTTACTTGCCTAAACTTTACCAAGACAATAGCATATGTGCATTGTAAAAGGGTTGAGCTATGGCTCTAACACACTGGGCAACATATGTTGGAGGCAGAAAACAGAAAGGCAATCGATTGCTTAGCAATTGGTTTGACTTTGTTAGTATAATTAAACCCTCCCCTCGATGACCCATTGCCCCCCTTAATACATATATCCCTCTCCCCTCTCATTCCCTAGATTTCTAAAAGCAAGTTGAAGCTCATCCCAACCAAATGAGTCTCATGCTCTTTTCTCATTTTTCCTTTATGTATCATACAAGATAAAAGGACATATATTTACATCCATGCTGACAAGAATAAAAACCAATCAAAGGTGTATATAGACTTGGTTCATTCAGCTCAAAATGAGGAGGCAATGTAGTGATAAATGGAGTTTTGAATAATCAGCAGTTCCATCATCTAAATCCCGGAGAATATGAATTATGGTGTGCAACTGTTTCTCCATGTGCGGACACATGCACACACCAAAAAAAATGAACATAAAAAGGGAAAAAAAATCCAATGGTAACCTACTTTGCAGAACTCTTAACTGGAAGTTATCAAGATCCTAGTGAAATCTTACTTTTTTCAAATTAAAAAAAAATGCAACCAATTTAAGACGGTGGAACCCTAAGGCTATCAAAAGAAGGCTACCTCATTTACAGCACCGTAAGGAGGCAGATCTGCTGATGCAGCAATGCTGTCGAGAGCAATTCGGATGTAGTCCTTTGGAACTTTATGATGGCGATCCTTTGGTAGATCCTTCCATGCTGTACTCAACAACTGCAATGATGATACGTATTTGATATAAATGATGGTATATGATAACAAGCGGAGAATGAATTGAACAATGTGGAGTACACGGCATTAAGGGAATTAATCATCATTCAAAAAAGGCAGACAATTTCCTGATGGGTTTATTATATTAGTTTAATATATTTCTCTTTAGCATGTACTTCATGTTATATACAGTGAAAATGTTCAGATCATAAAGCAGGAAGTGTTGAACCATTAGTTCATCATAAAGTTAATTACATTGTAATTATTTAATTTGGTGCAACCAAAGCAAACAAAACACTTCAATTTTGGATCATAAAGCTGGATGGTTATGAAAACTTGGGCATTTGACCATTGACCCCTGTGTTGTACCGAATAAATATGCGTGCATTGCAGCGAGTATTCTTCCTGTTAAGGAATTAGGAAATATGGTTTCCAGTTTAAAAGTAGGGATTATTAATATAGTTTCCCGTTTAAAATTAGAGATTATTAATATAGTTTCCAGGTTAGAATTAGGGATTAGTAGTTTCCAGTTTAGAACTAAGGAATTAAAGTTTCCAATTTAAGAATATGAAATTTGAATAAAAACGTTTCAGGCCGAAGCTTGACCGAGCTAGAGCTTGCAAACATAATTCTAGTGCTTGTAAACATAATTCCCTTCTTACCTCCCGCCATCTCAGTATAATCTAAGAATTCACAAGAAAAATTAGAAGAATAACAAACAATTGAGGAAGAACACCGAAACTAGAATTTTATTGATGAAGAGTATGATTTTAGAGAATCTCCAAACTCGTACAGTTCCACAATGGAAGAATTAGGGTTTCAATTACGAGATGAGATCTAAAGGAAGAAGACGAGGTCGTTGTATGGTTGGATATGGCATGGAAATGGCGGACCACTACCTGCTGCTATCCAACTTACCCGCCTGTGCACAGTAACGCTCTTCGGACTGTTGACGAACTCAACCATCCGGGGGACCCATTTGACTTAAAGAAACAAACGACTTAGATGAAATTCAAGACAGATCCACGGATGTGTCATGTTTAAGCCTCCAAAGTATTATTCCTTCCTCTTAACAGTTCTTCAATCCAATGGTGAAAATTTGAATGCAACGGTAACTAGCTTGGGTTTGTAGTGCACTTAGAATGGAATTGTAGTGACCTAAGATGGATAATCGGATACAGCCAGAACTCATGTCGTTTGTTACAATTCTCCCCTCTTCAAACCGTGATCTCATCTGAGGATCAAAGTCTGGAAATCTCCGTACCAAGGCCCAATAGTCCTCCCATGTAGCCTCATTATAAGTCCTAAGTTTCCATTTAATCAAAACTTCAGAAACGGCCCTTCCCTTAACAAGTCTTTTTCTCCTCTCAAGTGTCAATTCTGAAACATCATTGGACTCACTCTGGAGACTTGGCAAAGTAGTAGAAATGGGGACGTCTGATCCTATCCTTAAGCTGAGAGAGAGGGAAAATAGTGTGTATTTTAGACTCATCTGGCACGTCTAATGTGTAGGCCACTAACTTCTGTATTCTTTTGAAACCTATAAATGCGTGTAAGGTTGCAACTATAGAAATGCCCATTCCCCTATCTTACAGTGCTTCTCACTTCTGTAATTGTCAGATTGAAGCTTCATCCTGTCCTGAGCCATTTTCAGATTGTCATTCAATAGTTGTTACACCTGGTCCAGGGACAACAACTCGCCTTCCACCCTCTGAAGCTTATCATTGTGAGGAATATATGTAAGAGTATATGGGAGCTCGCCATATTGCAATTTCATAAATATGCTATTGAAGACTGAGTCCCTTTCTAATATTATGGCTTTTGGGACCCCAAATAATCTGTATATATGTGTAAAGATTAGGGCTACTAGGGGTGTGACAATGCTATAAAATGTGCATACTTGATAAGCCCATCTACCACTATCAAAATGGTACTCTTCCCTTGATTATTGAGCAACCCCTCAATGAAGTCCATACTTCATCTCATACCCCCTTGGGGAATCTCCAAAGGTTACAGCAAATCTAAAGATCATTACACCATGAATTTGTTTTGCAGGCATGTATCACACTCTCACATAGAGCTTGATAGATTTTTTTTTTATTCACGACCAATCCTCTTCATTCGTATATGTCTTCTCATAGCCAGAATGACCCCTTAAAGGAGTATTGTGATGAGTGGGAGGCAGCATTAATCTAAATCCATAGCAGTAAGCCCCAGTAACCTAGTAACCTTGATGTATTTATCAGGTCTAAGTTTTCCTTGGGATTAATCTGCTTCTAACTAAATAAAATAAGGATCTTTTACTACTGCTTCCAACAGTTCTGGCCACTAATCAACTTGGACACCGAAATGGACATTAAACACGTTTCCTCACTCCTCATAGATAAGACATCAGCCACCATAATCTCCTTCCATTTCTTGCATTCAACTTTGTAACTCAAGTCACATAACTTTGCCAACCACCATTGTTAATCCTTTGTGTGAAGTCTGTTAGCTTAAGCGGCCCCGCGGGGGGGGGGGGGGGGGGGGGGGGGGGGGGGGGACTACTTACCTAATTAGGGCTAATTACCTAATTAAGGATAGTGTTTAAAAAAGATACAAGGTGTCATTAGTGTTTTTTGGACGTTGATTATTGTCTACAGTGCGCAGGTGGGTAAGAAATAAGAATTAAAATTGACGGGGATGACTGGTGTCAAAAAATATTAAAATTTCCTCTAGAAATTCTACCAAAGTTTATAATAAGAGTTACTTAATTCCAACTTAATCAAAAATAAATCAATTGCTAAAGAAAGCGTTGCGGAATAAAAATCCAAGCAAGCGAAAATTGTAACAATCAGAGAAAATAAATACCAAATGCAAACACGAGTAAATACCACGGTTTGGATACTTGAGTCCCACTTGGCCATTGTATCCTACCCCAGCCACCCGAGTCCCACTCGGTTCAAATCAACTATTTTCCAAATAGTACAATTGGGAAATCTACTATTTCCCAAATATTACAATTGCCATTTTCCAAGAGGTCTTGCTTTCAAACTACTTCTTAAGAAAAAAAAACTTACCACCTCGACACTTTGAGAATTTTCTACTTACTCTTTTGAATGAAAATAAACACTTTTGCCGATAGCCTTACTTGAATCTTGTGTAGATGTGTAGCTATAGTGTTGATCTCCAACTATGAGGAAGTTAAAGCATTGGGACATCAAGAAAAACTTTGGCTAAAGAAATCAAAAACTTTAGAACATGAGCCAAAGAAAAGAGAGCTTTATGGTTTTTGAAAACAATTTAGAAAATGCTTTTAAAGACTTGATTTTTGCTCATTAATGTGCTCATAAAAGCCCCAGTAACTTTGCTGAAATAAGGGTGGAAAAACTGTTGTAAATCTATCCCAAAAACACCCCTCCAACGGCTCTATCGACAGCTTTGTGGAAAACTCGGAACTATGTTTTCTGTGTAGAGAAGCTGTCGGTAGTCGTCTACATTTATACTGGTAGTCGACTACTCAGACTAATGTAGTCGAATATTCAGACTACTGTAGTCGACTATTTCTGGGTCTAGAGGAATCCCCAAAAAAAAAGTAGTCGACTCCTATGTTATGAGTAGTCGACTATTGGGCCGATACATAGAATATTGAGTTTAAGAATCATTTACAACATTTTAAAACATTTTAAAACATTAGTTAAGTGATCCTATGTGTGTGAAAGCTTCTAACTAGACTTTAACATGCTAAGACAAAATAAAAAAAGGTACATTAAATAAAGATATTACAATGAAGTCCAATATGATGTATCTTCATTCTTCGAGCTCATGTCTTGCTCCAATTTTCTCCATGGCGTTGTTTGCGCATTACCTAGTCACTTTAGTGCTATAATCGATTTCCTTAAGTTCTTGTACCAAAAGATGTTAGATGCACTAATTGTTCATCAGCAAAATCACGTGGGATGAGACTTAATAGCTCAACATTCTATCCAATTTTGATGATGACAAATAATGCATGCATAATATTAAAAGTATTGTATCATATGCAAACATATGCATGTCATCTAATATCTCTCCCCTTTATTATCAACAAAAAAATATTCAATTAAAAGTGTGAGCTCTCCCATTTTGAAAAAAAACATGTATCATTTTGAAAATTTTCACATATGCATAACTCCCCCTAAATGTAAACATGAGTCTAAGAATAAGTGTGACTCATTATCTTAATGACATGTGTATGAAAAATAATTATGCAAGATTTTAGCAAAAGCTTAAGCTCCCCCTGTAAATAAGACTATTAGTCCTCCCCTTGCAAATATGCAAATATTCTTTTGGAGGCAAGCAAGCAATTCTTTTACTCTCTAAGTATACTTGAATACCTAAAAATCATGAAATTTTGATACTCGTTTCTTTTGAGTCCATGAGGTTAGAAATCAAAAATTACGAAACCAACCCCAATTGGGATTAGATTTCCTATCATATGAAAATCTATAACTCATAAAGCCATAAATATATTCATCCTTTATTTGGATGGTCCCTCTCTTGAGTATCCAAATTTTAATGAGTCCATTTGTGGTTTTACGAACCCTCGGATGATGAGTAATCTTAGCATTTTGATTGATCTTATATCCTAGGCCATGCTTGCTACTAGATGGTATTTGTGAGCTAATTAAATCATCTAATTTTTCCATACCCTTATTAAACCTAATAACATTTCTACATAAATCTTCATGTTTGGTCTTAATAACGGTCAATGTGTTTTCTAAGTTACTAAACCTATCATTAAAGTCTTTATATTCTAAACTAAGCTTCCTATTCAATTCATTCAATTCTTCATTTTACTAGCCAATTTTAGATTTTTTTTCCCAAATCTTTTCTAAATCAAGATTAGAAAAACTAGTATTACAATCTTTATGCTTTTTCTTAAGAGTAAGACGTTCTTTTAATTTACACTCATACTGGAAATGGCTAAGGAGGACAAAGAGGTAAATTTCTATGACTCACACTCTAGTAATAGTTCTTCTAGTGATGATGAGTGTGATTGGGAGAGAGAGTATCGCAAGCTTACCCGCCTATGCACTGTTGAACAGTGCGCAGGCGGGTAAGAAATAAGAATTAAAATTTAGGGGGGTGATTGGTGTCACAAAAAATATTAAAATTTCATCTAGAAATTCTACCTAAGTTAATAATCAGAGTTACTTAATTCTAACTTAATCAAAAATAAATCACTTGCTAAAGTAAGTGCCGCGGAATAAAAATCCAAGCAAGCGCTAATTGCAACAATCAGAGAAAATGAATACCAAACGCAAACACGAGTAAATACCACGGTTCGGATATCCGGATCCCACTTGGCCACTGTATCCTACCCCAACCACCCGAGTCCCACTCGGTTCAAATCTACTATTTTCCAAATAGTACAATCGGGAAATCTCCTATTTCCTAAATAGTACAATTGTCTTTTTCCAAGAGGTCTTGCTTAAAAACTTCTTAAGAAAAATAAAACATACCATCTCAACACTTTGAGAATTTTCTACTTACTCTTTTGAATGAAAATAAACACTTTTACCGATAGCCTTACTTGAATCTTGTGTAGATGTGTGGCTATAGTGTTGATCTCCAATTATGAAGAATTTAAAGTATTGGGAGATCAAGAAAAACTTTGGCCAAAGAAATCAAAAACTTTAGAACATGAGCCAAAGAAAAGAGAGCTTTATGACTTTTGAAAACAATTTAGAAAATGCTTTTAAAGACTTGATTTTTGCTCATTAATGTGCTCACAAAAGCCCCAGTAACTGCTTAAATAAGGGTGGAAAAACCGTTGTAAATTTATCCAAAAAACACCCCTCCAACGGCTCTATTAACAGCTTAGTGGAAAACTCGAAACTATGTTTTCTAGGTAGAGAAGCTGTTGGTAGTCATCTACGGTTATACTGGTAGTCGATTACTCAAACTAATGTAGTCGAATATTCAGACGTAGTCGACTACTTCTTGGTCCAGAGGAATCCCCAAAAAAGTAGTCGACTCATATGTTAAGAGTAGTCGGCTATTGGTCTGATACATAGAATATTGAGTTTAAAAATCATTTAAAACATTTAAAAACATTTTTAAAACATTAGTTAAGAGATCATATGTGTGTGAAAGTTTCTACCAAGGCTTTAACATGCTAAGACAAAATAAATAAAAGTACATTAAATAAAGATATTACAATGAAGTCCAATATGATGTATCTTCATTCTTCGAGCTCATGTCTTGCTCCAAATTTGTCCATGGCGTTGTTTGCTCATTGCCTAGTCACTTGCGTGCTATTATCGATTTCCTTAAGTTCTTGTACCCAAAGATGTTAGATGCACTAATTGTTGTTCATTAGCAAAATCACGTGGGTTGAGACTTAATATATCAACATTCTATCTATTTTTGATGATGACAAACAATGCAAGCATAATATTAAAAGTATTGTATCATATGAAAACATATGCATGTCATCTAAAATCTCTCCCCTTTATTATCAACAAAAAATATTCAATTAAAAGTGTGAGCTCTCCCATTTTGAAAAAAAACATGTATCATTTTGAAAAATTTCACATATGCATAACTCCCCCCTAAATGTAAGCATGAGTCTAAGAATAAGTGACTCAATATCTTAATGACATGTGTATGAAAAATAAGTATGCAAGATTTTAGCAAAGCTTAAGCTCCCCCGGCAAATAAGATTATTAGTCCTCCCCTTGCAAATATGCAAATATTCTTTTGGAGGCAAGCAAGAAATTCTTTTACTCTCTAAGTATACTTGAATACCTAAAAATCATGAAATTCTGATACTCGTTTCTTTTGAGTCCATGAGGTTAGAAATCAAAAATTACGAAACCAACCCCAATTGGGATTAGATTTCCTATCATCTGAAAATCTGTAACTATTGCTATTATGAACATTGTTCATAAAGCCATAAATATATTCATCCTTTATTTGGATGGTCCCTCTCTTGAGTATCCAAATTTTAATGAATCCATTTGTGGTTTTACGAACCCTAGGATGATGAATAATCTTAGCATTTTGATTGGTCATATATCCTAGGCCATGCTGCTACTAGATGGCATTTGTGAACTAATTAAATCATCTAATTTTTCATACCCTTATTAAACCTAACAACATTTCTACATAAATCTTCGTGTTTGGTCCTAATGACGGTTAATGTGTTTTCTAAGTCACTAAACCTATCATTAAAGTCTTTATATTCTAAACTAAGCTTCCTATTCAATTCATTCAATTCTTTATTTTTACTAGCCAATTTTAGATTTTCTTCCCTAATCTTTTCTAAATCAAGATCAGAAGAACTAGTATTACAATCTTTATGCTTTTTCTCAAGAGTAAGACGTTCTTTTAATTTACTCTCATACACGGCATGGCTAAGGAGGACAAAGAGGTAAATTTCTATGACTCACACTTTAGTAATATTTCTTCTAGTGATGATGAGTGTGATTGGGAGAGAGAGTATCACAAGCTTATTCGCCTCACTGGAGTATCGCAAGCTTACCCGCCTGCGCACTGTTGAACAGTGCGCATGCGGGTAAGAAATAAGATTTAAAATTGAGGGGATGATTGGTGTCAAAAAAATATTAAAATTTCATCTAGAAATTCTACCTAAGTTAATAATTAGAGTTACAAAATTCTAAATCAAAAATAGTCCACTTGCTAAAGAAAGTGCTGCGGAATAAAAATCAAAGCAAGCGCTAATTGCAACAATCAGAGAAAATGAATACCAAACACAAACACGAGTAAATACCACGGTTCGGATACCCGAGTCCCACTTGGCCACTGTATCCTACCCCAGCCATCCGAGTCCGACTCGGTTCAAATCTACTATTTCCCAAATAGTACAATTGGGAAATCTACTATTTCCCAAATAGTACTATTATCTTTCCCCAAGAGGTCTTGCTTACAAATTTCTTCTTAAGAAAAATAAAACTTACCATATCAATACTTTGAGAATTTTATACGTACTCTTTTGAATGAAAAACACTTTTACCGATAGCCTTACTTGAATCTTGTGTAGATGTGTGGCTATAATGTTGATCTCCAAATATGAAGAATTTAGAGCATTGGGAGATCAAGAAAAACTTTGGCTAAAGAAATCAAAAACTTTAGAACATGCGCCAAAGAAAAGAGAGCTTTATGGCTTTTGAAAACAATTTAGAAAATGCTTTTAAAGACTTGATTTTTGCTCATTAATGTGCTCATAAAAGCCCCAGTAAATCAGCTTAAATAAGGTTGGAAACCCCGTTGTAAATTTATCCCAAAACACCCTCCAACGACTCTATCGACAGCTTAGTGGACAACTCAGAACTATGTTTTCTGGGTAAAGAAGCTGTCGGTAGTCGTCTACAGTTATACTGGTAGTCGACTACTCAGACTAATGTAGTCGAATATTCCGACTACTGTAGTCGACTACTTCTGGGTCCAAAGGAATCCCCAAAAAAAGTAGTCGACTCCTATGTTAGGAGTAGTCGGCTATTGGTCCGATACATAGAATATTGAGTTTAAAAATCATTTAAAACATTTTAAAACATTAGTTAAGTGATCCTATGTGTGTGAAACTTTCTAACAAGGCTTTAACATGCTAAGACAAAATAAATAAAAGTACATTAAATAAAGATATTACAATGAAGTCCAATGTGATGTATCTTCATTCTTCGAGCGCATGTCTTGCTCCAATTTGCTCTATGGCGTTGTTTGCTCATTACCTAGTCACTTGAGTGCTATAATCGATTTCCTTACGTTCTTGTACCCAAAGATGTTAGATGCACCAATTGTTGTTCATGAGCAAAATCACGTGGGGTGAGACTTAATATCTCAACATTCTATCCATTTTTGATGATGACAACCAATGCATGCATAATATTAAAAGTATTATATCATATGCAAACATATGCATGTCATCTAATATCTCTCCCCTTTATTATCAACAAAAAATATTCAATTAAAAGTGTGAGCTCTCCCATTTTGAAAAAAAAACATATATCATTTTGAAAATTTTCACATATGCAAAACTCCCCATAAATGTAAGCATGAGTCAAAGAATAAGTGTGACTAAATATCTTAATGACATGTGTATGAAATATAATTATGCAAGATTTTAGGAAAAGCTTAAGCTCCCCCTGCAAATAAGATTATTAGTCCTCCCTTTGCAAATATGCAAATATTCTTTTGGAGGCAAGCAAGCAATTCTTTTACTCTCTAAGTATACTTGAATACCTAAACATCATGAAATTTTGATACTCGTTTCTTTTGAGTCCATGAGGTTAGAAATCAAAAATTACAAAACCAACCCCAATTGGCATTAGATTTCCTATCATAAAAAATCTGTAACTATTGCAATAATGAACATTGTTCATAAAGCCATAAATATGTTCATCCTTTATTTCGATGGTCCCTCTCTTGAGTATCCAAATTTTAATGAATCCATTTGTGGTTTTACGAACCCTAGGATGATGAGTAATCTTAGCATTTTGATTGGTCTTTATATCATAGGCCATGCTTGCTACTAGATAGTATTTGTGAGCTAATTAAATCATATAATTTTTCAGTACCCTTATTAAACCTAACAACATTTCTACATAAATCTTCATGTTTGGTCCTAATGACGGTCAATGTGTTTTCTAAGTCACTAAACCTATCATTAAAGTCTTTATATTCTAAACTAAGCTTCCTATTCAATTCATTCAATTCTTTATTTTTACTAGCCAATTTTAGATTTTCTTCTCTAATCTTTTCTAAATCAAGATTAGAAGAACTAGTATTACAATCTTTATGCTTTTTCTTAAGAGTAAGAAGTTCTTTTAATTTACGCTCATACTCGACATAAAGCTTGCGATACTCTCTCCCAATCACTCATCATCAATAGAAGAACTATTACTAGAGAGTGAGTCATAGAAATTTACCTCTTTGTCCTCCTTGGCCATGAAGCGCGTATATGCTTTCTCTTCATTTTCACTTTCAAATGATGAAGATGAGGATACATCCGTTTTTTCGGGACTCATATCTCATGTGTTAAAAGCTTTTTTGGCTTCTTAAGCTCCTCCTTGTTCTTTTCCTTTCTTTTAACAATGTGCAATCTCTCTTTAAATGCACTAGCTTGTTGCACTCAAATCAAATAGGTTCGTTAGATAATGTATGTTTTGAGTTTCGAGACTTGCGTGTCCTTGGGATTTTCTTGAAACCCCTTAGAAATGAGAACTAGTTACTCCTCGACCTCATCTCTGAGCTACTCCGTTTCGAATAAGGCTTTGAGACCCAAGGTCTTTTTCTTCTCAGATTCATCTATCTTTCCTTTGTTGGAGGCGGTTCTCATAAGCCGTGATATTTGCAATTAATTCCTCCAATGTAAGCTTTGAGGTGACATTATCTTCTTCTATTGTCATGGCCTTCCTTTTGCACTCCGGTGTGAGACATTTAAGGATATTCTTTACGTGATCTTCTTGAGTGCATTTGTTGCCAAGACATGCTAGGGTGTTGAGGATTTTGGTGAAGCGGGTGAACATGTCTGAAATTGACTCTTCCGACTTATCTCAAAATTCTTGTACATACTAACATTTAAAGCAACTTTAGAAGATTGAAATTTACAATTACATTCGTGCATTACCTCAAGTATTTTCCAAATTTCATGTGCGGAGGTTGCACGTGCTACTCGGTGGCCTCAGTGTAGTTGAGTGAGCAAAGAAGAGTGTTCATCGCCTTGAAACTTAATGCATCCCTTTATTTCTTGGCTTTAGTCCATTCATTTGGTGGCTTTGATGGGTTTCATATTCTTTTTCCACCATTGTCCAAATGTAGTAGGACATGGATCTAAAGTAGATGTGGATCCGATTCTTCCAAACATCGTAATTGGATTCGGTGAGTAGAAGTAAATGATTTGTAGATTGCTCTTCGGGGTAGATGTCATTGTTGGTGTTGCTTGTTGATGTCATCCTATTACCAAGCTCTGATACCACTCATTGGGACCTTGAAGTGGATGACAAGTAGACATTATAGGAGGTGATTAGTGTCCAAAATTGTTTTAATCCCTTCTCTAGATATTCTACGTAAGTTAACAATTAGAGTTACCTAGTTCTAACTTAATCAACAATAAATCACTTGCTAAATAAAATGCAGCAGAATAAAAATCCAAGCAAGAGATGATTGTAATAATAAGAGAAAATGAATACCAAACGCAAACGAGTGAATAACATGGTTCGGATACCCAAGTCTCACTTGGCCACTGTATCCTACTCCAGCCACCCGAGTCCCACCCGGCTCAACCCACTATTTTCCAAACAGTATAATTGTTGTTTTCTAAGAGGTCTTGCTTATAAATTTCTTCTCAAGAAAAATAAAACTTACCCCCTCAAGACTTTGAGAAATTTTCACTTAACTCTTTTGAATGAAAATAAACACTTTTACCTATAGCCTTACTTGAAGCTTGTGTAGATGTGTTGGCTATAGTGTTGATCTCCAAAGATGAAGAGATTAAAGCATTAGGAGATCAAGAAAAACGTTGGCTAATCAAAAGCTTTAGAACATAATCCAGAGAAAAGAGAGCTTTAAGGCTTTTGAAAACAATTTAGAAAATGCTTTTAAGGACTTGATGTTTGCTCATTAATGTGCTCATAAAAGCCCCATCAACTCAGCTTAAATATGGGGTGGAAAAATCGTTGTAAATTTATCCCAAAAACACCCCTCCAACGACTCTATCAACAATTTTGCGAAAAACTCAAAACTGTGTTTTCTGTGCAGGGAAGCTGTCGGTAGTCGTCTACAGTTATACTGGTAGTAGACTACTGTAGTCGACTATCCAAACTACTGTAGTCGACTACTTCTGGGTCCAAAGGATTCCCCAAAATGTAGTCGACTCTTATGTTACGAGTAGTTGGCTACTGGTCTGATACTTACGATATTGGGTTTAAAAATAATTTAAAACATTTAAAATTATTTTTAAAACTTTGTTAAGTGATTCCATGTGTCTGAGAGCTTCTAATAATGCTTTAACATTCTAAGAAAAAATTATTAAAAATAAATGAAGTCCAAAATGTGATGTATCTTCATTCTTCAAGCTCATGTCTTGCTCCAATTTGGTCCATGGCTTTATTTGTTCATCACTTAATCCCTTGAGTGATATAATTGATTTTCTTAAGTTCCTGCACCCAAAGATATTAGATGCACTAATTGTTCTTCTTCATCAAAACCACATGAAGTGAGACTCAATATCCCAACACAGTCGTCCTCCAGTGACTGTTCTGTCAAAGACGAATCTGAGCAGGAAGACACCGGAGACGGCTGCACAGCGACGAAAAGGGCATCCCTCAAGAGAAACACCATCACGAATGAAGGATAAATCGTAGTGGATGGCGACTGGAGCCAAATGGTGATGTAAGAGGAGGGCGACGACGGAACGGTGGCGACGGGTCGTACATGCGAAGAGGTCGACCAGATCTGGCCAGATTCGGGATGAGTTTCACGCACCACATGTGTGAACGCAAACCTGGCCCTTTGCACGGCTGTCATGCGCCATGGGACGGTTGTATCTAGTCGAAAACAGCAAGGCCACAGTGATTTCTGGGAGGATTCTGCCTTGAAAGAGGGTCGAAACCCGTGAAATTTGCGCGACTGTGCAACATGCGACCCTCTGACCCTTGGGCGTGTGCAATGGAGGGCAGGAGTCCCCAAGTGAGCGGTGGCGTGGCTAGAGGGGTTGGTCGGGGGTGGGTCCAACGGGAGATGACCGGATTCCTCTGATTTTTGTTGGAACTGCAACAAAATGGCTGTGCAGCAAAGGAATCACGACGTAAGAGTTTTGATTAGTTATTTCAGGTCCCACGGCTCTTAATTTGAATGGTTACAATCAATTTTAGTACGAGCAGTCTCGATTTAGAGCCAGGTAGGTGCAATTTGGTGCTGACTAATGGATTCGATAACTAAATATGCTGATATTCGAAGGGAATGACATCTATGGATGGGTGTACCTTGTCGAATGGTATTTCGCAGTCAATAGACTTATGATGGAATAGAAGATAACTGACTTATGATGGAATAGAAGATAACCGGGGCTTTTGTTTAGAGTGGAAGACATTGGCGTGGTTCCAATAAAGGGAATAACGTTAGCATGTGCAATCTTAGAAGTTTAAGGATCGCCTCCTGGGACGGTTTCATGATATTCAAGGAGGTAATCTGCACGAGCATTTATTCGTCCTGACTCAAAAACTCAAAAATGGACTGTCATGGAATATAAAGAGAGTTTCAAGCTGATGTCATGCCAAGTGATGTGGATATCAAAGGCAGTATTAAAAGGAAACATCATGAAAGGGCTCAAGGCAAATATTCGAGCCGAACTACGCCTCTTGAGGCCAAATGGGTTAGGATAGACGATGGAGTTGCACAGATGATTGAGGATAAGAACGTGGCTGAGCGGCATGCTAAGGGCACTCAGAGTGGGTTCCCTTACTTCACTGTCATAACGGGAGGGGCATAAGACACATCTAGGAGGGTTCAGACAACCTGAGACAGGAACGAGACACGATCGAAAAGTAAGTTCAAACACCTAATGGAAATGGAGATTCAGAACAAACGAGTGAATGGATTGTATTATTATTGTGACGAAAAGTATAATCAAGAACATTATTGTTAGAACCACATCCTCTAGGTTGACTATTTGTGACGATGAGGACGATGGTGAGGAAGTCGAGAGAGAGGAAGAAGTAGGAGAGGACAATCACACTCACTTGGATGTGACTGAAGTCTTGCTCAATTCTGTGGTGGTATTTACACTGAATCACATAATGAAATTGAAAGGGATGATCACAAAACAGGACGTCACAGTGCAGATCAATTATGGGGTCACCCACAATTTTATCTCCAACTGCGTAGTGGACCAATTGAAACTTCATTTGGGAGATACGAGGAGTTTCAGCATGGTCATATGGAAGAGAGGTGATAAGTGGAGTCGAGAGATTTGACGTGGGCTGATCCTATCACTGTAGGAATTTCAAATTTTCAGTTACTTGATGATTTTCTTCCATTAGATCTGGGCAACATGAAAGTGATTTTTGGGATGAAATGGATATAGTTCTTGGGAGAAATAAGGTCAACTGAAACATGTTACGTATGGAATTCAAGTGGGAAACTTACTAGTGACACTACATGGGATCTGAGCCTATATCGCACCTTGGTTTTATTAAAGACCATGGTGAAGGCGATTCAGACCAAGGGGAGTGGATTCTTGGTGGAATTGTAGGGGTTGACAGAAAAATTACCAGAGGAGCGAGAGAGATCCTACACATGTATAGTGGCTCTTGGCTTGATTCGACGAAGTCTTCCAGATGCCACACGAGCTTCCCCCACCGTGGGACAATGAGCATGATATTGTGTTAAGAGATATGGTCTTGCCCATCAGTGTGAAGTCGTACTGATATCCTCAGGTGCAAAAGGATAAGATAGAGAAGATGGTCAGGGTGATGATACTAGGCGGAGTCATCCAGCCGAGTATGAACCTGTTTTTTGACCCTGATCCTTTTGATCAAGAAGAAAGATGACAGTTTGATGTTTTGTAGGCCTTAAACAAGGAAATGGTCCCCAATAAATTTTCCATTCCAATGATGAATGACTTGTTAGACAAGTTGCATAGCACGGCCATGTTCACTAAGATCGATCTGAAGTTCGGATATCAACAGATTCGGATGTGAACCGAGGACGTGATGAAAACCGCATTCAGGACTCACGTGTGGCACTTGAGTTCCTTATCATGCCATTGGGCTTGACCAGTGCTCTGGTCACTTTTAAGTTGCTGATGAACAAGATACTGCGACCATGCTTGCAGAAGTTTGTTTTGGTTTTTTCTATAATTCTGGGGTACAACAAAACTATGTAGGAACAAGGGGCATCTGAAGATATAATTTTATCAGAGTTACAGAAGCATTAGTTGTGCGCTAATAGGAAGAAATGTCTGTTTGCTCAAACACGGATGGAGTATCTGGGGCAAGTTGTTTCAATGAAAGAGGTCGCAGCCGATAAGTCCAAGGTAGCAGCAATGATAGATTTGCCATGTCACATGACATTGAGAGACCTACAGGGGTTTTTGGTGATCACGGGATACTATTGAAAATTTGTCAAGAGATATAGTACGATTGCATGCACATTGACAGAGACCTGAAAAAGGGACGACTTTCACTGGAAAGAAGAGGCACCCAGGCATTCGAGAACCTAAAGCGAGCCATGACCAATGTTTTGGAATTGGCCTTACTCGACTTCAGCGGTCTTTTCATCGTGGAGACAGATGCTTCGAGTTATGGGCTAAGGTCGGTTCTAGGAGCGACTGGTTGTGTTTGTTAGCTAGGTACTGATTGTAATGGATCGGCTCAAGTCATTCTATGCGCGTGAGCTTATAACGATCCTGTTGGAAGTACAGAAACGACAGACATATCTGTTGGGTCGGCATTTCATCATTCAGATGGATCAAATGAGCCTTAAGGTCTTACTAGAGCAGCGTATGGTGACAGAAGAAAACCAACATTAGCTCTCCAAGCAGCTGAGATATGATTTTGAGATCCAATTGCTGGGGTTAAAGAATAAGGCAATCGACGCCCTCTGGAGCGGGGAAAGAAACCACAATTGACAGCTCTGTCTGTTCCCATAGTGCTTGATTGAGAGCCATTGTTACATGAGATAGAGGCAGATGAGGGCTTGCCGAAGATTTGAGTCGTCATATTCATGGCATGATGGAGTATCCAAGTTATTCACTGGATTACATCGACTGTTATATCAGGGCCATCTCGTATTAACCCAGACATCGACCTATATTCTAAGGTTGCTACAAGAGTTCCATTGGAGTGCGATTAGGAGACACTGGGTTCCTCAAGACGTACCGTTGATTGACAACAAAGTTGTACTAGGTAGGGATAAAAAAGGATGTGGCTGAAATGGTGGATAATTGTAATGTCTGCTAACACCATAAGTATATGGCGATGGTGCTGTGAGGGCTACATCATTCGTTGGCTTTACTGGACCGGGTCTGGGAGGTTAGGATGGATTTCTTTGAGGGGTTTCCACGCTAGGAAGGATTCTCTGTTATTTTTGTTAGGATGGACCGCCTCAGTAAATAGGCGCACTTTGTGGCCCTATGACACCCCTACACTGACATGACCGTAGCAGCCGCATTTACACGTGAGGTGATGCACTAGCACTGGATATCTGAGTCGATAGTGTATAATCGCGATTGCATCTTCCTGAGCCATTTCCGGATAGAGTTGCTCAAAATGCAATTAACAGTTCTGAAAAGGAACACTACATACCACTCATCGACTGATGGACAGACAGAAGTAGTTAAACATAGCATGGTGTTAGGCAACAGCCAAAACCCTAGGCAACCGAGACTGAAACGACTAGTGTTTCTCGGTTTCAGTCGGAACCTTTGGGTTTCTGCTTGAAAACTATGCCGACAATGATCCAAAACTGCAGAACTAAATGAAGAGGCAGAAACAGGAAAAAAATTGCAAGAAAAAGAATAAAAAGAAAAAAGGAAGAATATGAAGATTGTCGCATCGAAGAACTCACATCTCCCACCGTCTCACCGCCTCGCCGTGGGGACTAACATACCGCCTCAATGAACTCCTCTCCCGCCTCCCCGCCTAACTATCTATCGAGAGAGAGAGAGAGAGAGACAGGGAGACGATCGTTGCTGAAAGGGCAAGTCTACAGATATTTTTCAATGGCAAACTTGTAAATAAGTGGTACGTGCATAGAGTAAAACAGTAGGTGCGCAAAGATACTCTTTAGTTCATTTTTTGTAATGGCAAACTTGTAAATAAGTGGTATGTGCACAGAGTAAAATGTTTGGTGCACAAAGCAACACACAGGCTTGTTTGTTTTGTAATGGAAAACTTGTAAATAAATGGAATGGATGGCTGTTGATTTTTTGGAATGACAAACTTGAGATTTGTTTTGTAATGGCAAACATGTAAATACATATTTATATACAAATTTATAAATACATATTAGTAAAAAAAATCGATAAGTTAATACTTTAGGTTTTTTAGTATTTGATAGTTATTGATAGGTTTTTAAGTATTAAAAACTTACGATACGGATGAAACAAAACTCACTTCTGAACCCGTCGAAAAGGACGAAACCGATACTAAAACCTAAATTTTCGGACGACAGAAACCGCGACCTCAAACCTTGAACCAGAGTATAAAGACATGTCTGTGGTGTTTTGTTTCTAAGACACCGAAACAATGGGTGAAATGGTTAGCTTGACGGAGCATTAGTACAACACTTCATATTACACTGCGTCTCAGACAACTTTTGAAATACTATACGGGCGCAATCCTCCACGTCTGTTGTATTATGGCCACAACTCCACACCGATGTCATATATAGAGCAGTATTTGGATAGTGATATGGTGTTGGAGAAGCTGAAGCGACATCTGGCAAGAGCGCAATAGGTCATGAAGAGACAGGCGGGTGGCCACAGAAGGAGTGTGCAGTTTGCAATGGGTGACCGGGTTTACCTGAATCCCTGGCCTTATCATAAGAAATCCCTGACACATAAGATAAATGAAAAGTTAGCACAACATTATTTTGGGCCTTACAAGGTCGGGGCAGAGATTGGCGAGGTGGCTTATCGCATGTAATCGCCATCAACATCCACTAGTCATCCAGTATACTATGTCTTACATCTGCGTTAAGCAATTGGTAATCATACGCATATGGCATCCTTACCGCCATCCTTACCGCCAATGTTGACGAATGACATGGAAGTGATGCTGGAACCGTCTAAAATGAAAGGGGTACACTAAGGGGGTCATGTGCTAAGGAGGTGTTGATCAAGTGGAAAGACCTAGACTATGAAGCGACGTGGGAGCCATTCGACACAATCAAACAGTAATTTTCAGAATTCCACCTCGAGGACAATGTGTCTCGTTGGGAGAGGAGTAATGTTTGGCCTATTATCACTTATGTTGGGTACAAGAGCATAAGTGCAAGGAGTTGTTTAGTCTTTTCGGCTATAATTACCTAATAAGGGTTGTTTCAATAAGACACAAGGTGTCATTAGTGGTTTTTGGACGATTATTGTTTAGAGACTAGTAGTTTATTACTTTCCTTAGTTAATTGGGAGAGAATTGGCATCCCTCTCGAATTGGAGGCTGTATCGATGTTTGTTTCAGTTGAATATCAATAAAATTACCTTATTTCAGCCTAATTCTATCTCAGATCCTATCAAACTCTTTGTTTCAACAAGACCTTTAAATGCTTATTATCAGTTTTGATTACAAATTCTTTACCTAACAAAGTACCACCTCCAATGTCAAGTAGCTAAGATGAGAGCCAGCAACTTTTTTCATAGGTTGACAATGCTTTATGTCTCCCCTTGAGCCACTGACTCAAATAGGCTAGAGGATGACCTTCTAGCAAGAGAACTGCTCCAACGCCCGTACCAATAGCATCAGATTCTATTTCAAAATGCTTGGTGAAGATTGAAAAAAGCTAGTACTAGAGGATTGATTAAGGCTTTCTTCAAGTTTCTGAAGGCATTTTGGGATTCATCATTCCATTTGAAAGAATATTTTTGGTTAAGAGCACTGAAAGATGCTGCTATTTAACTATATGACTTGGTGAATTTTGAAAAAAGCTAGTACTAGAGGATTGATTAATGCTTTCTTCAAGTTTCTGAAGGCCTTTTGGGATTCATCATTCCGTTTGAAAGAATATTTTTGGTTTACAGCAGTGAAAGATGCTGCTATTTAACTATATGACTTGATAATTTTCATATATTATCCTGCAAGTCCAAGAAATCCTCTCAAGGACTTCAAGAATTTAGGAACTACCCACTCCAAAATAGAACTAATTTTCCAGAAATCCATTGAAGCCCCTTCTCAAATAATGTATGCCCAAGATAGTGAACTTACTTGTTCCCAAAAAATGCATTTGCTTCTCTTTGTGTAAAGGTTATTTGCCTTCAAAGTCTCCAAAACTAGGGATGAGAATGGGCATGCCCAAAGCCCGATTGGGCTTCCAATTGGGCATGCCACATCATCATCCCTACCAATCCTTCACCAATTCTAGGAAGAATTGGTGAAGGATTGGTAGGGATGATGATGTGGCATGCCCAATTGGAAGCCCAATCGGGCTTTGGGCATGCCCATTCTCATCCCTATCCAAAACCAGCCTCAAGTGACTAAGATGTCCATGCCACTGCTGACAGTAAATCAGGATATCATCAAAGGATACAAAAAAGAATCTCCTCAAGAAAGATGTGCAGATTGCATTCATCAATAATTGAAAAATAGGTTGGGCATTACTTCAAATGGCATTAACACATACACGTAGTGCTCTACATGAGTCCTGAAAGCAGTTTTGGAAACATAAGGATCATGCATTCTAACTTGATATCTACTTTTTAAATCTAGTTGGAGAAAAAATTAGAACACCTAATTCACTATTAACTCTTCTATATTAGGAAGTCGAACCCCTAATTTATCTAGTAACTCTTCTATACTGGGAATAGTATATTTATCTTTAATAGTCATTTGATTCAATGACCGTTCACACAAAGCCTCCAAGTCTCATTGTTAAAATAAGTTAATTATTGCTTAAGGGTATAATAGTCTATTATTATTTGTTAGACTATATAAACTCTTCTCTTTGTATTTTTATTGGTTTTTATGCAATTTATGTAAAACCTTAGATTTTTCTTTCCATATAGCTTTTTCTTTCAATAGGCTATGAAATTTTTTGATTGCATTGAAAAACATTGAATACAACCCACAACTTTCGTGAACCCAATTTTGATTCAACGTCTTCCGCTCGGTGTTCCACTTACAGATCCCCTGCCTCCAGCCTCGGGCCGTAGCCCGGTCGCTCAACCCCCTCACCACCAAGATTGCCGATGCGTCCCAATCGCCGACCCTAACATAGTGCGACAAATCTATCGCCTTGTTGCTGGGAACTCGGGCAAGCCGCTGCCTCCACTCTTCTGATATAATTAGACAAGCCGTCGAAATCTCCAGATCTGGTTGTTGGGGCCTCGAGCAAGCCGCCACCTCCAATCTACGCCTCCAACAGCATGGTCGACAGATCCAACCGCCTGGACTTGTCGACAGATCCAACCGCCTGGACTTGTCGACAGATCCAACCGCCTGGACTTGTCGACATCTCCAGATGCTAGTCATAACCCCTCGAAAGAGTAGTTAATTAATGTAGTCTAGAGGCATTTTATGTCACACCAATTGGATGAGGTGCATGTAATTGTGGGATTCTTGCAGGCAGCCAAGAGGCTGAAGACTATCTGAAATTGATTGATTGGATTTTCCATACTGAGGGGATTTTTTGTCGGATTTGAATTCATAATTTTTTGTTTGAATTGGCAATTGTTTGAGTTGAATTCATAATTTTTTGGTTGATTGTTTTTTTGCCGATTCTTTGTTTCCTTTCGTCATGGCTAGAGGATGTGATGATTTTTTGCACTCAATCAGTGTGCAATTAGATGTGAAGAATTATTTTTATTGGAGTTATGTGATGAATTTTTGGGAGGTCAAAAAGATGTTGGCTATATTTGGGGAAATTTGGTTAAACCTACGAATGATAAGGTTGTCAATTTTGTAGAATTGTTAGATGCTTGGGAGGTTGATAATTTGAAATTTATCACTTGGTTTAATAACTTTGTTGTGTAATTGATTGGCACTTAATTGGCACTTAATTGGCAAAATATGATCCTACTAAGTTAGTTTGGGATCATCTAGCAAGGTTGTACACCATCTATCTTTGCAAAATAATACCAATTAAAGTTGTGTATTTGCATCCTTTTTAAAAAATTGAGCATTTAGGTGTTTTACTCTAATTTAACCGATTTGTGGGACCAGTTGGCAGTATCAGAATCTACAGATTTACGTGCCTTTGCACTTAGATTGCTGGCAGTGAGGAACAATGTCTAGTGCAATTTTTTATGGCACTTAATGATGATTTTGATAGGCTTCATGGGACAATTTTGCAACGCAGACTGCTTTATTCTGTTGATTCGGTTGTAAATGAATTGTTGGCTGAGAACATGTCTCAAGTCTTACGCAGACAAAGGGACTCCTACAATGCCCAGTCAATCTGTATTTACATTACCTCAACGACATTCCAATTAAAGTCGGCCTTCTTCAAAAGTTGCTCCTGATGCGTGCAATTTTTGCAAACAAAAAGGCCATTGAAAATCTCAATATCATATTCTGTTAAGCAGAGTCAAAAGAACAGATCCTCGACAACGATAGAGTTCCTGACAACAACAGTTGCAACAACAGTTGCAATCGTCATCTGCTCCACCATGAAAGTCTAAAAATTTATTGCCACATTGGACTTACAAACCACCACCTCCTAATACTGAAATGGTTGCGCTGTTAATAAACCTACATATGCTCGAGCAGTTTCAGAAGTTTCTTGCCACCCAACCTCATATAATGTATGCATCCTCACACATAGTTTTGTCATCCTCTATTTCCTTAGGTATATCATCACCATTATGGATTCTAGATTCTGGAGCTTCCCATCATATATCACATGACTTGTCCTTGTTTGTTTTCTTCTTTTCTGAATCATATATGTCTATTTCAACTGCTGATGGGAACCACATGTCTTTAGCATGTGTTGATCAATGCACACACCTCATATGTTTATCAATGATGTCTACTACATTCCAAATCTTAGCTTGGGTTTTGTTTCTGTTAGTCAATTATGTAAACTGGATATTTGGTCTCTTTTTCCGCTTCTAATTGTTAAGTGCAAGACTAGCAATCCCAGAAGTTGATTGGAACAGGACGTAGGAAAGAGGAACTCTATGCTCAAGGTAACAGAGTTCATATGTTCTAATGTTCATTTGTCATCTTCTCGCTTGAGTCGTTCTTCTTCTGCCTTTTATTTATGGCATTCTCACCTTGGTCATGTTTCAACGTCTCATTTAAATTTTTTGGTTTACTGATGAACATTAGGAAATTTAAAACTTCATGATAATTTTGATTGTAATAGTTGCAAATTGACAACATTCTCTTCTTTACCATTTAACATAAATATCTCTTTTCTGCGCCTTTTGATCTGATTCATTCTAATGTGCATTACATTCTTTAATAACAACAAAAGGGGGTTTAAGATATTATGTTTTATTTGTCAATAATTGCACTCATTATTATTGGGTTTATCTTATAAAGCATCGTTGGGACTTTTTTCATGTCTTCGATGTTTTTTCTGCTCTTATGAAAACTCAACATTCTGCTGTTATAAAGTGCTTTCAATATGACTTACGTGGAGAATATACTTCTAATAAATTCTCTAACCTTATTGCTTCCAATGGAACTATTCATCAAAATGTCTACAAAGAAACTCTAGCTCAAAATAGTGGGTTGAAAGGTAACATAGGAATTTTGTTGAAACAACTCGCTCTCTTTTATGGTCTGCTTATGTTCCAAGTGAATTTTAAGACGAAGCAATTCTTACTGCTGCTCTTCTTATTAATAAAATCCTTGCCTCACATAATTTAGTTTTGTTACCTTTTGAATCATTATATAGATATGCTCATGATTACTCTTCCCTTCATGTCTTTGATTTTACTTGTTTTGTCCTTCGTCTGAATGTCAAACGTAGTAAATTTTCTTCATGAACTGATATTTGTCTCTTTCTAGGTTATGATGATGGTCAATGAGGATATCATTGTTTTGATCCAGTCAGTCAAAAGTTATATCTCTCGTCATGTTGTGTTTCTTGAACATATTCTTTTCTTTTCAATTCATGTGAGTGTATATAATATGACTACGTCTGATGTTATTCGCAATGATCCATTCACTCTTGATACTGATGTCACGTTAGATCATGACTTTTGATGGGTTCCTGTTAACAGTACTATAGATACTAATACTTTGGCTCCAAATACAGGTGTTACTCCCAATCCTTCTATGCCTGCACAATCACTTCCAGAGATTATGGATCATTTTTTGTTCGTCGCTACCCTATGTGTACTTGTAAGTCCACTCAGCTACCAGATTTTGCTTACTATTGTGATTCTAGATCATTTGTTATCTTCGTAGTGTCTGTTCATCGTCTTTTTGACCATGTCAAATAGAGGGATTGTTTGTGATCCACTTTGACAGAAGGCTATGGCTGAAGAGATTAATGCAATACATTATACACATACTTGCAATTTGGTACATCTACCATCGGAAAAACGAGCAATTAGTTCTCACTGGGTGAATAAAATCAAAACCACTTATGATGACTCTATTGAATGATACAAAGCTATATTAGTTGCTAAGGATTACAGTCAGAAGTATGGAATGGATTATGAGGAGACTTTTGTACCAGTTGCAAAGATGACTACAATTTGCACCCTTATTGAGTTACCTCTGTTCGTTAATGGGATATATCCCAAATGGATGTTAATGCCTTTTTGAATGGTGATTTCAAGATGAAGTCTGCATGATTCCTCCACCTTAATGTGTTCATCAACCTGCTTAAGTATGCAAGCTCAAAAAGGCTATTATGGTCTTAAACAAGCACCCCAAGCTTAGTTTGAAAAGTTCTCTACTGTGATTTCTTCACTTGGATTTCGACCTAGCCAGCATGACTCGACATTGTTTATCAAATTCGCAGCAGCAAGTCGAATTTTTCTATCTTTGTATGTTGATGACATAATTATTACAGGTAATGACGTCGATAGAATCTTGATGCTAAAGTTGAAGTTAGCTCATTGTTTTGTAATGAAAGATTTGAGCTTACTACATTAATTTCTGGATATTGAAGTTACCTCTTCTCCAAAAGGTTATTTTCTTTCTCAGTCTAAGTATATAGCCAAGATATTTGAGAGGGCTCGTCTTACTGATAATAAGACTGCTGATACACCTCACCTCTTGATGTTAATGCTCGATATGCTTCTTCATATGGTCATGTCTAGCCTGATCCTAGTTTGTATCAGACTGTTCTCCGTAGTTTCACGTATCTCACAATCTCTAGTCCAGACATTGTACATGTCGTACATGTAGTAATCAGTTTGTCACTTCACCTACTACAGTCCATTGGGCCGTTATTCTTCGCATCTTACGTATCTTCAGGACACTCAGTTTCCGGTCTTTTACTTATTTATTCCTTGTTTTTAGAGTTGCATGTGTATTTTGATGCTGATTAGGCTAGTGATCCTACAGATCGTAAGTTTAGCACGGAATATATTACGTCTTTTTGGTGATTCTCTAACTTCTTAGAAATACAAGAAGCAAGATGTTTCTAAATCTTCCACAGAGATGGAGTATCATACCATGGCATCTACTGCGTGTGAGATAATTTGGCTACATTGTTACTTGCAGATATGGGGTTTCCCTTCATCACCCTATTTCATTGTATTGTGACAATAAGATGCTATACAGATTGTTCGCAATTCGATATTCCATGAGCGTACCAAATATATTGAGATTGATTGTCATGTCACCCGATACCACTATCAGCAAGCATTATCACGATACTGTTTGTTCCTTCTTCAATGCACAGTGTTGATTTGTTTATGAAGTCGCATTCAGCTTCATGTTTACTTTTCTGTTTGGCAAACCCTCATTGATCCTTACAACAACATCATGAGTTTGAAGGAGGGTGTTAAAATAAGTTAATTATTGCTTAAAGGTATAATAGCCTTTTTATTATTTGCAAGAGTAATAAACTCTTTTCTATTTGTATTTTTATTGCATTTTTATGTAATTTATGTGATCATCTCAATATAGATTTATTGAATTCATACCATCCACTTTCTTGATCATAACAATAAAAGAATCATATGAGCTCTAAGTTGGTCAGATGTTTTCAGCAGCTAGCATTTCCATGATATGCTTCTCTATTTCATTTTTTTGTTGACATGGATGTTTGTATGACATCAGATTTACTGATTTGGCTTGCTCTTCTAGATGTATTTTGTGATCACACAACCCCATGGGAGGTAACTCTTTTGGTTCCTCAAATACTATATCAAACTCTAACAATGACTCCTCTCGTTCTTGAGGTATGGTCTTTTTCCCAACAACACTCTCAGGCATCTGGATTTGTAATAGATATAAAGCAGTAACTTGGGGAAACTATCTACCCATCTCCTTGCTCTCCATCATCTAAATCTCAGATGCATTCTTCACTCCTTTAATCTCCAATATCCCTTAATTGATAGACTTCTATTATGTTTTCATGAAAATCAAAGACTATTTCCTTTAATGAAGACATCTATTGCACCATTAAAACCACATGACAACCCCGCTAGAACATGTAGGTATACCTTCAAAACTGTTCCCGGGCAATGCAATGCTGCATTCTTGCACAAGCTTTCATTGCATAATCTTCCACACCCAGCTATCATGAATTCAAACTTTGTCTTTAAAAATTTCCAGGCCCAGCTAGCTTCTTAGCTACACTAGGGTCTATGAAAGTCTGTTGATCCCATGTCAAGGACATTAACTACTATCTTATTAGTAAACCATAAAATTCTCCCTGTTTTGCGATTGCAACGCCATGTAATAGCATGTGATGATACTTCTAACTCTGGGTTGCATTATCCCAATCTCCTCCTGAGCTCATGGAGTACAAAACATGTCCTCCTTTGTTTCTTCTTCACCATGTTCTCCTTGTTCTATCAACAAAAAGATCTTCCCCCTCCCATATTTTTCATCACAATAGTAGCACAATCATTTCTGTTGTTTCTTCTAGATTTGTGTTGGGGGGAGTGTCTTGAAGTATTGATTTCATTGACCAACTTGGAGCCATGCCCCATGTGACTGTTTTCCCATGAAATGGCTTCAAATGCTTCATATGGTTATTGAGTATCTGTTATCTTGCCATTGCAACTCGGTAGACTTCTACTATGGTCTTAGGTCCTGCTAGCAACCCCCCAGCCCTTATTTTTTTTCCTTCATCCTCGTAATGAAACAAATCACTAAGGCCGTGTAAATTCCTAAGTCACTAATCTTAAGAAATTGTTTAGGATATTCTTGGACCATATTTGATTATGCAGGTTCATGAGAGCCCCTATTGGACCTTGAAGTTCTCCAGGTCCAAATTAAGCTAGGAGATCTTCCTTGAATAAACTCCAGGTAACTCCCCTTCCTTTCGATTCCTCTAGCCATTTATACCACATTAAGGCATCATCCTTCATGAAGAACATGCAGAATTCTACCTTCTCAACATCATTCAAGTTATTATAGATTGAGAAATAAAAATCTACTTGATAGATCCAACTAACTGCTTCTCATTCCCCTTGAACGATGGCAACTCAGTCTTGGATGTTTTGGGGGGAAAAAACTTAGAAATGAAAGTTGAAGACCAGTTACCACTTGATCAACATTCCTTGGAATCATGTTAGGAATTATGGGCTGAAATGGATCATTTCTAGCAAAATTACCCACGATTGTTGCCTTCTCCTTGCCCAATCTCACAACTGGTCTTCATCACCACTTCTACTTCTTCCATGATCACCCCCATTCTTTTCTCCCAATTTTTTAACGCATTTCCATCATCCAATCCATCTTCCCATCCAAATTCTTTAACCTTTCCTCATGATCACGACTCTTTGGAAAACCGATATCCCCAAAGTCTTGGTCTCGCGAGTCATTGCATCATTGGGAATCAGAATCAAAAGAATTAACATTTTTAACTTCTGCTTCCATGAATCCAGCGATCTTCAACTTCTCATTCTTACACCATGACCAGAGGATTGTTATGCTCTAATATTATTGTTACATGCCGAGGCCGAGTCTCTGATAGGACAGCAATTTTCAGTTAAGGATGTTTTTGTAATTTTCAGTTTTTCGGGGGGGGGGGGGGGGGGGGGGGGCGATTATTTTGTAAATTTCATGATTATGGGTATTTTTGTAGTTTTTTTATTTTCAGTTTAGTATTTATATAGGGCGAAGGGGGATTAGAGAGGGGGTGCAAATATTGAGAGAAATCTTGAGAGTGTGATAGATTCCCTCTTTATTGGAAATGCAGCTTCGTCACGAATAGAAGCTTTGGAGAGCAGTCCACCTCTCAAACGGGGCCAAGGAGAGTGAGTTCCTCTCGTAAGAACTCAACATATCTTGTATCAATTTATATATTTCAATCTATTTCAATAAAACCCCACATTTCCCTCAAATCATCTCTCAACTAAATCTTAAAAATATCACCTTTCACCAAAAAAATCCTAATTTTATCCATCAAACCCCTATCGGATCCTAATAAATTGGTATTAAAGCATTATGATCCATGATGGTGGCAGAGACAAAGAAAAGACAGAATTTTTGGTAGAAAGACTCAATGTTGAAGTAGCAGATTTGAAGAAATATATGGAGGGACTCAGATTTGAAGCTGGGGCATTGATCGAAGAAGAATCCAAGGCTTCAGATGGAGTCATTCATGCAAAACCTAATGCGACAACTATCCCACAGAATCGTGAAACTTTAGGCGACGAAAAGTTTAACGGCCAACTAGATATAGGGAAAAAGACGAAAACATTGGAGAAGGGGAATGGAAAGAGCAAGAAATTCCGCGGAGGGCTTCTGTCCGATGCTGAGTGGTGCTTCCATTGCGACGAGAAATTTACTCCAGGACATCGGTGTCGGGAGCACTTCAGTTGTTGATGGTGGATGATGAGGATGATTTGGTTATGGAGGAGCCAATAGGAGATGAGTACCCCCACTTGTAGTAGCATGCACATGATTTTCATGACACCACCTTGAGGACAAGCTGATTCTTCGTAGACAGAGTAATGATAGAACCACAATTTTTAGTTAGGTGTGTTTTCGTATTTTTCAGCTTTTTATGGTGTATTTTTGTAATTTTCATGTTTAGGGTATTTTTTTTAATTTTATTATTTTCATTTTAATATTTAGAGCGAAGGGGGATTAGAGAGGGGGCAAATATTGAGAGAAATCTTGAGAGAGGTTGATAGATTCCCTCTTTGTTGGAGATTGCGACTTCGTCTCAAATATAAGCTTGGGAGAGCAGTCCACCTCTCGAAGGAAGAGCGAGTTTCTCTCGAAAGAACTCAAACTATCTTGTATCTCCTTTTATATTTCAGTTTATATCAATAAAAATCACACCTTTCCCTCAAATCATCTCCCCTAAACCCTAAAAATCTCACATTGCCGCCAAAAACCCCTAATTTTATCCATAAAAACCTAGCAGATCCTAACAGTCTCAATTGAGTCTCACTTGAGCTTGAGCTTGTAAACTAATTCCCTTCTTACATCCGATCTCGTATATTCTAAGATATTCACAAGAAATTCAACAAAAACAACAAAGAATTGAGGAAGAACACCAGAACTAGGATTTTATTGATGAAGAATAGGGTTTTAGAGAATCACCAAACTAGTATAGCTTCAAAATAAGAGAATTAAGGTTTCACTTAGAATATAAGATTTAAATGAAGAAGATGTGTTTGTTTTATAGATGGAGATGGCACTGAAATGGCAGAACACTACCTGCAATGAGCTCCTAATGAACTTGCCTGCCTGCCCATTGTAGCGCTCTTCAGACTATTACTAACTCAACCACACACGGGACCCATTAACTTAAAGAAATGAACGGCTGAGATGAACTTCAAGACAACCCAATGCAGCGCTCTTCAAACTATTACTAACTCAACCACCCACGGGACCCATTAACTTAAAGAAATGAATGGCTAAGATGAACTTCGAGACAGATCCATGGTTATGTTATATTTAAGCCTCTAAGGCATTATTCCTTCAGCCTAGCGGTTCGCCTTTGATCCAACGGTAGAAACTAAAATGCAACGGTAACGGGCTTGAGTTGTGTAATAAACTTAGAACGGATTTGTAATGGACTTAGATTGATCCTAGAATACAACCAAACTCATGTCATTCGTTACAAAAACTTCTAATTGTATTGTATTTTCTTGACTGTATAAATAGCACAATCCTCATTCTTGGATTGTGGTCTATGTTTGAACTTGGAACTAGAACCAACCCTAAGCTAACTTTTTTATTTCTCTTTCTTAAAAAAAGTTTCTGAAAACAAAAACAGTATCCAAAAATCCCCTATTTCAAAGCATATACACGCAAATCATCTGCCAATTGAATTTCTCACCCTAAAATAGCCAATAAACTCAATGCAAGAGTACATACTTCATTGTTAATCATTGGCCATTAAGTACTAACATTTGTTCCTCAGAAGCAACTAGCATAACAATTTGCTAATTACCTGGATAAGAGATATCATGATATGTCTTCTCTTTTAATGTGATATGCAAGATTTAATCATCAGAGATTTGGTTATAGTTCAGATAGAACTGACATAGACTATCATGAACATGGTATGCTGATATAATTTGACTCTGATGTTCATCTAAGCTGACAAGGCCCAAGTCAGTCATGAGACTCATGACAATGGTGCGGAACTTGTAATGGATAGCAGTGAAAACTATTAACCAAAACCTGAATGAAGCCTAGAGAATATCATTTGGAACCACAAAATTAACTAAACCATGCCTCATGTTAGTCACAACCCTTGGGGCTGAAATACTAAATGTAAACTGACAAGGGACAAGAGTTGGAGCCATGTGACCAACCAAGGGCAGCTTGGTTCGCCAGAAAGACAGATTAAATAGGGGCAAAAGGTAAAGCAGTCAAGAGATTCAAGACATGACTGCAAAAATGCAGGAATTTCCATCATAGTAATCAGAAAGTGATCGGGGAGGTCCACCTATTTTTATCCACGCAATAGTAGTAGGATTTTTGGATCCATGAAATTGTATATTCTATATGATAATACAAAGTACAAAAGTAAAAGAGAACTCGAGGAAAGTTAACAAGCACGCGTTCCTTGTGACAGTGAGGTAACAAGTTCCAGACATGGATTGCACCTATATAATGGAAGGAATTTTCTTTCCGTTCTCCAAGAGACGATGAGCGCCATCCACCTTATTCACTTCAAACCAAGAGGGGACACACTGCTATTTCCATGAGAAGATGCCACCGATGTATCTGCTTATGGGCTCCTACCAATACCAAAATGCCAACCATAAATGGATTTTAGTTTATTCTAGATTCTTCATGTTAATGCATTGATTCTCTTTTTCCCCACACTGATCTATCTACATATGGACCTTCAAAGGAGTCTATATTTATGAGTATGAGTAATGTTTTGTAATTACTGAAACTGAAATGCATTTGTAATTAAAAAGAAACTAACCAAGAAAGAAGGAAATCTAATAAACCTTGCCTTATCTAATTCAAATTTGTTAGAGAGTAATCTCCTGATGCCTCCGCCATTGAAGGTGTTTTCACTGTGTGCAACGATGACTGGATGTTCTTGCAGCCTCTGCGTAATTCCACACAGAAGCTTCCTAAATTCTTTTATGAAGACCTCTTGAGAAGCAGGTTGCTCCAATTGATCCTCTGAGAACGACTGGAGAACAGGCTCAATGATATTCTTTGAAACCTGCGACCATCACCAAAATTCTCATCAGAAAACTATGAAGGATTGAACTCAAAGAACCTAGTCTGGCTTAAGAATCATTAACTGCCCCAAGCATGATCTTATATAGAAAAGAGTTGTGAGTAAATGCTTCTACATTACCCAAGGATCAGAAGCCGGGGGCATGCCGTATTCAACCTTGAGTTGCTCCAGAGCATTGGCCATGCACTTTCCAAGAGAGACAATATCTGGTTCCAACATAGAAAATATGGAAATTACCTCTGTTTCAAATTTTGGACTCTCAACAAATTCTTTCAAATCTTCCCCATCGATCCTTAAGATCACAATTGGATCTCTTTTAAGCCCGGCTGCCATTCCTAATAAAATGTCAGAGAGCACCTCTTTGAACTCAGACTTGCTCACTTCCTGGTGCTTTCCGTGTGTGAATTCATTCAGAACCTGCAAAAAAAAGACCAGTTAACTTTATCCAATCTCATTTAAAAGCATGCAATTAGTGTAAAACCCATTATTACTAAAAACACATAAGTGATTTTATAGGTTATACACTAACACCCTATGTTTTTTCAAATCCTACATTAACCCCGTTGAGCCGTTAACAGGCTTTTCCGAAAAACATGGGTTCCATCTCCACTTAACCATGAAATTTAAAAATAATTTGTTCAAATAATTAATCAAAATAGTCTCAATTAGGAGGTTAAGTGAAAGTGAGACCTATTTTTAATAGAAAACTTAACCCCATTCAACAACCAGAGGGAAATTAGTATATGATTTGAAAGTATAGAGTGTGTTAGTGTAAAACGCATGAAACTAAAGGGGTGTTTTGTGTAATTAAACCTTACTAAAATAATATGGTACTTTCTTTTTTTAAAATAGAAAATTGAACTTATTCCCCTAAAAAATTGAACATAGGATGAGAGAGAGAGAGAGAGAGAAGAAATATTGTTTTTGATTGGGGATTCCGGAATATGGCTGAATTTTCTTAATGCTTTAGAAGAGAAACACTCTTCTCCATTTATAAGACCACCGTCATATCCTCCACCCCCGAGATTTCCTCAACCGACCCTTGATTCTCTCAATGGACACATGAGACTCGGTCTTTCGATTGAGGAAAATCCTCAACTAACTATCGGGTCGGGTACTGGATTATTTGGCCATATCAGGCCAAAACCACTTACATCTCCTACTTGGACTGAAATGGCCAAGTGTATTCTGGTCATACTCCCAGCATTTGTGACATATAACCCATGATGTAATTTCACATATTCCCACTATCCATGAGATATATTCCCACTATCCATGAGATATGCATATTTTATTCACCGAGTACAATCATTATGCATGATTGTCTTTTTTCATTATTCATGAAAGTTTCTTTAAATTAGATATTTCTAAGTCCCATCAAACCAACATGTTTGATGAATGTACCTGCTAGAATACCCTTCGTCAAGTGATGAGCAATCATATCACTTGTCAGAATGTAAGTCACATTGACTTCTTTCTTTTCCATCATATCATGTATGTAATAATATTGTATTTCAATATGCCTTCTTTTGAAACTGTTTGCACCACTGTGGATCAAGCTGATGGCTACTTGATTATCACAGTACATCTCAATTGGTGGTCCATCCACCAAATTGAGATTCAAATCCACTAGAAACCGGCTGATCCAGACCACATGAGTAGTCACCATACTACAGGCTATATACTTTGCTTCTTGTGTGTATCTCGCTACACAACCATATTTCTTGCTACCCAAGAAACAGCTGCACCACCAAAGATGAACATATGTTCTGCAGTTGACTTCCTGTCATCTTTGTCCCCCTCCGAAATCTGCATCGGAGTAACCAAGAACCTCAAGCAAATCTGCTTGATATAACAACTTATGGTGCATCGTACCCTTTATATATTTCATAATTCCTCTTAACAGCTTCCCAATGAGCTGTACCAAGATTACTTTGATATCTACTAAACAGACTAACTGATTACGACAAGTCTGGTCTAGTACACAACATTGAATACATTAAACTTCCAATAGTCATATGGAACACCTAGCAGTTTCTGTCCCTCTCCAGGATATTATTCTTTACATAACCGCTTCGCCATAACCAATGGTGTAGGTGCCGAAATGAAATTATTCATTCCAATCTCCTTAATATTGTATGCAAATACTGTTCTTGGTTTAAACTTAAAATTCTAGACTTTCGATCTATAAGGGTCTGTATTCCGAGAACATAATATGCATCACACATGTCTTTCATCTCAAATTCACTGCAAAGTACAGATTTAATCATTTTCAACAGAGCAAAATATCATCCGCATACATGGATAATATCGTAAAACTGCTCTCACTTTTCAAAATATGCACACAATTATCCAATTTGTTTGTAACGAAACCATGTTGGATAATAGTATTGTAAAATTTGAGATACAACTGTCTAAATGATTGTTTTAAACCATCAAAGACTTCTTTAATTTATAAACTCTCTTCCTGTACCTCAACCTGAAATCCCTCAGGTTTTAAACCATGAGTAGTCACCATACTTCCTTCAACTCTCCATTGAGGAATCAGTCTTGACATCCATTTGGTAGAGTTCCAAGTCAATATGCGCAACAATCACTAAGATTATCCGTATGGATGCAAACTTAGCCACCGGAGAATAAGTCTCCTGATAATCAATCCATGCTTTCTGAGTAAATCCCTTGCAACTAATCGGGCCTTCAATGTACCAATAAACCCATCAACCCGATATTTCTTCTTTAACACCTACTTGCATCCTATGGACTTCCTCTCTTCTGGTAAGTTACATAGCTCACATACATTGTTTCTCTCAATTGAGTCAAGCTCCTTTTTCATGACCTCGAGCCATTGATCTGACTCAGATTATTTCATTGCATCTATATAATTCAAGGGAGCGGCTTCCTCATCATATCAATATCCATTGAGAAACACGATGGTTTACATGAATATAGATAATAATCATCCATCCATACAGGTGTTGTTCTGGGTCTTTTGTTGTCACTAAGGGTTACAGGCTGGACATGTTCACCTAATTGATTTGCCATAGGTATATTCTCATTTAGGGGTTCATCTTACATGATTCGATGATGTACATCATCCACTATATTCAAGTCATCATTCAGAACATCATCTAAGTCCAACAATGGTGGCATAATTTCTTGGAGTTGTTCCTTTTCTTCTAGATTTTCTAGAAAAGTATCATCTCTACTTTCACTGACTCCTTTATTTTCATGGAAGAATATGTACCCTTTAGATTTTTCAGAATATCCTATAAATATACATCTTACGGTTTTGAAATCCAGCTTATCTCTAACCTGATATATAATGAGAACATGTATCATGCAACCCCATTTTCTCAAATGACTTAAATTGGGTTTGCGTCCATTCCATATCTCATACGGTGTTGTCTCGACTGATTTTGTGGGAATTCTGGTCAGAACATAATTTGATGTCAATATGGCTTCTCTCCAAAAATCCTTGGAGAGACCAGAATGCGATAACATGCATCTCACTACATTCATTAATGTTGTATTCTTTCTTTCAGCCACACCATTATGTTGTGGTGTATAAGGCATAGTTGTATGCTTCTTTATACCGTATTGGATACAGTACTCCTCAAATTCTTTTGAGTTGAATCTACACCTCTATCAGTTCTTAACACCTTTATATTATTTCCACGTTTTCTTTCTATTTCTGGTTTGTATCTTTTAAAACTTTCAAAGGCTTTCGACTTTCTGTTTAAAAGATATACAAAAGTATACTTGAAATAATCATCTATAAATGTAATGAAATATTCCTTATTCACACGTGTCTTTTTATTCAAGTACCCACAAATGTTGGAATGAACTAATTCCAACAATTCATTAGCCCTTTGACCTTTCGAGAATGATTTACTGGTCATCTTCCTAGTTAAACAATGTTCACATGGTAATGTCCTTACACCTGTTAATTCCAGTAATAAATCCATTTTGATTAAACAATGTTCACATGGTATTGTTACCAAAATGACCTAATCTCATATGCCAAAAATCATAGTCAGACGAAAGACACGAAGAATAATTCAAATCACAATTTTTATTTCTAATATCAGATTTTACTACAGAAAAACAGAATAAATCATGACCGAGCTCAAACTTGCCCATGCAAACACTTTCTTGTCTTTCCCAATCGAGACCCTATTATTGTAAAATCTTACTTCAAGACCCTTCTTTAGCAAAGCCGAAACAAAGACCAGATTTCGCCTTATGCCATGTGCATAAAACACATCTTTAAGGATCATGATGATGTCCCCCAAGATCCAATCTGTATGAACCAATACCTTCTACATCCAGATAGGTATTGTTTCCCATGTATATCAGTTGATCTCCTTTCTTCAGTTCCTAGAAGTCGATAATTCTTTCTTTCATCTTTGTTGTGTCGGGTTGCACCCAAGTCAATCCATCAGCCTTCAGCATTTGTTGTTGCAACGTTACATTCAATAACACCAATGAACTCTCGCTTCCCGGATCCTCCTTTAGCATTTAGAGTTGCCCTTATTCCTTGCCTGAGGACAGTTGGCCTTAAAATGACCATACTTCCTACAGATGTAACAAGATCCAGGAGGTCATTCCTTCCAGTGAGATGATTGCTGATCGGATCCCTTGAAGGATGGCTTCACAAGTCCAAGACGCGAGTTCCTTGTGCCTTCCAGTATTAAGCAGCATTCGCCTCTTTCCGGATGGCTTCACATGAACTCTCGCTTCCCGGATCCTCCTTTAGCATTTAGAGTTGCCCTTATTCCTTGCCTGAGGACAGTTGGCCTTAAAATGACCATACTTCCTACAGATGTAACAATATCCAGGAGGTCATTCCTTCCCGTGAGATGATTGCTGATCGGATCCCTTGAAGGATGGCTTCACAAGTCCAAGACGTGGGTTCCTTGTGCCTTCCAGTATTAAGCAGCATTCGCCTCTTTCTCATGTACAAGGTTTATGTCTGAGCCCTTCCTCCTAGCCAGAAGGTCTTATTCCATTGCTAACTAAGCTGACAAGTCAGTAACACGCTTAACGGTTCTATTTAGCCTAAGCATAGTGGCAGCCATATCAAGCGACGATAGCAGACTATTCAGAATAGTTGCCACCTGAAGCTTCTCGTGAATTTCAGGTCTTGTGGTACCTAGGTCATTAGTCATAACAATCATTTTATTCACGTGTTCGGTGACATTGTCACCTTCTTGCATACGGCATGAATTATACTTATGCAGCAGTAGTTGTATGTTCACCTCTGAGGTAATGTCATACTTACCTTAATAGCCTACCACATGTCCTTGGCAGTACTATAGTTTTCGAACACTTTTATTAGGACATCGTTCATGAACATATGCATTAAACTTTTAGCCTTCTTATCATTAATTTTTCATTGGTATTGCTCTCTCTCTCTCTCTCTCTCTCTCTCTCTCTCTCTCTCTTCAGGGCATCTGTGGGATTTTCAGGGAGAGCAGGAGCAGTGGACTCAATGACATTATCTAGATTGTCATGTATAAGTCCGTATTTTATTTTTCGGTGCCACATGTCATAGTTGAAATCGTCCAAGTGTTGTATCTTGGCCAGTTCAGAAGCAATCAATTTGCTTATCATTATAAGTCACTGATTAAATAAAGTATGGTTCAGAGGGTGCCAAAAAATATGCGGTAACTAATATTGATATCTAATAACATGTCCTAATAATCAAAGTTTAATTTTTAATCTGAGTGACAAATTTTATTAGGTTATATATGCAGAAAATAAATCATATGACATGATTAAAAAGGTCAATAACCTTTTTTAATTAATGTACAAGCCAAATTTTATTAGCTTTAAGTTGGAAGGGACATCTAACTATGCAACTAAATAATAATAAATTGCAGAAATGAAAACAGAGGAACCTGATTTGCGTTCGTGTAGTCAGATATAAAATAGTTGTTGTGCACGGTTGACCGACTTGTACCTGTGTGAAGAAAATCGATCGAATCTACTCTTTAGAAAATCGATCGGATAAATTTGGCTAACGAATCTATTTGTTGACCTGAGCTTTTGAATAGAGATGGAGCCCGCACTGCACCAAAAAAACAAAAAATAATTACCGAATAAGCCCGAAAGGAAGAAAGACGTTTAATGGGGTCAAATCAAAAAAATGAAGAAAATGGGCTCTGATTTTTTTGGATAAAAAATAATTTAAAGAGGAAGATGTGCTAACCTTGGAGAAAGACGAAGGTCGGTTGAGGCTTGTTGATTTTAAAAGTGAAGAGATGTTTTGGCCTGATATTTGAAGGGGACAGCTCTGATGGTGGCTTTGATATTTGAAAAGAATTTAAAGGGAATGTGCTGATCAATTGTGAGGAAACGATCTGTCCTCTGTTTGGAGAGAAGAAAAAATAGATCGAAAAACAGATCTATTCGATCGGAAGAAAAAAGAACCCGTTACCGACGTGTGGGAGTTCTGTCAGAGAGTGGCTTCGGATGGGTGGGTGGATGTCGCAAATGGAGAGGGCTTGTCGACCTTTCTGAGTAGGATGCTTCGCGGGGGACGCGTGAGGTGGGAACGACGCGTGGATCATACGTCTACTCACCGGTGGAGGAAGAAAACGAATCTCTGCTGGATCAAGGAGGAAGAGAGATGCATGTTGGACAATGTTGTGTGGTACACGTCTAGCTCGAGGAGAAAGTCAATAGAGCAGTGGTCTGGCTGAATTTGTTGAGATGCGGATCAAGATAAGGTTCTGATACCAATGAGCGAATGAGAAAGAGAAAAGAAATATTGTTTTTGATTGGGGATTCCAGAATATGGCTGAATTTTCTTAATGCTTTAGAAGAGAAACGCTCTTCTCTATTTATAGGGCCACCACCATATCCTCCATCCATGCAACCGCCTCCGAGATTCCTTTACCGACCATTGATTCTCTCAACAGACACGTGAGACTCGATCTTTCGATTGAGTAAAACCCTCAACCAACTATTAGATCGGGTACCGGGTTATTTGACCAGATCAGGCCAAAACCACTTACAGTTTGCTTAGTGCAAGTTACGCAAAACCCCTGGTGAAAAAAGGTCAAGCGAAAAATCATGTAGAAAAAAGAATTAATTTAAAAACAATAACTAGCAATCATATGCATCTCTAGCCGAATCGTTTGTGGGGCTAACGTACTGACATGGCCACCATATATACGTACATGAGCGCACATGAGCTCGCGCACTTTACTGGTGTTATGCACTATACTTGAACTTTAAAGATTAGACTTAAGCCTTTGTGCTAAACGAATCAACTCAATGAATTAAGTACGTTTATGCAATCACATCTATTCAATCTTGATTAGAGTTTGGACCTGCTAAAATAGAACAGACAACAATAGTCGAAGCCTGATACAAAAAGGTTCATGTTGTGAATGGATATGAACCAGAGTTGGTTAGGATTGTGAGTATCTTAGAGATACGTTGTATCTTATCTTGTAACTCTACTATCCTGCCTATAAATAAAGGGCTGGGGGTTCCTCCCCAAGTAGTTGATTCATAATACGTTATCAGCACGAGCCTCTAAATAATTTTCCACAAATCGATCGTTGTGAAGGCGAAAGGAGACAGGAGATCCACGCGCGCGGTGCAATGCTTGCTCAAACGAGCGTCGTCATCCGCGTAGGCTTCGCTCAACCGTCGCTATATCCGAAGGACGGGTATAGAGGGAAATCCCGCTAAAATGTCATTTTTATCATACGTATGATTGTTCTTTACATAGGTCTCGCAAGATCGTAGTGGAATCTGGGCTAATCGCCCCAAAAATCATGTTTTTAACATGGTTTAATCTGAAAATTATTTGGGTAATAAAATTTTTTTGTTAAAACCCCCCTACCCCGCCGGCGGCCTTGCCGCCGGCCGCTCCCCCGCCCGTCCCTTTGCGCGTGCCCCCGGAAGGGGGCGCCGCCGATCGCCCCCCGAAGAAGGGCCGACGTCGCCGGTGCCGCGCGCCCCTGCCCCCCCCCCCCCCCGCGCGCCTGCAGCGGGGGGCTGACCGGCGCCCCCCCCCCCCCCCCCCCGCGCCCCCTGCAGCACGGGGGCTGACCAGCGCCGCGCGCCCGAGCGACTCGCCCCCCTCGCTTGCAATGGGGGGCTGACCGGCGCCGCGCACCCACGCCCCCTCACCTGCTGCTAAGGCCAGTCCGGCGCCGTGCCCCCCTGCAACAGGGTGTCTGCTGTCCGCCGCCGCTTGGCGGCACCCCCCGAGGGGGGCGGCGGCTAGGGTTAGCCGCCGCCCCTCAACCTTGTTGGGCCCTAAAGCCCAATTCAAAAAAATAATAATAAATTGAGACTGCGGGCTTCAGGCCCGCAGACCAGAAATTCAAAAAAAATTGAGACTGCGGGCCTGAAGCCCGCAGCCATATTGCAGGCCTCAGGCCCGCAGACCATATTTTCGAAAAAAAGAAAGAGGAAGGGGCAAATTAAGATTAAAGCTTTAAAAGGCTTGTTGTGGGCTAAAAATTGTTTTAAAATGGCATTTTGGAGACCTAAAAATTCATTTAAATTATAGGCAATAAAGGGTATATTGGAGACTTTTGGGGATCGTTTGGGTATGAATTAAAAAGGAAAACGTCTTCCTTTTACGAAGAACATGTCTTATTATTGGGCTCTTTTCCCATCTCTTTGGATAAACCCAACTAGCACAACCCTTGCATTAAATGATTTCCTCTGTAAAATCATTGATATATGTTTTGCATCATCTTGGCTTATTCTGCGGATAAACTGTGAATGGTTGTGCATTTTTTAAAACTTAATAATTAAGAAGATCATGCGACCGCTCTGCTGTTAGTCAGCTAACCTAACGGTGTATGTCGTTGCCCAGTGGTCCAATAATTATTAAGTAATTAAATTGTTTATCCTTCTGCGAACATAAATGCATGTGATGCTTGTGATGAAAATGTCTGCTGAAAATGTCTGCTGAAAATGTTTGATGAGCACAAATTTTTGCATGGATGGCTAATTGCGGTTTTGGATCGGCTGTTTAAGTCCCACATTTTATTTCCTGCACTTTTCTTTTACTTTTGAGAGAATGAGGAATTTATGTAAATGTCAAAGACCAAAGACTACTTTCCATGGAGACGGAGGCCACACTTGAAGCTGAAGATCTTATATATGACCCACGGGGTTTCCAAAGTTGTAATTTCTTTTTTAAAAAGCTTTCATTTGTGTAATATGGACTGTAATGGGACTTTGGACTATTTTATTTATGTGGGACTGGCCGATCCACGTAATTAGCTCTTCATATAAAAATTGTCTCCGCATGAAAATGTTTATTGTTTAAATTATTAATTCATGCAAATTTGTGCTCTGCTAGATAAAATGGCTAAAATCGCAAATGTCGATTTCGAAGTGCTGGATGCGTCAGGAAGAAACTATCTGAGCTGGCAGCTCGATGTGAAGTTTCATCTGTGTGCAAAGTCCCTCATTTTTGTTGTAACTAATAATGAAAATATAAGCGATATAGAAACGTCACAAGCCATTATCTATATTCGCCGCCATGTGGACAAGCCCCTAAAGGCTGAATACATTACGGTCGAAGATCCATATGTGTTGTAGACTGCCCTTTAGGATAGATATAAACATCAGAAAGATGTTATACTACAAAGGGCACGATATGAGTGAGAGAACCTGAGACTGCAGGATTTTAAGTCAATAGCTGAGTAAAACTCAGCTATTTTTAGCATCACCTCACGCCTGAAGTTGTGTGGTGAAAAAGTCTCAGAGGATCGTATGCTGGAAAAGATATACACGTCTTTCCATAAGAAAGATGCGATACTTATGCAGCAATACATTGAACGAAAGTTCACCAAGTATTCTGAGCTGATGTCATGTTTACTCATGGCTGAACAAAACAGAGAGATTCTTCGCGCCACTCACAACATGCGCCCCCTTGCACTGCCCCCCTCCCAGAAGCTCATAATGCCTCTTCTTCTCGAAAGAAGAGGGACAACAAAAGAAAAAAAGAGACCACAGAAAGGGGGACAGAACAAAAGGGCTAGGGCCAAATCTAGCAACGAAGAAATGAAAGTAAGCGGAAGTTCACATGGCACAAAAATGACAAAAATAGAGATGATGCACCCCCATCCAAGAGGGAATGGGAAGACCAGTGCCATAGTTGTGGCATGAAAGGCCACTGGTCCAGAGTGTGCCGAACTCCGCAGCATCTCCAGGATTTGTAAAAAGAAAACAAGAAATATAAAGCTGAAACAAACCTGATGACATCTGATGCTCTAATCAAGTTTACAGTTGACGACTTTGAAAATGAAGACATGCTTGATTAGCCTTCTATTTTATCATAGCAAATTGTTTAGAACATTTCATGTTATGAGAGCATTTGAATTACGTAATTTGTTTTGAATGAAAATGTTTATCTGAAAATGCATGTGCGTATATGATTCATCCTTTAATAGATGAACTGCTCTCATGACCGATTAGTAAACAATAAACACATACGATCTTTCAATACAAAGCCCAACATCAGGGCCATATTGAAGATCCAGAGAACGCAACACGGTTGCCCCCAAATAACACAGAAACAAAAATAAAGGATACACTAATCTCTCCGAATTCCAAAAGAAACTTTCTAAGTTTCAAGGACATCCTCCACGGACTCCATTTGAAAACAACAAATGTAAATGAAAAACAAATTACTGTATGTAACGTCTCAAGAAAAAAGATTAAAATCCATACTTGAACGTTTTGAGAGCCTTACAGGCCTCTACCATACAAAGATTCAGAGAAATGGCGGAATTAAACGGAGCACCTGAAGTGCCCAACATCAGCCAAGTTTTTTACTCTGGCATTATAGACTTGGCCACCCTGGATCAGTGATGATGCACCGTATCTTATCCTATGGGTATGACTTGAAGAACCAGAAGATTCTTCAGAAGGGAGAATTTCCTCGCATCTCATACTATAAGGGAAAACTAATTACAAGGACATCTCTACGAAAAGTTGAAAAAGAATCTTCACGCTTCCTCAAAAAGAATATAAGGAGATAGATGTGGACAAATTCCACCCCCTAGTGGGCTATTTCGGTACTTCATTGTACTAATAAATGCATCCTCAGAATATTCGTATGTGTGTATACTACAGACCCGCAACTTAGATTTTCCAAAGCTATTGGCATAAAAATAAAAATGTTGTGGGCACATTTTCCAGACAATCAAATATAGAAAATAAGTCTGGTTAATGTTGGAAAATATACCTCCCGGTCATTTTAAGAGTACTGTCAAGCAACGGGAATAGAAAATGAACATACAAGTGCCGCATGTTCATACCCAAAATGGGTCGGCAGAGTCACTGATATATAGACTCCAATGGACTGCACGTCCATTGTTAATGATATCCCGATTGCTGGTGGATGCATAAGGACATGCAAATTCTGCATGCTGCATCATAAATGAAAATAAGACCCTCTGGAGGTCAGAGTCTCCAATGCAACTTGCATATGGAATGCCATCGAACATTTCTCATCTGAGAATCTTTGGTCACGCAGTTTAAATCCCATTGCACCACCACAGGGGACCAAAACGGTCCTCAACATCGCCTAGGTATCTTTGTAGGGTTTGACTCACCCTCACTTATAAGATACCTAAAACCCCAAACGGGGGACGCATTTAAGGCACATCTTGAATACTGTGATTTTGATGAGACAAGTTTGCCCAAAATAGGCCCAGACACTGAGAAATCTGGTGCGAAGCAAATTATAACGTGGAATACAAAAAGTTTGACCCACCATGATCCAGTAACAAAACAATGTGAAGATTGAGATACTGAAGATCCTCCACATATGGAACAATGTTCACCTGTTACCGGACTCATTTACTGACAACCAGAAGATTGTCAGATCACACATCTCTGCTGCAAAAACTCCAGCTAGGATTGACATCCCCGAGAACGGATGCAATCCACCAGCAGCAGAAGTGGCTGATCCTCAACAAAAAAGAGGCAGACCACTAGGCTCCAAGGACAGAAACTCCTGGAGATCTTAAGAGAATACTACCACATGACAATGAGCTCCTGTCCACACCCTCACCCTTCCCGGAATCCACTGCAGAGGAACTGCCGGGAAAAACTGAAATTGAAAGTAAATGTTGTACGTACTGGAGAGGTGTTGGATAAATAGAACATAAATTGTCGACAATGTATTCACGTATCATATTGTCATATACATCGCAAAAGCGATGATGTTTATAAATTATCGTTCCATACTCCGTTGCTAAAATGCAAACGTAGAGATTGGCCAAATGTGGAACGATGCAATAAAAGATGAGCTAGACTCACTTATGAAACGTGAAATGTTCAGACCTGAAGTCCAGACACCAAAAGGTGTCAAACCTGTGGATAAAATAAAGTATTTCACACATAAGAAAAATAAATACAAAATCATATAATATAAGGTACAACCTATAGCCCAAGGAAAAATTTCGATGAAACTAGGGAACGAACAAATTAAAATGAGCATGACTGATAAATGATGCATCAGTCTCCCTAAGTTATCAAAAACGAATACCTTACGATTTGACAAAGGAAATTTTGGATATGTTGTTATTGGATGTTGTGACGGCATACCTTCGTGGATATTTTGGTAAAGATAATTTCAACATTTCCTTAAATGCCTGAATAGACTTCGAGACGTCTATTCTATTGAAGAAAAACAAAAAGAATAATGTACAACCAAGAGAATCACTTGACAAATCAATGATTCCTACTAAGGGTTGTTTTTGCATCTAAGCAAAGAACAGGATTTGAGATCATAGTTATAAACAACTAAAGTCTCATCGGATCTCCTGAAGAGAAAATCGAAACATCTGTTCAAGCCTGATTATTAAATATGAAATGAAAGACCTAAGCAAATATAAGTCATGGCTCATAAAATCTTGTTACATACGCCCAGAAGTGCGTTGGACAAATTAAAAGGACCATTGTCATTTGCAGTAAACTCTATGGATGTACAAAAAGACCCTTTCCGATCGCTGGAAGAGGTGGAGGATATAATTGGTCCTAAAGTCCCTTATCTAAGTGCAATCAGACACTCCTGGCTAACTGCACGCGCCCTGATATAACAGTTACAGTAAACTCATTAGCCAGAGATAGTTGACACCTAAAAGAACCATTAGACCGGAGTTAAGCCTTCTGCGCTTCTGTTAGGAACCAAGATAAAAAGACAATGAAAATAACAAGATATTTAAGCACAAAAAAGGTGCGCTCTCCTCCCAAGACGCCGAAGAGGACGTCCGCACTCGTTTAATCTAAGATCTACTCCTAATGACGCTCAATAGAGAATATCTCAAATATCAAGCATGCAAACAAATGACGGCTAGCCCTAGTTTAAATAGAAAATAAGAAAACCCTCCTTGCTGTGAGCAAAGTAATCTCTCCATGACTTGCTGTGCGCAAAGTAATCTCTCCATGACTTGCTGTGCGCAAAGTAATTTCTCCATGACTTGTTGTGCGCAAAGTAATTCCCTCCCCTCTTTAGCCGCGCACGGATCTAACATTACTCCGCCCCTGAAAATCCACCTTGTCCTCAAGGTGGTGCATGGAGTGTGCGTGCCATCCATTCCACGTATTGCATATCTCCTCCCGGATCAAAAGGATGAAAATGATCTCCACCGCTTTCACTGCCATTCTGAGGAAATCCAGATCTGAAAGGTTCAGATCTGAAAACTTGAAGATCTGGATCTGAAAATTTCAGATCTGAGACTTTCAGATCTGGATCTGAACCTTTCAGATCTGGATCTGTAACTTTTAAATCTGGATCTGAGAATTTCAGATCTGGATCTGAAAATTTCAGATCTGAGACTTTCAGATCTGGATCCAAGAATTTCAGATCTGGATCTGAAAGATCTGAATCTGAGAATTTCAAATCTGGATCTGAGAATTTCAGATCTGAATCTGAGAATTTCTAATCTGGATCTGAAAATTTCAGATCTGAGACTTTCAGATCTGGATCTGAGAATTTCAGATCTGGAATTCTCTGATCTGGGCCTTTCTCGTCCAAAGATGTCGCCTTTGACGTCGATTTAGGGTTTCCTTCACCTTGTGTAATAGCCGCCAAGAGGGAGAAGATCTTTGCAAATTGTTCGTCGCGCTTCGCTTGATTTGCTGTTAATTGGTCGATAGATGTCGTCAATTTCTTTACGGCCTCCTCGTTCCTCGTCAACGATCTCTTTATCCCCCTCGATCTCGTTGTTGAACTTCTCCTCCAGAGCTTCAATTTTTTTGGTGGTAGCCACCTCCATGGATGCCAAGATCGTCGCTCTGATACCAAAATGTTAGGAACCAAGATAAAAAGACAATGGAAATAACAAGATATTTGAGCACAAAAGAGGTGCGCTCTCCTCCCAAGACGCCGAAGATGACGTCCGCACTCGTTTAATCTAAGATCTACTCCTAATGACGCTCAATAGAGAATATCTCAAATATCAAGCATGCATACAAATGACGGCTAGCCCTAGTTTAAATAGAAAATAAGAAAACCCTCCTTGCTGTGAGCAAAGTAATCTCTCCATGACTTGCTGTGCGCAAAGTAATCTCTCCATGACTTGCTGTGCGCAAAGTAATTTCCATCCATGACTTGTTGTGCGCAAAGTAATTCCCTCCCCTCTTTAGCCGCGCACGGATCTAACATTACTCCGCCCCTGAAAATCCACCTTGTCCTCAAGGTGGTGCATGGAGTGTGCGTGCCATCCATTCCACGTATTGCATATCTCCTCCCGGATCAAAAGGATGAAAATGATCTCCACCGCTTTCACTGCCATTCTGAGGAAATCCAGATCTGAAAGGTTCAGATCTGAAAACTTGAAGATCTGGATCTGAAAATTTCAGATCTGAGACTTTCAGATCTGGATCTGAACCTTTCAGATCTGGATCTGTAACTTTTAAATCTGGATCTGTAAGATCTGGATCTGAGAATTTCAGATCTGGATCTGAAAATTTCAGATCTGAGACTTTCAGATCTGGATCCAAGAATTTCAGATCTGGATCTGAAAGATCTGAATCTGAGAATTTCAAATCTGGATCTGAGAATTTCAGATCTGAATCTGAGAATTTCTAATCTGGATCTGAAAATTTCAGATCTGAGACTTTCAGATATGGATCTGAGAATTTCAGATCTGGAATTCTCTGATCTGGGCCTTTCTCGTCCAAAGATGTCGCCTTTGACGTCGATTTAGGGTTTCCTTCACCTTGTGTAATAGCCGCCAAGAGGGAGAAGATCTTTGCAAATTGTTCGTCGCGCTTCGCTTGATTTGCTGTTAATTGGTCGATAGATGTCGTCAATTTCTTTACGGCCTCCTCGTTCCTCGTCAACGATCTCTTTATCCCCCTCGATCTCGTTGTTGAACTTCTCCTCCAGAGCTTCAATTTTTTTGGTGGTAGCCACCTCCATGGATGCCAAGATCGTCGCTCTGATACCAAAATGTTAGGAACCAAGATAAAAGACAATGGAAATAACAAGATATTTGAGCACAAAAGAGGTGCGCTCTCCTCCCAAGACGCCGAAGAGGACGTCCGCACTCGTTTAATCTAAGATCTACTCCTAATGACGCTCAATAGAGAATATCTCAAATATCAAGCATGCATACAAATGACGGCTAGCCCTAGTTTAAATAGAAAATAAGAAAACCCTCCTTGCTGTGCACAAAGTAATCTCTCCATGACTTGATGTGCGCAAAGTAATTTCTCCATGACTTGTTGTATGCAAAGTAATTTACTCCCCTCTTTAGCCGCGTACGGATCTAACAGCTTCCTCCAAGGGTCAAAAGATTTGGACTTACATTATAAAGTATCATCCTCCAAGTTTATGCAATGCAGGTTACAGGTCCGATCCCTACACTGAGAAATCACAGACAAGGTACCCACAGTGGGATGTCCATCTATTGTAGATTTGCAAAGCAACTTATGAAGGCAACATCATCCTATCATTTTGAGATCCTCACCACTCCAGAATCACACCAATGGTGTATTTGAGGGCGCCTGGTGGTACATCACATTCCAGTGACGACTGGGATCGAGGCTGGTATTGTTGAGCTGAACACATAGTCTGAAGACCATATCAGAGGCGATGAAACTTAGCACACCTCTCCAGAGTTTCTGGATTCAGCAGCTGCTTAATGGTGATAATATTTGTAATCTGTGTATATTTTCGGAATGTTGTAAATATGAGTGATGAGATAAGCCTAAGAGATCTGAAAGCCTAAGAGCTTTTATAGATCAGTGAGAGCTAAGGAAATTTGTACTATTTTTCCTTAGCTATGGTTTTTTCCACTGGATTTTCCATAGTTTAAGGTTTTAACGAGGCAAATCACATCAACTCTGGATCCTGAAGTATCCACCCCTCTGTGACGCTCAGAATCCAGAAGTATTCATGAGCAGAGTCACGTGTACAAATCAGGGGAATTTAAGGAGCATTCGTACTCTTTTTCCTTAACTATAGTTTCTCCCATAGGGTTTTCCATGGCTAAAGGTTTTAACGAGGCAAACATCACCAACTCAGGATCCTGAAGTATCCTCCCCATGTGAGACTCTTATTATGCTCAGAATCCTGAAGTATTCATAAGCAGAGTCTACACCTATGGCTGGATAAGGGGGAGTGTTGTGAATGGATATGAACCAGAGTTGGTTAGGATTGTGGGTATCTTAGAGATGCGCACATATCTATGTATCTTATCATGTAACTCTCATATCATGCCTATAAATAAAAGGATGGGGATTCCTCCCCCAGTAGTTGATTCATAACAGTTCAAGAATATTGACCCGATTTTGATACACCAACTAAACAATGGAAAGAATGTGCGGCTTACTAGACTTGACCAATCCCAAAGAGATTAACATGGAAGCACATATATCAAACTAGCTTAACTTTCACGATTAACGTTTATACAAGGGTAGACTCAATCACACCAATCGGACATATCCATGCAAAGAAAAAGAAAAAAAACAGTAGTTTACCAGAACAAATAAATCAATCAATAATCTCATCGACAAAAATTATTCAACAAATAGATTCTAGGTTGTCACAGCATGGAGTTGGCTCCTCGAAACGAATTGAAAGTTGATCGATAGCTGGTCGTAAACATCCAAATCAGCCCCATCTCAAGCTCTATGAAATCTGTGCTTTGCAGTAACGACGAAGATCATAATCCGAATACGTTGATGTCCTGGTGACAAGGTAAATTTTCGGCCTTGGCATTCTACCAAACACATGGTGTGTAATCAGCCTCGCCAAGTTATACGAATATGTATCTATCCCGGATCCGGGACCAGATAACATACACAAGACTGACAAGAGCGTGGGGTATCGATTTCGAACGAGGTTAACGGGGTTCGGGTCGGACACCAAACCCCACATGGAACTACATACAACGTGGTGTGACAACCAGAGTCCAACATGTGGGCCCCTTTAAAATCCCCAAGCTCAATGACCATGACAAAAACACGTGCATTAATTAATTGGCCTACCGTGACGCGAACATCATCATCACTCTACGATCAACTGCCACGATTTTGCTTTGCTTACCTCGGAATAGATGTTGTCGGAGTCCGGCGACGATCCCTGCGCCGGCAGCCCGAGCGCCGCACCGATGTCGGCGACGGCGGGCTCGAGCTCCTTCACCGACAATTTCCCGTCGCGATCTCGATCAAGCTCGTGAAACTTGTGGTCAACGTAGCTACTGAAGGCATCCTTGTTGCCGACCAGCTCCTCGATGTCGGATCCATCGAGCACCACCTTGGCGGATCCTTTCCCCGATCCCCCTCCTCTCTTCCTCCAGAACCAGCTCGACATCTCTCTTCCTTCGGATTAGCTCGCTTTTTCTTTCCTCTGCCTCTTTCGCTGGGGTCGCTCTTTTTTATAAGCGACCAACTACACTGTGTTTGTGGAGGGAAAGTCCGGAGAGGGAGCCACTCATCAGCGCAGAGTTGAGACACGTGTAGGGCTGGAATTAAGAGTTGCATTTTTCAATTGTTGGGCATGGGGAACTGATGCGGGGAATGGGTTAGTTGAGATTGTGTGGTCACGAGTCAAGAAGCGTGACGTTTGAAGAGTAAGGACTGGATTTTCTTTGCTCGGCCTTCTTCACCTTTAAGACTACTGATTTTGATTTATGTGGGCACGTGTGGACTCGCATGTTTTAGGGGAGGGGAATAGAAGAGATTGTTACTTCTGATGGTTTGGAGATTGATCTGGAAGCTGCACGACCGACCTCGATGGGTTTTGAAGTGAAGAAGAGGAAGAATCCAAATGAGACGACCATGGGGTCTTGTGCTAGACCGACCTCGATGGGCCCCAGATGTAAAAGGGAGCTGGATTCGGGTGTTGCTCTCCGGACGGACCGGTTCACACACAGTTCCATTTATTTACAAATTTACCATTCAAATCTTTTACCGGCATCTCCACCTCCCCTATCCTCTTCCTCCCTTCCCCCCTCTCCACTTCCTTCTGTACTGATGCCACCGTCTCTGCCTCTGTCGATAAGGAGGATGACGATAATGATGAGGAGAAGATGTTGGAGCTGGAGGCCGCAGCGACGTCGTCGAAGAGGAGATGGTAGGAAATCATAAGAGTAGTTTGGAAATATGTGTATGTCTAAAATAAAAATAATGAATTTTAAATAATATTGGGTGGGGTGTGCCAGTGTGCGTGCGGGTGTGAAAAATGGTCTGTTTGTAAAGCAACTAGGTATGTGTGTAAAATTTCCCTTGGATTCTTGACTAGGGAATGATTGGCCCACCCAACCCAAAAAACCACACAGAACAAAAAAATAAAAATAAAATTTATAATTATAATTATAAAAAACTCTTTTTGATATTATCTCTAACCTAATTAACCTTAGCTCCAAATATAGTCAGATATAATTAGTACTGTTACAACATGAAATATGCGAATCTAGTATTTCATGTGATTTAATTTGTATATGGTTGGAACTACAATTACCTGAATGATGGTAGATCTCTAACTTCTTGAGACAATTGGATATGAGCTGCAATCAATTTCCTTATAACCTACCCACACTAGATGAGAATGGTTAGAAGAGGTTGGAGCGTCCCAACCTCAACCACTCAAAAAAGCAAGCCAGCCATCACCTCCTCCAGAATAATATCTACAATCTTAGAGCATGAACTATGGTTTCTTTTCCTTCATACCTCCGTCGTTGGATTACTTGCCTTCAAATAGATTACTACATAGGTATCCAATACCTTTAGTATCCAAACCCGTGTAACAATATTCTCTGCATTTAAAAATCTACTTTGTGTAGAATTTTCATCAAGTTAGTGCCACATTCGGTTGGGCCTTTTGAGAGAAATAGAGAAAGAAATTTGTTTTTGGGATTCCAGATATGGCTGAAAGTATTTGATGATGCTAAAAGAGAAACTCCATCCTCTTTATATAGGGGCCACCGCCATATCTTCCATCCCTCAACCGCCCCGGATTTTGCTCAACCGCCCACGATTTCCTCAACGGTCATGTGAGACTTGGTCTCTCGGTTGAGGAAAATCCTCAACCGAGTATCGGGTCGGTTGCAAGCAGATTTGGCCATATCAGGCCATAACTAACTTACATCTCCCACTTGGCCTGAAATGGCCAAGTGCATTCCGGTCATACCCTCACTATCCGTGAGATATAACACATGATGTAATTTCACATACTCCCACTATCCGTGAGATATGCACATTTTATTTACCGAGTACAATCATTATATATGAATGTCTCCTTTCATTATTCATGAAAGTTTCGTTAACTTAGATATTTCTAAGTCCCATCAAACCAACGTGTTTGATGAATGTACCTGCTGGAATACCCTTCGTCAAGGGATCAGCAATCATATCACTTGTTGGAATATAAGTCACATTGACTTCTTTCTTTTCCACCATATCATGTACGTAATGATATTGTATTTCAATATGTCTTCCTTTGGAACTGTTTGCACCACTGTGGATCAAGCTGATGGCTGCTTGATTATCACAGTACATCTCAATTGGTCCATCCACCAAATTGAGATCCAAGTCCAATAGGAACCGTCTGATCCAGACCGCATGAGTAGCAGCCATACTACAGGCTATATACTCAGCTTCTTGTGTGTATCTCGCTACACAACCCTGTTTCTTGCTACCCCAAGAAACAGCTGCACCACCAAAGATGAACACATGTCCTGCAGTTGACTTCCTGTCATCTTTGTCCCCTCCGAAATCTGCATCGGAGTAACCAAGAACCTCAAGCGAATCTGCTTGATAAACTAACTTGTGGTGCACCGTACCCTTTATATATTTCATAATCCTCTTAACAGCTTCCCAATGAGCTGGACCAGGATTACTTTGATATCTACTAACCAGACTAACTGGGTACGCCAAGTCTGGTCTAGTACACAGCATTGCATACATCAAACTTCCAATAGCCTGAGCATATGGAACATTCAGCCGACTTTGTCCCTCTCCAGGACATTGTTCTTTACTTAACGGCTTCCCCATAACCAATGGTGTAGGGGCCGGATTGGAATTGTACATTCCAAATCTCCTCAATATTGTATGCAAATACTTTTCTTGGTTTAAACTTAACATTCTAGACTTCCGATCTCTAAGGATCTGTATTCCAAGAACGTAGGATGCATTACCCATGTCCTTCATCTCAAATTCACTACAAAGTGCTGATTTAATTCCTTTCAACACTTCAACGTCATTTCCAGCGAGCAAAATATCATCAAATACTTTCAGCCATATCTGGAATCCCAAAAACAAATTTCTTTCTCTATTTCTCTCATTGGTATCAAAGCCGCTGTTTCGCTTCTTGCGCCTTCTCTCTCAAGCTTCGTCAAGCCGTCGTTCTCTGTCCTGAGGCACTTGCAGCAGATCAGTTTTCCACCGTCAGAATCTCAACACCATCAGATCCTCAGCCCGAGCTCCCAAGGCGCATAGCTGTGTGGGCGGCTCATCCTCCTCACATCGCTGCGTCAGCGCACATTCCGGCGTCCTCCCGCTTCGACGTTATTCCGCTCATAGCCCGACTTAATCTCCTCACGTTGCTGTTTTTGATCAAGGAGAAAATTTTCTCCTTTCCCAAATTTTCAACAGACAAGCAAATTCTCATTTAGTAATCAATTCTCTGTTTTGATTTCATCTTTCAAAATCTCCTCAAATTTCTCAGATCTGACTCATTTGTCCATATCTCGATTGATCAAATTGAGGCGCATCCTTTTTCATTGCCGATCATCGGGCCTCCACTCACAAATCTCAGATTTGAATCACAAATTTTCTCAGATTTGAATCTTTTTTAAATCTCCATTTGTTCCTACTGCAAGGATTACTACCAATAATTTTTGATCTGAACTGCTCTCGGCCTACTTTCCGTGGATCGCAGATCAGGCCATCTCCATGATCCACGCATCCATCAGCTAAAGCGCAACGGGCCCGACTTCTCCAGTGCAAGCTTCGGTTGAATCGGTCCACAGTTCAGCTGCCTCGGTCCACGCGTCCACATCAGCAGACATCACGGGAGTCTGAAGAGAATAGCACGGATCTCTGCGCACAGTTTGTCTCGATCCCTAAATCAGGTTCTTTGTATATTTATTTATTTAGTTTAATTCGGCTATTTTTAGATTTGTATGATTGCCCCTGAAACATAAACCTAATATAAAATTGATTCACCCATTAATTAAAAAGGTTAGAGATTTTTTTTCACATATATATATGCAATTTATTTTGTGGTTGGACTCCTTATAACCTAATTAAAATTTTGTCACCCTCATTAAAAGTAAAATTGGATTTTTTAGGCTAGGTTATTAGATATTAATTTTAGTTGTTTGACCACATATTATTGGCATCTTATACCTGAATCAAACTTTATCCAAAACAGTAAACGAATAATGGCAAGCAAACTGATTGCGTCTGAACTGGCCAAGATAGAACGCCTAAACGGTTCCAACTATGACATGTGGCACCGGAAAATTAGGTACGGACTTATCCATGACAATTTAGATAGTGTCATTGAGACCACTGCTCCTACTCTCCCTGAAAATCCCACAGATGCCCAGAAGAGAGAGCTAGAACAGTGGAAAATTAATGACAAGAAGGCTAGAAGTCTCATGCTTATGTTCATGGACGATAGCCTAATAAAGGTGTTCGAAAACTGTAGTACTGCCAAGGACATGTGGCAGTCTATTAAGGAGAAGTATGATATCACATCTGACGTGAACATACAACTCCTGCTGCATAGGTATAATTCATGCCGTATGCAGGAAGGTGACAATGTCACCGAACACGTGAATAAAATGATTGTCATGGCTAAGGACCTAGCTACAGCAGGAACTGAAATTCCTGAGAAGCTTCAGGTGGCAACTATTCTGAATAGTCTGCCACCGTCGCTAGATATGGCTGCCACTACGCTTAGGCTAAATGGAACCGTTAAGCGTGTAACTGACTTGCCAGCTCAGCTAGCAATGGAACAAGACCTTCTGGCTAGGAGGAAGGGCTCGGACGTCAACCTTGTGCAGGAGGAAGAGGCGAATGCTGCTCAATACCGGAAGGCACAAGGGAACCAGCGTCTTGGACCTGTGAAGCCCTCCTTCAAGGGATCCGGCCAGCAATCAGCTCGCGGGAAGAAAGGACCTCCTGGATCTTGCTACATTTGCAGGAAGTATGGTCACTTTAAGGCCAACTGTCCTCAGGCAAGGAATAAGGGCAACTCAAAGCGCCCAGAACAAGGAGGATCCGGAAAGCGGGAGTTCATTGGCGTCACTGAATGCAACGCTGCAACAACAGACGCTGAAGGCTGGTGGATCGACTCGGGTGCTACCCGACACATAGCAAAGACGAAGGAAGGAATAGTCGACTTCCAGGAACTGAAGAAGGAGACCAACGGATATACATGGGGAACAATACCTATCTGGATGTAGAAGGTATTGGTTCATACAGATTGGATCTTGGGGACAGCATCATGGTCCTCAAAGATGTGTTTTATGCACCTGGCATAAGACGTAATCTGGTCTCTGTTCCGGCTTTGCTGAAGAAGGGTCTTGAAGTGAGATTTTACAACAATAGGGTCTCTATTGGGAAAGACAAGAAAGTGTTTGCAATGGGCAAGTTTGTGCCCGGTCATGATTTATTCTGTCTTTCCGTTGTAAAATCTGATATTGGTAATAAAGATGGTGATTTGAATTATTCCTCGTGTCTTTTGTCTGATTATGATCTTTGGCATATGAGATTAGGTCATCCTGGTAACAATAAGATGGACCAGTTAATCAAAATGGATTTATTACCGGAACTGACAGGTGTAAGGACATTACCCTGTGAACATTGTTTAACTGGGAAGATGACCAGGAAATCATTCTCGGAAGGTCAAAGGGCTAATGAATTGTTGGAATTAGTTCATTCTGACATTTGTGGGCCCTTGAGCATAAAGACACGAGGGAATAAGGAATATTTCATAACCTTTATAGATGATTATTCCAAGTATACTTTTGTGTATCTTTTAAGCAGAAAGTCGGAAGCTTTTGAAAGCTTTAAAAGATACAAGGCAGAAGTTGAAAGAAAACTTGGAAGGAACATAAAGGTGTTAAGAACTGATAGAGGTGGGGAATTCAACTCAAAGGAATTTGAGGAATACTGTATTCAGTACGGTATAAAGAAGCATACTACTATGCCTTATACGCCACAACGGAATGGCGTGGCTGAAAGGAAGAATAGAACATTAATGAATGCAGTGAGATGTATGCTATCGCATTCTGGTCTCTCCAAGGATTTTTGGGGAGAAGCCATATTGACTGCAAATTATGTTCTGAACAGAATTCCCACAAAATCAGTCGAGACAACACCGTATGAGATATGGAATGGACGCAAACCCAATTTAAGTCATTTGAGAAAATGGGGTTGCGTGGCACATGTTCTCATTCCATATCAGGTTAGAGATAAGCTGGATCTCAAAACCGTAAGATGTGTATTCATAGGATATTCTGAAAAGTCTAAAGGATATAGGTTCTTCCATGAAAATAAAGGAGTCATTGAAAGTAGAGATGCTACTTTTCTAGAGAATCTAGAAGAAAAGGAACAAGTCCAAGAAAATGTGCCACCCTTGCTGGACTTAGATGATGTTCCGAATGATGACTTGGATATAGTGGATGATGTACATCATCCAGCTATGGAAGATGAACCTGTAAATGAGAATATACCTATGGCAAATCAACCAGCTGAACCTGTCCAGCCTGCAACCCTTAGTGGCAACAAAAGACCCAGAACAACACCCGCATGGATGGATGATTATTATCTATATTCATGTGAACCATCTTGTTTCTCTGTGGATATTGATATAGATGAGCAAGCTGATCCCTTGAATTATACAGATGCAATGAAATCATCTGAGTCAGATCAATGGCTTGAGGCCATGAAAAGGGAGCTTGACTCAATTGAGAGAAACAATGTATGGGAGCTATGTGACTTACCAGAAGAGAGGAAGTCCATAGGATGCAAGTGGGTGTTAAAGAAGAAATATCGGGTTGATGGGTCTATTGATATATTCAAGGCCCGGTTAGTTGCAAAGGGATTTACTCAGATAGCAGGGATTGATTATCAGGAGACTTATTCTCCGGTGGCTAAGTTTGCATCCATTCGGATAATCTTAGCGATTGTTGCGCATCTTGACTTGGAACTCTACCAAATGGATGTCAAGACTGCATTCCTCAACGGAGAGTTGAAGGAAGTTATATATATGGATCAACCTGAGGGATTTCAGGTTGAGGGACAGGAAGACAAAGTGTATAAATTGAAGAAATCTTTGTATGGTTTAAAACAATCATCTAGACAGTGGTATCTCAAATTTCACAACACTATTATCCAACTTGGTTTCGTTGCAAACAAATTGGATAACTGTGTGTATGTCTTGAAAAGTGGGAGCAGTTTTACGATATTATCTCTGTATGTGGATGATATTTTGCTCGCTGGAAATGACGCAGCGTCAAAGTTACCATCTGAACACGTTGAATTCGACATTTTCATCTATAATGATCCTTTATAGCCCAATCATGTAATTAAGCCCATAATTTATGCAAATATTGGGTTGCAACAATTGCACATCATTCACTACGTACATGTGGGCTTCAAAGTGAATATGGCTATGAGTTTATCATGTTCAATCGATACCAATTCTAAGCTAAATACATTGTTCCCAAGTCATATGCCTTACACATGCGAAATACTTGCGGTCAACCCAAATCGGTCATCTCTCTTTGTTACGACCTAAAGATCGTAGGAGCCCGACTCCCGCCTGGATCCGCTAACATACCCCATTAGCTCACCATTTCACAAAAGGACCGCCGCCCCGAAAGCCCGGGACACCATGGAGATAGGCGCGCCTTGCAGCGCTCCCCGAACCGGCCGAGGCGAACGACCGCAGCCGCCCGACCCACCAGGGTAGCGCGCTTGGGGACGCCTGGGAAGCTAGGCCAGGCCTATTGACGGGCGCGGACGGGCTGCACAACCCCCGACCGGAACGGCCCGCCCGATTCCCGCGAACCGTGGCGCCTAGAGTGACACCGCCCGACCTTTAGTTCGTCACTAACGACAAACAGCCTAGGATAAGGACACGGCTGACACATACATCACCCGACCACCTGACAAAGCACCCCCAGGCGGCTGACCTATCCGACGGTTAGTGCTTTCGGCCCTGACATCCCGACAAAAGCACCCATCGGCCGTTGCGCCGCCTGACAGAAGCGGATCAGGGACTCCTGTTCCCGACGTCCTCGTCCGAAGCTTCCGCTGACACCCGAGCCAGCTCAGCATGCCTAGTCATCACCCGTCAGGTATAAATACCTCCTCTCCTCTTACGGAGAGGGGGTTGGAAAATTCTCTCATCTTCTATCATTCACACACGAGAGCAAAGGTCCTCCATATCTTTGTTCTCCCACCTATAGCTCGTCACGCGAGGCGGACACACAGTTAGTCCGGCCGGCGTGTCTAGCCCCCCATTTGAGCCCTTTTACTGACGTAGGCATCAGAGGGGCTAAGGGTTGAACCCCAACCCCGCCCTTCTGACGAGTTGTTCGTGCTACAGGAAAGCTCGCCCCTTGACCAAAGTCAGCGTCAGCCCCCCTGCCGTCCAGCCTTCCTCAGCTGCGTCCGGCGAGATACGTCCCCATGAGCGTCGCCGGCGACGGATCCAACCTCTTCACCCCACCAATCACTTGCAAAACAGCCTACCTAACCCCTCATTTTCATATAACCACCGTGCCCTTGGTTCCCCATAATACAAATTCATTGTACGCGAGTTCCACCTCGTAACAATTGGCGCCGTCTGTGGGAACGAAGGGTCACACCCATGTTAGACTCCATGTCGATTCCGCGGAACCCTGACCACGGCAAAGATCCCGTGGGACAAGAACCGCTCTCTCTGCAAATTACTCCGGCGTCCGACGCCCTCCCGGGCGTGGGCACCGAAACTGAACCTACTTCATCCTACGTCGTCTTGAAAAGCTTCGAGGCTGTCACTCAGGCCGGGGGAGGCTATCAGACAACCGGAACGGGGCCGCCGCCCGGCCCCTCGGAGCCCCAGAACGTGAGGCGGAACCTCCGCCTTCAGTTCGAGGAGGAAGGAGAAAACAGGGGGCTCGCGGAGGAGATTGCGGCCCAGCAAAGACTCCTGGAAGAGGAGGTGGAAGTTGCGCGGCGGTGGAAGTGCCTAGGGGAGGCGGCCGCGGTGCAAAGGCGCTTGGACGAGGCGGCCGAGACCGCCCGAAAGGCCTACCAGGAAGAAGAGGCCGCCCGCCGCCAACTCCGCTTCATTGTCGCGGAACGCGAGAGGCTAAGGAGGGAAAACAGGAGCAACCAAGAAGTCCTAGAAAAGACGGCGACGGGCCGGCGGCCCGTGAACGGGCGGGACCTGTTGCTGAACGGGTCCCCGCCTGGAGAAGGCGGCCCGCATCACCAGCACCACCCCTCCGATACCCTGCACGAGGAAGCCGTTTGTCGACAACTACGCTTCCTCACCGCCGAGCGCGAGAGACTCCTTCGGGAGAATCAAGAACGGATGGAGGCCCGGGGAGAGCTGGCCGGGAGAAGCTGGCGCTGGGATAACCGTAGCCCGCAACCCGTCGAGTCCTCGACCCGGGGAAGGAGCCCCGCCGGGAGACCGTCGGGCTACTCCCCGGGGACGGAGGACCGTCGACGGCCGAGACGCGACCGAAGCCAGACCCCCGAATGGCGGAGAGGGGACACGCCGAGCCGCCCAACCTACCCGGAGGAGGCCACGCCACTTGCACGGTGGATCACGTCCGCCCCAAGGCCCATAAGGTTCAAACCCCCCATTTGGCCACATACAACGGGAGGGGCGACCCCCTCACGCACGTGCAACAATACCGGGGGGCGATGGAGGCCCAGGACGTGGATGAGGCGTTCCTATGCCGACATTTCTCCCAAAGCCTGAGGGACACCGCGTTGGACTGGTACTTTGGCTTGCCCGCGAGGTCCGTAGGGAGCTTTGGCGAACTATCCCATAAGTTCTGCCAAGAGTTCCGGGCCGGGCGGACGAAAAAGAAGCCCTTAGACTATCTCAGCACGATAGTCCAAGGAGAAGGAGAGACAATGGGTAGATACCTCCGCCGTTTTTAGGAGGAGAGACGGGCGGTGGTGACGTGTGGCGATGAGGTGCTTATGCTGGCCTTCAAATCGGGGCTGCGGACTTGGAGCCTCCATAAATCCCTGCTTCGGGATCCGCCAACCGATTATGAGGCATTGGTTGCTATGGCGGAGAGACACGCGTTGGCCGAGGAGACTCTCGGCGCCAAGGCCTTGTTCCCCCCGGTGAAACCCCCCCCCAAGGCGAACCCCGGTCACACCCACGGCCGAGGCAGGAAGAGGGACACCGTGGTCGCGACCAACTGGCCCGACCAAGGAGGGAACCGCTCGGGCCTCGCCCGCAAGATCGACCTGGCCCGGCGCGTGATTTCGCTCCGGCCCAAGGGCTCCCTCGAGTCGTCCCGAGACAAGAAGGCCCCCTACGGGCACATTACACGCAACTCAATGCCTCCTTGATTGAGGTGATGGCTGCGGCTACACGGGCCGAACTGCTGCCGGAGCCGCCCCGAGAAATGAAGTCGGACCCCGCCCGGAGAGATTTTAAGAAATACTGCCGATACCACCGGGACCACGGCCACGACACCGACAACTGCTTCACCCTTAAAAGGGAAATCGAGCGGCTGATCCAGGCGGGCCACCTGGGGGACTTCGTCGGAGGCCGGAGACCGGACCGGGAAGACGGGAACCACCGAAGAGCACGGAGGGCGGACCCTCCGGCAGGCGACGAGCGGGAAGAGCTTCACCCCCCGAAACCCGTCATGCGCATAAACACGATATGCGGCGGGCCATCTTCAGGAGGGGCATCGTCGTCAGGCAAAAAGGCGTATGCGAGACAAGTAATGACGGCGGGTCTTGGAGGGGACCAGAGAGGGAGAAGGATGGCCTACCCTCCCATTACTTTCAGCGACGAGGACCTAGAGGGGATCGAGCAGCCCCACGACGACGCCATCGTCATCGAGGCGCAGATTGGGACGGCCATCGTCAGCCGCCTCCTGATCGACACCGGGAGTTCTTGTGACATCCTGTTCATGTCCACAATCGGGAAGATGGGGTTAAGGCCGACGGACCTGAGACCCTGCACTGGACCCCTCGTCGGTTTCACCGGTCACTCGACCCCCATCATGGGAGTGATCACCTTACCGATAACCCTCGGAGAAGAGCCGCAGGTCGTCACTCGAATGACGCTGTTCGTTGTGGTCGACATTATGTCGGCGTACATTGGGATCATAGGACGACCTTACATGTCGGCCATTGGAGCGCTCCCCAGCCTCCTCCATCAGATGGTCAAGTTCCAGACCCCCCGAGGGGTGGGGATCGTACGGGGAAGCCAGAAGCTGTCTAGGAGCTGCTACGTAGGGTCGACCAAGCACAAAGGACCAGAGGTGAACCTGAAGATCGACTCCCTGAGGCGGAGTTATGACCCCCACCAGCCAGAGTTAGCTCCAGCCGATGCCACTGCCGAGGGAAACAGGATCAACCACACGCCCACCACCGCCACCACCCCCCCATGAGAAGGACGGGCTAATCACTCCAAGGGGCGCGGTGCGCAGGTCGTGGCATAGCCCGGAACTGTAAGTCCTGAACGAAGTACCTTGTTCCTTTCTTTTTATATTCGAATTTCGCCTTTGCTGCATGACAATTTCAGTTCAACCCTGTCAAAGACTCCGGGGCAGGACCAATCCTCGCCACCCAAACCGGAGAGGGGCACGGGCCGAGCTGCGTACTCGCTCCCCCCCGGAAGACCTCCGGGGCAAGTTCACTGAGCTTGGCCACCCAAACCGGAGCGCCATATGCGGGGTAGGCGATGGCCCAATACCCGTCCGACTATAGAGGCTGCGGGGAGGCGACGGCCCAATACCCGCCCTCTCAAAGACTCCGGGGCAGGACCAATCCTCGCCACCCAAACCGGAGAGGGGCACGGGCCGAGCTGCGTACTCGCTCCCCCCCAGGAAGACCTCCGGGGCAAGTTCACTGAGCTTGGCCACCCAAACTGGAGCGCCATATGCGGGGTAGGCGACGACCCAATACCCGTCCGACTATAGAGGCTGCGGGGAGGCGACGGCCCAATACCCGCCCTCTCAAAGACTCCGGGGCAGGACCAATCCTCGCCACCCAAACCGGAGAGGGGCACGGGCCGAGCTGCGTACTCGCTCCCCCCAGGAAGACCTCCGGGGCAAGTTCACTGAGCTTGGCCGCCCAAACCGGAGCGCCATATGCAGGGTAGGCGACGGCCCAATACCCGTCCGACTATAGAGGCTGCGGGGAGGCGACGGCCCAATACCCGCCCTCTCAAAGACTCCGGGGCAGGACCAATCCTCGCCACCCAAACCGGAGAGGGGCACGGGCCGAGCTGCGTACTCGCTCCCCCCCAGGAAGACCTCCGGGGCAAGTTCATTGAGCTTGGCCACCCAAACCGGAGCGCCATATGCGGGGTAGGCGACGGCCCAATACCCGTCCGACTATAGAGGCTGTGGGGAGGCGACGGCCCAATACCCGCCCTCTCAAAGACTCCGGGGCAGGACCAATCCTCGCCACCCAAACCGGAGAGGGGCACGGGCTGAGCTACGTACTCGCTCCCCCCCAGGAAGACCTCCGGGGCAAGTTCACTGAGCTTGGCCACCCAAACCGGAGCGCCATATGCGGGGTAGGCGACGGCCCAATACCCGTCCGACTATAGAGGCTGCGGGGAGGCGACGGCCCAATACCCGCCCTCTCAAAGACTCCGGGGCAGGACCAATCCTCGCCACCCAAACCGGAGAGGGGCACGAGCCGAGCTGCGTACTCGCTCCCCCCCAGGAAGACCTCCGGGGCAAGTTCACTGAGCTTGCCCACCCAAACCGGAGCTCCATATGCGGGGTAGGTGACGGCCCAATACTCGTCCGACTATAGAGGCTGCGGGGAGGCGACGGCCCAATACCCGCCCTCTCAAAGACTCCGGGGCAGGACCAATCCTCGCCACCCAAACCGGAGAGGGGCACGGGCCGAGCTGCGTACTCGCTCCCCCCCAGGAAGACCTCCGGGGCAAGTTCACTGAGCTTGGCCACCCAAACCGGAGCGCCATATGCGGGGTAGGCGACGGCCCAATACCCGTCCGACTATAGAGGCTGTGGGGAGGCGACGGCCCAATACCTGCCCTCTCAAAGACTCCGGGGCAGGACCAATCCTCGCCACCCAAACCGGAGAGAGGCACGGGCCGAGCTGCGTACTCGCTCCCCCCCAGGAAGACCTCCGGGGCCAGTTCACTGAGCTTGGCCACCCAAACCGGAGCGCCATATGCGGGGTAGGCGACGGCCCAAAACCCGTCCGACTATAGAGGCTGCGGGGAGGCGACGGCCCAATACCCGCCCTCTCAAAGACTCCGGGGCAGGACCAATCCTCGCCACCCAAACCGGAGAGGGGCACGGGCCGAGCTGCGTACTCGCTCCCCCCTAGGAAGACCTCTGGGGCAAGTTCACTGAGCTTGGCCACCCAAACCGGAGCGCCATATGCGGGGTAGGCGACGGCCCAATACCCGTCCGACTATAGAGGCTGCGGGGAGGCGACGGCCCAATACCCGCCCTCTCAAAGACTCCGGGGCAGGACCAATCCTCACCACCCAAACCAGAGAGGGGCACGGGCCGAGCTGCGTACTCGCTCCCCCCAGGAAGACCTCCGGGGCAAGCTCACTGAGCTTGGCCACCCAAACCGGAGCGCCATATGCGGGGTACCCTACGGACCAGTACCCTCCCTCCCCCGTAAGGTCCTGTCACCCCTCCCCTCAAACCTCGGGAAACTACTCAAGGTCCGCGAATCAAGGTAACCCCTACACAGCCATTCCTGAGGAGCAACGCCAGACCCCCATAAAGCCGACGCCCGAAATGACTTGTCCACCCCAAAAGGACACTCGGGAGGAACGCCGCTGACAAGTGTCATGCATGCCTGAGGGGTCACATCACCCGTCACCCATCAGGACCACCCCCCTAAGAACGAAATTCCAAGACGACCCCGACTCTCAATAAAGAGTAAACGAGGGCAGAAAGTCACCATTATAAATCCCCCCCACTCTCCTCAGCTTCCTCAAGGAGGGGGGGGGGAGGAAGGCGAGAGGAAGGATGTGGAGATAGACTGGTCGTTTTGCATCCCTCTATCCCTCAAAACATGCGGCAAATGCGAGTATCACCAACCACCAAAGTAAACGATCCCCCAACCGGATATTCCCCTTACACGACAGTTACCCAGCTTGCTGCTCCCTTCCTTCCTTTAGACAACTTAAGGCATGGGAACTGGAGCTCCAATGGCATACCATGCCTCTCCACGGTCGCCCCGCGCACGCAGGCGTGGCTGGCAGACAACCCGATGGATGGGGCATACCTGCCAAATCACCCCGCCGAGCACCCCGGCAGCCGCCCAAGGCCCCCCAACCAAGGCGGACTTGTCCCTAAGCGCCGGCGTCCTCCAACGGGCTACTCCGCGTACAAATGGAAACACCTCTCCTTCCACTCATCGACCTTCCCCGGCCTGTTTAGGCCAGGAGACCACCCAGGAGGGCGGCGGCCCGTGTCCCTTCGCTCCTACCGCACGGAGACTCCAGTCGAGGGGAGTTGCGGGGCCCCGTGGGATAGAACAACCACCAAGGACTCCCTCTCCCCCCCAATTCTGTGAACGAGGGCCAAAGCCACCTCCGGGCTCCGACACGACCATCCACCCCTACGCCGAGGGGGAACCCTCTGAATCGACTCCACGCCCCTTATCAGGGGCATGGCAAGAAAGTCTTAGGCCAGTGAGTTACAGGCGCCCGTCGTCCTACCTTAGCTTGAGCGACACACGGTTACGCCTACGGGCCGATTCAATGTTACGCCTACGGGGAGACCCTGTTTTAATAAACTATCAATAATAGCCGATGAAAAGACTAAAGACTAATCCCGTTGGACCACTAGTCATAGCTCAGGTACACCTAGACCCGAGCAACCCACGAAAAAGAGGGGCAACCTCGCTGTAAATTCTCTCGGGCGCACTGCGCGAAATATGGGGACTCAACAAGATTCCCCCCATGCCAGGATCTAAATAGCCGCACCAAGGCGTAACTCTAAATGAGAATTTATGCACGCACGCAGTCAGAGAAATGCAGATACCAACGACACGAATCGTCACTTTCTTTCGTTTTTATAAAAAAGAGAGAGAGAAAAGGGGGAGGAGCCTATACAAAACTACTTGGCGCTTCCGCCAGTCTCGGCGCCCTCTCCCTCCACGGAATCTCCCACCGCCCCGCCGTCCTCCGGCTCGCCACCCTCCCCTCCGTCTCCCTCTCCCGCCTCGTCGTCGCTACGCGCAGCGAGCCCGTCGAGGTCGATCTCCACCGGCGGGACCAGGCCCGCCACCTTCTCCTTCAACCGAGCCAAGCAGTCTTCCCATCCCTCCGCGTAGCCCTCCTCCATGCCCTCGGACATCGACTTGGCGAGGGCGGGGACGACGGTTCTCTCCTGGTAGGTCCGAAATTCCTCTACCTTACGGGCTAACCCCTCCTCAGCGACCTTGGCACGCCCCGCCAGGTCCTCCGCACGGGACTCCTCCCTTCTAAGGGCCTCCTCCAGCTCCTTCGCTCTCCCCCCAACTTCGACCGCCCGCTGCTCATGATCAGACACGACCATCTTCAGGCGCTCTACCTCCGCCTCATATCGGTCGCCCCGCTCCCTCTCCTTCTCCAGGTCCTCGCCAGCGCTCTTACGAACGGCAGCGACCTCGGCGACCGCTCTAGCCACGGCGCCCTCGGCCTTGTGTATGGCCGGCACATGCCGCATCATCCCCAGCATCATGTTCAGGATCTGCGTACAGAAACACACACAAGCAAACCCATTTAGGGCATTCCATAAAACCCGTGGAAAAACGTCGTCCGTCTTACAGAACATACCTGGACGCCATGCATCACCGCGGTCCCGCACAGACCCTCAGGCTCCACCGCTTCCAGCGCTACCCTATCGCGGGGCAGGAAAATGTTCTCCGCCAGCCTCGCCGCCACACCTCCATCCTCAAAAACAGACTCGTCACTCGCCACTTTGTACGGCGCCCGATGAAGCGCACCGTCGGGATAGCCCTCGACATCGGTCCTCTTGGCCTTAAACTTAGCCAAGGCTGCCCCGCAGCAAGGGTCCGTTGGCGCCCGCTCGAGACCGAACACGGGACAACCATAGGGCCAGGGGTCCCATCCTCCGGACCCGGTCGGGCCACTCGACGCCTTGGCCCTATACGACTGACCGCCTAGCGGCCTCCCCCTCCCCCCAGGTGCCGTCGGGCTAGGCGGCCTCGTTCGTGGCGATCCCGCCCCACCCACTGTCATCCCTTCGTCCCCACCCTCCAAGTCGATGATGGGATTCGCCACCCCCTCACCGGCCCCACCTTCCGTCTGACCGGTTCCCCCCGGCGCGCCAGTCTCGGACGACTTCGTCGGCCTCTTCCTCCTCTTTGCGGGCGCTGGCAGCACAGTCGAGCTCCCCGCCCCTCCTTCCGCACGCGACCTCTTGGGACCGCCTCTTGCCGACGATCTCCCCGCCTGCTCCGAGGCAAGCCTCATCATTTCCTCGAGGGACAGATTCATGGTGCCACCTGCCAAAGAGAGAAAGTTCAGCGTAAGCACATCAGAAGCATGAGCACCAAAATCTCTCATACCTTCGGGCCAGGTGTGCGCCGTTATCATCTCAGCCCGAGCGAGCATCCTATAATCACGTCCCTCCGCCGGTATGGCCATCAAAATCCGGGCCACTACTTCCTCCTCATCCCCCAACGTCACCCCCTCTCTTGCCTTGGGATTCAGCTCCGCCCAATTAGACCTCATCAGCACATCCTCCGGCACCTCCACAAACACATACTGCTGGCGCCAAAACTTAATTTTCCCAGGCAAACCCCTAATGAGCGGATGCGTCCTCTTCGCGGAGAGATAGTAGCATGACCGCAACCTCTTAACCGAGAAGAAATGGTGAAATAAGGTCAGAGACGGGCAAACCTGGTTGCTCACGCACAGCACTATGAACCCCACAATGGCACTGATGGCATTGGGCATCAGGCGATAGAGGGGCAGCTCCAGGAAGTTCAACACTTCCAGCAAGAACGGATGAGGGGGAAGCGCAAACCTTGCTCAAACGAAGATACGTACACTCCCACCTCCCGGTCGCCCGCGAAACACACCCTTTCTTGCGGCTCCGGTTCACGCACCGAATACGGCGGCCTGACGTACATCGTGAAGATCTCCGCAACGGATTTCTTCAGCTCCGACTTCACGCCCGCAATCTCGTCGGGCACCCCTCCTGTCTCTGCGGCGTAGCTCCCTCCCCCACCTGCTCCCGAACCCTGACTCCGAGACGGAGACATTGAAGAAGACATTCCTAAAACAACCGTCTTACCTGAAGGGTGCCGATGACTCGGGCGATTGCGCTACCCCGCTGATCGCTCCCACGAGGACGACTCTGGCAAGGTCACGGACACCTCCTACGAGCCCTCGCTGCTTGTCAACAAATTTTTTCACCCGACAATCATCTTTACTCCCCTCCCCCTCCTCACGATCTCTTTAAATCGACTGCACAAAGCATCGCGACCGTCGAGCCCAAGACACGCGTCGCCAATCCGGGCCCTACCCACCACCCTCGTGTTCTGACGCTTCGCGTACTGTCAAAACCGTCAATTCCGCCACGCGTCAACACTTCAGTGGTCGGGCCGCCTCGATTCCCGCCCGCCGTCGAATTGCCAGGCTGACGTAAAGTTATGCGACCGCCATAAATTCCCGCCCAAATCCAAGCGAAATGATTACCCCAATTCGAAATCATTCCATGCGCCGCTCGATCCATGGTTGAGTCCGGCCTCCGTCAGGGCGGCCACCTCAAGGTGGCGGCGCTCGGCCCATGATCAAGTCCGGTCACAACACGCTGGCGTGGCTAGATCCCAGATAGAGTCCGACCCCCGACAGGGCGCCCATACAAGAAGGCGGAACTCGATCCATAATCGAGTCCGAGCTCCAGCAGTACGGCCAAAACACGATCATCTCCCCCGCACCAATAAGGGTCCGATCTCTTTCGGTTTGGCCGGAACAGGAACCCGCCCCACAACCTATCGGATTCTCGGTTCCAACCCTTGACAAACTTCTGTATGATCCAAGCAAGCCCGACCTGCCACGGCACCTCCGGGCCCCGTACTGGGCATCGGAACATCACGACTACCGGATAACAAGACTTCTCTCAACTCCCCTCTCCCGAAGACTTCGGCAGAGCGAAGTTGGGGGCATTTACGTCGTCCCTCACAGTGCGGACATTCTACGAGCAAACCAAGTAGGAATACATTTAGACACAAGACAATAACATTGTATTTACCCAGAAACCACACCATACATTGGACTTTCCACACACTACAACAGCACATTGTTTATAACCCTCTCACACGACTGTACTGCCCTCCCCGAACCCACGATTCTAGCGGCGCCGCCCCTCAACCGACCGATCTCGCACATCTTTAACCACTTGCCGAATCGCAGCCTCCTTAGCTTCTTGCAGCATCGGCACAACATGCTCGTCATGATAGCGACGGATAGCGGCTTCGATCTGTTTGCCCTCAGCGTCCCGTCTCTCCTCCAATCGCCGCACCGCTAGACCCCTCTCCCTCTTCTCGGTCTTTAGGGCGACCTCCAGATCCTCTATTTTCCGCCTCTGTAATCCGATCACCGATTCCTTGCTAGCAACTTCCGAGGTACGCTTGGACCGGATATCATCCCTCTCCCGCGTTACTTCTTGGAGCTGCTTCTCGACCAGGGCTTTGGACGAATCGAAGTACGCAGCCCGCCCCTTCTCCACCCCGTAGGCCGCCCTAACCCTCTCCAGCTCCGCCTCCGTGTCCTTCAGCTTCGCCTTGACCTCGTCAAGGTTCGCCTTCGCCACGTCCAGTGACGCCCGGGTAACGGCCGCAGACTTACGGCCCCGCAGGGCTAACACGTTGGCGATCATCTGCATAAACCTCGAATCAACGAGACACGAACAAATAGTCTGCGGGCGGGGAAAGAAAGCCGGCGTACCTGCACGACGTGCCATATGGCCGAGCCGCCCAACCGTTCCGCCCCCACACGAGTCAAAGACTCACGATCGCGCGGTAACACGCAATACTCGGCGAGGCACGCCGCCACTCCCGCATCCTTGAATACCGGCTCGTTGCCGCCGACTCGGAAAGGGAACTTGTGGAGCCGGTCATCGGGGTATGTCTCAACCTCTTCTCGGGCCCTCTTAAAACGAATAAGGGCGCTCTCGCAAGCGGGACTCGCCGACATCCCCATTTCCCACGAAGGGATCCCGTACAGCCACCCTTGAGTCACGGGCGTTCGGCGCGGCGCGGCCATCGCCGGTACCCGCGGAGGTCCGGAGGGTCCGGCCCCCCGCACGGGCGCGTCAGCACGAGGATCCGCGACGGGCCCACCGGTAGAGATACCTTGCCCGGCTGCCCCCCGTCCCAGGTGCGACCTCTCCCCACGGGGAGCCCCGCCCCCACGTTCCCGGGGTCCGGCCTCGCTAGCCACCCCCTTGCCTTTCCCGCGGGGATCGGAATCCTCCGAGATCGGGGCCCCGGCCGAACCTGACACCCCCTCCGGCTCCCTCATCGCGTCTTCGCCTGCAAAAAGACAAAAGAGACAATTAGGGCGAGCCTAGCCCAGAATTTACAAAAATTCAAAGATACCTAGGGTCCAAAAGTCCTGGGCGAGCCGACTGCCCAACGTTAGGCTCGCCCAACGACGGCACGCCTCGGGCAGCTCCCTCAAAATCTGAGCCTTGGCAATATCCTCCTCGGTCAGCTCCACCCATTCATTTACATAGGGATTCCGCGCCCCCCAATTCGACATCAGCACCACGTCACTTGGCACCGTCACGAAGACGAACTCCCTCATCCAATCGCCGACATCGTCAGGCACCTCGAGGATGAGTTCTCGCCCTCTCCTGGCGCAAACACGATGATACGTCCCCCACTTCCGAACCACGAAGAAATGCTGGAACAACGCCAATGAAGGACTCAAGCAACAAGCAAGGCACAAGACGACAAACCCCACTAACAAGCCCCAAGAACGGGGCGCTAAGGCGAATATTGGCAGCTCCAGGAAATTCAACAAGCGAAACAAATACGGGTGGATCGGAAAGCGGAGCCCCAACTCAAAGGACCGGACATAGACCCCGACCTCATTATCCCCCGGTGAACTCACCGCTTCCTCCGGCCCGGGAACCCGCACCTCATAGGGTTGTCGCACAAACCGCACGCGAATCTCCCGGATGTTGATCCTACCCAACCTACGTCGGGGGGACTCAATGTCTCTCGGTACAACGGATTGCCATGACCGTCTTTCCCTGGGCCGCCGCACCCCCGGCTGCGACGCCCCCTCGCACGCCAACTCTTCCTCCCCCACCCGGCTACTTCCTCCAATCTCGAATCGAGGAGCCATTGATTGGAAAGGAAGGAGATTAATGGTTGTTACCTGTTGCACCTTTGAACCCGGAAGGCGATCGGAAGAAGATGACCGGTGACGGAAGGGACAGATTAGCCAGCAAGCTCCAAACAGAAAAATCGAGCGCCGGAGGAGAATCGGAGAAAGACAAAAATTCCCGTCGACCGCCTCCCCAGACCCTTTTAGCAGTGAAGGTGGCCCCAGGGCCATCTCGGCCGTCAAACTTTTGCCACGCGGCGCCCATCGAGACGCCCGCGACGCCTCGACGGGCGTAAAGGTCACCTCATCCACGTGTCGCAAAATCAATCGCGGAGACGCTTCGATTTCCCCTGCCCCCCTTTCACATCATAATAATGGCCACTAAGGCGGGAGTTCCGAAGCCGCCGCCATCACTACCCGGTGGTTCCCAAGGCCCATATCGATGGTCCGGAGTGTTGGATGTGGTTCGCCCTCCGAGCCGAGCCGGGCTACCGCCTCAGACTCAAAGGCCGGGGGCAATTGTTACGACCTAAAGATCGTAGGAGCCCGACTCCCGCCCGGATCCGCTAACATACCCCATTAGCTCACCATTTCACAAAAGGACCGCTGCCCCGAAAGCCCGTGACACCATGGAGATAGGCGCGCCTTGCAGCGCTCCCTGAACCGGCCGAGGCGAACGACCGCAGCCGCCCGACCCACCGGGGTAGCGCGCTTGGGGACGCCTGGGAAGCTAGGCCAGGCCTATTGATGGGCGCGGACGGGCTGCACAACCCCCGACCGGAACGGCCCGCCCGATTCCCGCGAACCGTGGCGCCTAGAGTGACACCGCCCGACCTTTAGTTCGTCACTAACGACAAACAGCCTAGGATAAGGACACGGCTGACACATACATTGTAACGACTGCTTTTCATGAATCTGGATTTAATATAATATAATATATGTTTTGGTGGATTTTCTCCTCTTGTGTGGTTTTCGTCTCCGTAGATTTCATTTTCGATCGATTCGTCGTATTTTCTTGCTTCTTCCTTAGGATTGTCGATTTCGAAGTAAGTCACTCGTGACGGACTTCATAACGGTCGTATCTAACTGTTAGATCAAGCCTAGGAGTCTTAGGAATCGATCCCGGGGCCCCGCGCTCCGTATCGGTACTTTTCTGTGCTCATTAGCCGGTGTAAGAAGGGCCACCGACCGACTAGATGACGATCCAGTCGGTCGGCAATCTTTCTTGGACCGACTAGTTTGCTTTCTAAATTTCTCAGGAGTTACTGTTTATCGTTAGTCGGTCTAAGAACGTTGGTTGACCGACTAGGTTGCAAACTAGTCGGTCAGCAATGCTTCTTGAACCGACTAACTCATCATATTATTTTTGTATCAGTTACTGTTTACTCTTAGTCGGTCTAAGAACGTTCATCGACCGACTAGATGCTAAACTAGTCGGTCAGTACTTGTTCATGGACCGACTAACTCTAGAATCCTATTTCGTTCAGGAGTTACTGTTTGCACTTAGTCGGTCAGCGTTGGTCGACCGACCGACTAGTTTTCAAACTAGTCGGTCAGTGGTTGCTCTTTGACCGACTAACTAGTGTTAAAACCCTAATTTCTGGGCAGCCGCCAGCCCAACCTATAAATACCCCTCCCAAACGACTTCTTCTTCTCCAACACGACCCAAAACCCTAGAATCTTCCCCCTTCAGCCCCCATCTTCCTCCAAGCTTCATCCCTCCATTCTAAACCCTAAATCCATCATCCAATCCATCCATTCACTCATTCCACCTCCCATCTTCCCCAAATCTCCATCGAAATCCATCAAAACCCCCAAACGACCCAAAACCCTAGTTTCCCCAAACTTCTCCAATCTTTTCCAGATCTGATCCTAGGGTTCCCCGGAGTGTCTCTTCCGGCTCCTCTCGGTAAGAAATCGATCTACCGTTGTTTTCAATGCCTATTTATAATTTTATGAAAACCCTAATTAATTTCATGTGTTTGGTGTTTGTTTCCCCCATAACAGCGACTTCCCCCGTAGATAGCATCCGTGTGACGAAGTGGTCGTCATCCCCGGTGCTAGGCAAGTGAAACTTGCCACTTAGGGTTTGGGCCATGTTTTAGGCCATTTTCTTATAGTAGGCGTAAAAGAGGCTAGGCGACGAAATGATACTCGCCTAGGCGCAAATTGGGGAACTAGCTTGACAACGAAGCTAGTTCCGACATTTGGCATGTTGCACAATTACCATGTCATGTTTACTTTCCATTAACGGTACGCAAATCAAATGTCATGTCATTGCATTCTTAAGTGTTTCTGTGATTGCGTAGCTTTGCTACAATGCTTGTGTTCCTGGCTCGTGTTCCAGAAGCGGGCCATGTGTTGGTTGATAGCCAATGCCCGAATTGCGTGTTTCCGGCTAGGTGCACCCCTACGCCAAATGTTTTGAATGCGAGCTCATGTGCGGGGCAACCCCGGCTCACTTGCTGAGCTCATGTGCGGGGACCCTGGCTCCATTTCGTGTGGGTATTGGGGGTAAGAGTTAAGCGACCAATCAACTGGGAGTCTGCCCGATCAGCAACTGCAGTGGTAAGGCGTAAACTCTTGGGTTTGGGGTAGTTGTTAAGCGGCCAATCAGCGAATGTGGAACCATTCAGCTGTAAGGCGTAAACAATCTACAAAACAACGTGAATAGTGAATTGATTGAGATTGATAGTAGCGTGGCTACTCTTGTCTTGTCTTGTCTTGTCTTGTCTTGCCCCGATAATTGTTCCCTTGTACAAAATTGTCTTGCCATGTTTTAATTGTGCACTCATGTTATAACTGCCATGCCATGCATCATACTAAACTGCTAGGTTGCTAGTTGCCTTACTTTCAGTTTCCTTGCGCAAGTCCTTTAGACTTGCTGACATGTGCCCCTTTACTCTTTTGGGTGACACATGTTAGATCCTGAGCCCGAGTTCCTTGTTGAGGACGAGGTGTTTGCTGACGCCGAGCCTGAGCTTGTGTTTGACGGGGAGTACGTGGACACTGGGGACCAGTCCTAGTGTCTTCGTTGTGTTTTACTTTTGTTAGACAGTTGTTTTGTTATCGGTGCGTAGCACCTATACTTTGTTATGTCGTTTCTTTTGTTGGCCTTGTTCTGGGCCTTTAGACTCTTTTTCTTTTAGCCTGGTGGCTTTTCTGGATGTTGGACTTATTTTGATGTTGGACAATTTGTGAGATGTGGAATTTTATTTCAGCCTCGCCTTGTGTTATTATTGTTATTCTGTTGTGGTTACAGGGACCTGTTTATGTATTGTGGACGCTTAACGGGTTTGGGGCTTCACAGCTCCACTCTCGTGCGGACCTTTTCACGTCTCGCCTCCATTTTAGGGAAGCGGGTCGTGACATACATCACCCGACCACCTGACAAAGCACCCCCAGGCGGCTGACCTATCCGACGGTTAGTGCTTTTGGCCCTGACATCCCGACAAAAGCACCCATCGGCCGTTGCGCCGCCTGACAGAAGCGGATCAGGGACTCCTGTTCCCGACGTCCTCGTCCGAAGCTTCCGCTGACACCCGAGCCAGCTCAGCACGCCTAGTCATCACCCGTCAGGTATAAATACCTCCTCTCCTCTTACGGAGAGGGGGTTGGAAAATTCTCTCATCTTCTATCATTCACACACGAGAGCAAAGGTCCTCCATATCTTTGTTCTCCCACCTATAGCTCGTCACGCGAGGCGGACACACAGTTAGTCCGGCCGGTGTGTCTAGCCCCCCATTTGAGCCCTTTTACTGACTTAGGCATCGGAGGGGCTAAGGGTTGAACCCCAACCACGCCCTTCTGACGAGTTGTTCGTGCTGCAGGAGAGCTCGCCCCTTGACCAAAGTCAGCGTCAGCCCCCCTGCCGTCCAGCCTTCCTCAGCTGCGTCCGGCGAGATACGTCCCCGTGAGCATCGCCGGCGACGGATCCAACCTCTTCACCCCACCAATCACTTGCAAAACAGCCTACCTAACCCCTCATTTTCATATAACCACCGTGCCCTTGGTTCCCCATAATACAAATTCATTGTACGCGAGTTCCACCTCGTAACACTCTTGATTAGGGCCACATGCCTGAATCTAACGCATGCTCCATGTTAACGTCATGCCTGCACTATGTTATAGTAGGTGGCACTTGAT